>VZRL01000335.1:1363172-1513611 GCA_013397895.1 Origma solitaria | reverse complement strand
GGTAATTTTTTTAAAAAAGGGATTTTTTTAAAAAAAAAAAAAAAAAAAGGAGATTGCTGTGCGTAACCTGAGATCTCTACCCAGTGTAATTAACAGAAAAAATTATCAAGGTTATTTTTCAAGATAGAGAAGTGAGATGGTAAATCAGAAAAACTGGGTAATTCCATTGATTAAATAGTAAATTAGTAAAGTTTTGGTCTCCAAATTTGAAGTTAACTGCTTTGAAAAGAAAAGGCAGAGCACTGAGTGGCTCCCAGGTACAACTGCCAATGTTAGTGAAATCAACATTTTCTTCAGAACATGTATCCCTGGCTTACATATCTCATGTATGTGCCAATTGTTTCTTCTCTAGCAAATGAATGAGGATTTTTAAAAGATACAAATGTTTTCCATGTTGCAACCCTTGTAATATTATGTTAAAAGGACTGTTGTTTGTCTTTTAAAAATGTTTTCTTGCAGGGGTGGAAATTATTTTGGTTATTAATGATGGATTGTGGCAGGGGGGAAAAAGAGCAGCTTCCATGATCTCCATGACAAATAACATCAAAATAGGGGGAGCTGGGAAATAGGAAAAAAGCAATAGAAAGCATTAGGTGTGAGAGCTGTGGGATTGATGGTAGGTGTGCATATTCGAGGAGGAGTCTGTGAAAACCAGTGGTTGTGTAGAAGTAGTGTTCAAATGGTGAATGTATCTCTTTGCTATGTGATGAAGAGAACTACCTCAACAGAAAGGAGTGAGACAAAGCCATTTGGATTTGGGGCAGAATGAAGTGTTTGCAGAAGTTTTTATGTAGAGTGTGTGTCTTTCCTTGGTTTACTCAGATCTCTCAGGTGATTTCAGGGATATAGCATGAGGGTTGGTTGGTTTCTCCTTGCAGAATCAACAGTGTAGTGGAAATAGTGTGAAAAACACTGAGCATGTGCATGAGCATGTGTGTTACATTGCATATCCAGACGGTAGTTGGTCAAATTTTTATAAACCAATAGCCCAAAACATCTATATTAGTTTTAAGATCAGATGTACATCTGCAGTGCATTAAGAGTTCAGTTAACCTTTTGTTGTTAACATGTCATTGCCTGGACAATCTGGTCTTCTTGTTTATTTTTATTGCTTTTCATAATGGTATAAATAAGCAAAAAGTATTATTTGGAAGCAAAAGAATGAAGAATATTTCTAGTGTTAATGTTAGAACAGTTGATTTAGAATGAGAAATCAATCTCCTAACATTAGCTGCTAATAATACATACATCTGCACTTAAGTGAATAGAAGTGAAATTTTTTTGGAAGCCTGTGCTGTTGAATGTTTTTCTTGGGTCTACCAGTACTTCAGTCTGAATTATTTTCTGAATGAGTTTTGCATCCAAAAATGTAGAAATGTGCCCAAAACTGACTTGTGAAGTGATTTAGTTTCTGTGTGATTATCTTCCAACAATTGCATATGCTTGTTTTATGATCTCAGCTGTGCTACCTTAAGTTTTCATTAGATGTCAGAAGTTTAGCTGGGTCAAGTCAGGTCAAGCTTATTTAGATAGCAGCAAGTTAAGGAAAATACAGATATTTCTTCACATGATGTTAATTCAGTTGGGGACAACTTTTTACGCTTCAGTACAAAGTAAATGTCCTGTTATGTCCCTCTGGGCTTCAGGGGTTGCTGAGTGGGAGAAGTGCCCAAGTGACAGCTACAGCCATTACAGTAATGGTCTCTTTTATATAAAATGTTAAACTGTGCTTCAAATGTGCATAAACTTTGGAGTGCTCTTTTTTCTTTTTTCTTTTTTTTTTTCTCCTTGTCTGTTTGGGTTTTTTTTCCTCTTTTTCTGTTGTGTTTTTCTTTGTTGTTTGGGGGTTTTTTGTGGTTTTTTGTTTGGTTGGTTTTTGTTTGTTTTGTTGCTTTTTTGTTTGGTTTTGCTTTTGTGTTTTTCTGATTAGCCTGGCAATTGGATTATAACCCTGAAAACTCAGATGTAGCTCTGCTTCAAGGCACATATGAAGTGTTTTGATTTTCTTCTGAAACTGGGAGACCGGAAATAAAAGGGATGTATCAAAAGGGACATGTAGTCTCTTAATATTTAATTATGGTCTTACTTAATTTTCTTTTAAAAACTACTCTTAAGCGTGAAGTTGTCCATATCTGTTTCTGTTGTAAGCGGTGTGTGAAACTCTTCTAATCTGGGCAATTTTTGAAACCTTCTGAGAATTGACAACCTTGTTGTAAGTTAGGTGACAGAAAGTTGCTTAGGTGATTTTATGCCTAAATAAGAGATTACCAATCTCTTTTGTCTCTTTGTGACATCAATGGAGCTCACCTCAAATATTTATTTACAAATGCATGAGGATAGTGAGGGAGTTTAAAGTAGAATAGGGCTTATGGACTAAAATGGATGCAGTTAGGCATATAAAAACTTAGTTTTCCAATTTCTGGCTGATAGTAGAAGGATGTTTCCCGTTTTCTGTCTGGTCACCTCTTCCTTCTGTAGGAGCCTATCTAAGGAAGCACAATAATAACAACAACAGGTTTCTTGGATGTCTCTTCAGGTTTTTTTTGCTTTTTTTTGCTTCCAGTACTAAATCGTTTGCATTGGAAATAATAGGAGGAAATAATTCCTTTCCTTTGTATTTAATGTTGAGTAATAAATCCTTTGCTTATTTGCCAAGTTTGCTTAAAAGTCACCAGTCAGACTGATGGTACTTGGTTCAAGATGCTAATATTAAAAATCCCTTCTAATCACCATTTGTGTTCTTATTCACATAAAATCGAGCTAACTTAAAATGAAAACAAACCTTCATCCAAATTTATTTTTCTTCTTTTAGTTTAAATAATAGTTCTTCAAAAATAATTAGATACTGAGTGTTCTTACATAAGGGTAGCAGAGCTTTAGTCTCTTCGTGCAAGAAAAGGTAAATTAATATTTTTTCCCTCAAAAAGGGAAAGAACAATCTAGGATTAGAAGATAAAAGCAAAAAACTATGCACAGTTTGGAAACAAAAATATTTCAGTTAGGAGTCATAGAAGAATACCACTTCCATATATTTTAAAATTTTTTAAACTATGGGAATCTAAAGTTATAACAAATTGGAAGAGTCCTGTTAATTTCTCTTAAAGTTGTCTGTTTTGAGTTCATGTAGTTCTAGATAGAGATGTAAAAAACCTAAGCATAACTTTATTTTATAGAAGGACTAACTTTATTTGTTGAATTGTAGTTCTATATCTATAAATATATTTTATTTTCTTTTCTTGAATTACTGTTTTCCACAGTTAGTAGTTTTGGCAAATTGCACATTTGAATGAAACTGAGTTTCATGGAGTATTGCCTTGAATTAGTGTTTAATAATAGTAATAATAGGAGCAGTTCAGCCTCTCTCTCAGAAAAAAAAAAAATAATGGAGTCATGGATAGATATTTCAGTAAGGATTAGAAGAGATTAAATTTCTCTGTTGACAATGATGGGCGGGTTTTGGAACTGTGCCACACTCTTCTGTGGCTGCAATGAAAGCACATGGGTTTGAACAACGGTAACTCATTGGTATGCACTATTTAGGTGTTTTACCTGGATGAATTGATTTAAACTTGGATCGCTTGTATTGGTCTTCTTGGTACTAGTCTAGGTGTTTTATCTGATGTAGATTACTTACACAGTTGGTGATATTTTCTGTTTAACCTTCTGCATGGGACTAGATGTAGAATACAGAGTGCTTATCCTTTGTGTATTAATGTATTTTCTTCCTCTATAAAATACCATTTCAGATTCTGATGGAATAAAATGCAGGCTTGAACTAAAGAAATGGATTTAATGCTGTTTCTTTAGCTAAGGGTACAGCACTTTGATTCATAGTCCAAAAGAGTGGTTTGCAGTCTTACCACAAGAATTGCTGAAGTTACTCATATTACACCAAAATGTTCTAAAGAAACATGTATATGAGCACTGAGTCTTCAATTGCAAGGATTTTTTCCTTAGGTGGTATGTTTCCATAGGTGTTGCTTTTTTTAGAACTAGTCATGTTTAGCTGTGCAAAGAGACTTTCTTAGTATTAATAACTACTGAAATGTTGTTGTGAAATAAGTGATCTGAAATATCCCTAAACCAGCTAATTGTAAAGAATTTTTAGCTTAGGTTTTATGGAATAAAGTTTTTAAAATCCTGGCTTACTTTATAGAAGCTCTTGTATTTATTCTGGAAAGGACTTATGGCTGGGTATATGAATTTTATTTTTTTTCACAGAAAGTCAGTGGTTGTGTTCCATTTTGTATAGCATGTACTTGATGAGCAAAACCAAATGATTGTTAACATCATGCCTTAGGACAACATGATAGACACAATTTACAGGTTAGATGGCTGTTTTAAAAATGGATTTTTATGTCAGTTCTGCTTTAAATTCTGCAAGTAAATGGCTGTGTCAGGCTTGTTCGGATATAATTGTATTTCGCTTTTCATTCCGATTGTAGTTTATTTTATTGGTCTGTATTAGTCATCTGTGGTCAGTTGAACATACTGCTCCAGCATACTTTTTGAAGCAAAATAAAGTAAGGTTTTCCAGAACATTGCAGGCAACAGAGAGGAAGCATTTTTATTCATTCATCAGTTGGTGCATGCACCAACAATGGAGTTGAAGTCATGCAACCACATAAAATCTATATTTCATATAGGATTGTACTGGGGGCAAAATGAAGATCTTTGTCCATAGTATGCAAGCATTTGATATTTTTGAGTTTTTTCCTTATGTTTAGCAGTCCTGATAGTTGGTTAATGCTTCCTTTTGTAATGGTGGTTAGTTTCTTTCATTCATGTGGAAACTGTGCTTGAATCACAGTCAGCTCTGATCATTGTGTTTTTAATGAACCAAACTGAAGACATGGCCCTTTTATTACTTCCAGCTTCTTGGAACATATGCCTCATGAAATTGCTCATGAAAATGAGAACTGAGAAGAATGAAAAACTAATTCTGTAGCCCTCATAAGGACAGATTAAAATAGAAAACCTGAAAACCAGAATGCTGGGAGACAACTGAAAGAATTTTCTTCTTTAAAAAATAAGTTTTTGTCTGTAGATAATAATTTAGAGCTGTAAGTATAGAATTTTTATATGTTCTTTCAATATAATTTTAATTATTTCCAAGAGAATAATAGTAATTTTTTGATGCAAGTGAGGAGGAATAAATTAGGTGGCCAATTTTTTATTTTTGCACAGACATTGTCTTCTCTTTACTAGCTCCAGCTCAATTCATTGCTTACTATTTTTTAATAATTTTGTAACATAAAGCTATAGGTAATGGATTTTGCTATGTAGCATAAATTCAGACTCGTAATTATGTTAAATAACTTTATATTTACCATAGGTATAAATAAATATGAAATAAGGTCTGAATCTTACTGTTTAGACAGCTAGGATGGGATACTGTGTCTTGCTTTATTAAGCGTATATTGGCCAGAGCTGATTGAGAGTTGTCATCGTGGCCATAACAACAATCTCATTTGTCTTCCCTTTTAACATTCTATAATTGAGAAAGTCTCTTCTGATTTGATTGTGGGCCTGCAAAAGAGCTGGAGAGGGACTTTTTGCAAGGGCTTGGAGTGTTAGGATGAAGGAAATGCCTTTTAACTGAAGAAGGATGGACTTAAATTAGAAATTAGGAAGAAATTCTTTACTCAGAGGGTGGTGAGGTGCTGGAACAAGTTGCCCAGAGAAGCTGTGGATGCCCCGTCCCTGAGAGTGTTCAAGGCCAGGTTGGATGTGGCTCTGAGCAGCCTGGTCTAGTGGGAGGTGTCCCTGATCATGGCAGGGCAGTTGGAATGAGATGATCTTTAAGGTGCTTCCAACCCCAAATCATTCTATGATTTTAGTAATTCAGCTTATGTAATTGAACTAAATAGTCAGCCTTTCAGGCTGCCTAGCCCTTCCTTGGAGGTTCTGTTTCTTCTGTAACAGAAGCCAAACTACATAGGAGATAGGAATGATTCCAATATCTAATTAGTTTTACTTATCAGTTCAACTTTTTAGAGGGTAGGAGCTACTGAACGAAGGGAGAAGTGATCAGAAAGAGACCATTAATTTATTACATGGTGGATTGACAACATGCATGTTGTGTTTTGTCACATAGTCATGGTTGCCATAAAATCTGTATTGTTTTAGGAATCTAAGGATGAAAGTATTGTATTTGTTTTCTTAAGGATTACAGAGTGTACCTTGTGTGCAAATATGGATATTCTGAACATTTAATAGCTGCACTGCTGATGAAGTCTGACTTGCCAATAGCTGTCTCTTTTCTTGATAATATTAGCCAATCCTTACATAGTTAGCGGTAGCAAATTAATGAAACAGTGTTTCAGTTTAAGTTAGTTTAAACCCTATGTGTCTTGAAAAAACAGGTTTTGACTACCATGTACATTGAGTTTCATTTCAACAGTATCTTGTAGCACTTGAATGAGAAATGCTAATTTGGTTTAAAAATTTTATATACTAAGTTACCTGTGCTGGGCTTTCTGTACCTTACAAACTTCCAGAAAGCTGCATAAAGCAAAAAAATAAGACATGGCTGTGATAAGTCTGCGTTTTTTAGTTTGTAGTTTCCAAGTTTAAATATTTAGGTATTAATAATTTGAAATGTATGATTTTAGTGATATAATTGTGGAATACTTTTCTTGAGTGAACATGAAACTGTTTATGTGAAGGAAAATGGAAGTTCATGTACTGCAAACTCAAAATTCCAGACTATCGCTATATTCTGTAGTCTCTCTCTGCTTTTCTTTTCCTCCTCTTTGAAAGGCTGTAGAACCTTAGCACTTGATAGATTAAGAGATGAAAAGCTATTCTATAGCTGTGTATCTAGAATCTTGATATTTGCAACTTAGTAAAAATATCCATTTATTTAGACAGTAATTTTAGCTGTGCAACATGGTAACAGGAAAAAAAGCATGTAGAGTATTTATGCTTCTGTCAAATACTTTTCAAGTATTTTTGCCTGTTTCCATTCAACTGCAGTCCTTTGTTTTGCAGATGTTGCAATTAAAAAGTAGGGTTTAATTTGTGATTTGTGTCAAATTTTTAAAGTGTAGCCACTAGTTTTGTAAGTTTCAGATTTTTGGTATTCAGCATACACATATACAATCCCCAAACTGAAAGCTTGTTAAGAATACATAAGTATCTTGGCAAAATTTAGATTGCAAGTCAATGACAGAGCAAGATGAAAATTCAAAACTTAAAGCAAAGACAGACTGAAACTAAATAATAGAATTGGACTAGAATTTAGAGATCAAGACAACTGATTGATGACTTAGTAAAACATCACAGACAAATATGATGCTATAATTCTATGTCTCCCCTCTTGGGGAGGTGTTGATGTTGATGCAGGCAGTGGCATAAGTCAGCTGTTACTAGTGGAAAAAAACAAATTCCAGCAGAACAGAATTATAGGGATTATTTGGCCTAAACTGAGGAGCTACTGAACGAGCTGTTACATCTTTTGGAAATCATTTACACAGCAATGTTCTGGAAGCATAAATTCATTCAGAATTGCATCACTGTGATTTTTTTCTTTTAAATTTTGTACAAAGATGGTTGTATTAATTTTCTTTTTTACTGATTGCATGTTACACTTTTTTCATTAGGCTTTTTATCTTTGTTTGCATATGACCCTTTGTTGTGTAACTACTGCCCTCAAGGATCATCAGGACCATTTTAGCAGATCTACTTGCCATCCATCCATGTAATGTGAAGTCCATACTAGTGCCAGGGGTGGATCTGTCTCAGGGGCTGGAGCTAGGCTTGGCATTCATCCTAGATGAATTTCATGAGGTTCCTGCTGATAACTCTTCATACATACCTATTTATACATGCATTTTATATTTATATTTTTTAGATGGCACTTAAATGAGGTCACATGAGTTATAGGTATCTCCATGAAACCCACATTTCTGTCATTCTATGGCTTTATTAAAGATACTGGGGACCATTGTTGACTATTGCTTTCTTTATGCTTTTCTCTGGCTCATTGATGACGTTCTTTGGTCATACCTGTGCAAGTCTCAAAATTTAAAATTCTCGGGAGGTTACTCGTATTGATAGTGCATAAAATGCATAACAGTGTTATCTTCATGTGACACCTTGTGAATAAGTTATCTGCAGTTAGGCACAGTTGGTTTAGTTGCCATCCATTTTTTAGAAGAGTAGGCTATATAACAAGAATGGTACATTTAGCTTTAGAGTCTGAGTTTCATATTTGTTACTTTTCTGTTTTATTTGAAAATAGCACTAAGAATTACCTTGTGGAAGTAGTTTTCAATGAATTATTATTAAAGATACTTCAGTTACCTCTAACCGGGAAAGATTAGTCTTGTATCTACAGAGAGAAAGAACAGCAGACGCATGTATAGTTCATGGAGCAGTCTGTGTGGGGTGGTAATTGTTTATAAGGTTTCTGTAGTTGTCTAGGAATGAGTATTCATAAGAACTATAGGGTTTAAACTCAACATCAGTGTCTATCTGCCTTTTAAGATTTAGTTTTATGAAATTTGAGTTATGGTGCACTAGTGATTTTGAAAATTTTTATGTATACTTAAACTATTCTGTGCCTTCTCAGTTCAAGGGTTTGAGATGAATTTTGTGTTTTAAAACACTGAGACCATTCCAGTGTTTTTACACAACTAATTTGACTGAAACAAACTACAGCTAAACTGTACTTCAGGATAACTGCTGCCAAAATAAGAAGGTACAGTGGAGTCCATTTACAATGTGCTATTGAAGCAATAAATCGTGAAAACAGCAACATATGCTTAATTTCAGTAAACTTCTTAAAATTTGCTTCTTTTTTTTTTTTTTTTCCAAAGGAAAATCTGTGAAAGCATACATGATGTTATAATGAGCTTGTGGGCACATTACTTAGGTGAAACAATTTTCACCACTGTATCATGTTACTTGCCTTATATTTAGGTGCTTTGGAGAATTAAGTAGCACCAAAGAATAGCAGATAAAACTAGTTAGATCTAGGAAACTGAGATGGAAAAATGTATTTTTATAAAAACTGAATGTCATATGTAACCATGACCATAAATAGTAAGTTGGAAATAACAAAGTGTAGGAGTTGTGTTACCTGTAGTCACCCTACTGTGTTTTTGTCTGTTGTTTTGTGCTTTCTCACTTCTTAAAGAGCTCATTCTCCATGTGAAGCTGTCTGGCTTTCAGTGGAAGATGTACCTTTGGTGTAACTTCTTATGATTGCTCTGAAGTCCAACTCTCACAGATTGAACTGACAGAGTAAGAGAAAAGGTTCCACAATTTTTCAGTGTGACTATTGTTTGTAATTAACATGGAGAGAAGGCAGTGTTTTAGATAATAAAGTATTTTTAGAGGAAGAAAACTCCTCTGTTGCTGGAAGGGTTCCTGTGAGTTGTAGTAGTGAAAAACCTAGTTTAGATGCTTTATATGAGCCGGAGGTAAGATCAGTAACAACACTTGGGGCCCTGACTCTCCTTTAGTGGTGAATTCAGAGCTGGGAGATACAGGAAAATTAAACAGGCCAAAGGCTGTGGCCAGGCCAAACATAAGTTGCCTCTGTTTGTGACTTACTACTTTTATACATTTATAGATTTTCTTTGTAGACTAGTGAATTAGCTGACAGTGGCAGGAGGAAAAAAGATTGTGTATTTGCTGATCACAGGATCATTATGAGCCATCAAGCTTATGTAATTGGTGGAAGACGTTAAGTGAGGATGTAGAAACTTTATTTTCATTTCACAAATTTTCAGTGAAATGATAGTTGAAATGGGGCTTACTGTTCTGTTTGCTGATGTTCAGAGAGAGGAATTAGTTTGTGGTTACAAGGATAATTACAGAATCAGAATATTCTGAGTTGGAAGGGACCTTCAAGGATCAAGTCCAACTTCTATGTGAGTAGCACATACAGGAATTGTACCCACATCCTTGATGTTATTAGCACCTGGCTGTAACCAGCTGAGCTAATCTCAGAGTTACAGTAAAGATTGTTTCATCAAACGACAGCCAGAGGCTGGTGTATTTGTTATCACACTGTAGACACTGCAATGCAGTATCATTACCTTTTATAAAAACTTTGGAGTGTGTATCAAGGGACCTTGAGAGCTGGCCTGGAAAGCTGGCCCAGAAGGAAAGCACTGTACACCCTGGATCAGATGGATCTAAAGTAATGGCCATGGATCAATAAAGCTTAGTACAGGAAAGATTTCTGACTATTAGAAGATAAAAGTATGAAACATTTCAAATAAGAATAGTGGAATAATGGAGCAGCAGTTCTATTGAAACTATTTTATTCAACAGTAGCAGCAAGAAAATGTGAAAAAAAGTGTAGTCTGACAAAAGATTTGTATTATAAGAGAAGAAAGCCTGCCTCTATTTTACAAAATCTAGAATGCATAGGGACTTGATGTCCAGGACATCTAAAATGCAGAGACAATTTGCATTGTATATTTATTTTACATTGTCTTATTCTTCATTATTTTTTCAACACTACAGGACCTCTAAGCAATGACAATTAAGGTGGTATAATGAAAATAATGAAATAGTGAATGCTGCAAATGAGAAAGGGAGAATTTGGTTTGACTTAGCATGCTGAGTTTAGCTGAGTTCGTTTCAATAGTCAAGTGAAATTTTTAAGAAAACCTACAATTCATGAGTGATGTATAAATATATTTTAATATATTTGATTTCCGGGCTAGAATGAGAAGATTAAATGGCTTTTTATGACTTTGGGACAAAGCTGAAATTCCGTTGTGCTAGGTAAGTTGGTAGAGGAATCAGCCAATTGTTTTCTCAGCTGGTGGTTCCCTCAAGACAGTGTCCTTTATTCTGAATAATATGCATGGACTATGTTAATACTGGGTGCTACAATCACTGTTAGAGAACTTTAGACGATTGATAGCAAGTGGTCTTTTCTGCTGGGTTTTTATTTCTTTCAGAAAATACAGTTTTTCAGTCTTTTCATGTGTTGGGATGTGTTTTCCTTTGTCACAGGTGTTTCTTAAATTCAGGTGTTTTTGATTTTTTAAGCCACGGATTAGTCAACCAGAAACTGGGCAAGAGCTTCTTGGGCAAGGGAAGGGAGAGGGGGATTGAACACATAATTTCAGCATTTTACAATCAGTTTTCAGTTTTACTAAATTCTTCTGATGGTCAAAGTTTGAGTATGCAGTAGTTGAAACTGCACTGACATTTCTGAAAATAGTGTCACAAGCTGAACCAGGGAACTTTGTGACAGTGTAACTTGCAAGAGTCTACAGCCAGCTGGTATTTGTAATAAGAAGAACAGGGAGTATTTGGGATGTAGAAGAGGTGGTCACTTGATGACCATTGTGTTACGTTGCACAGAAAGCTGTGGCTCTTGGAGGAGCTTCTGTCTATTCCATGTATTTCACTGCTCGTAGCAATGACCGAGTATCTGCCTTTAAAGCACCCCGATGAATTTAGGAAGCACATTTGTGCTTTTGCTAAAAAAGACACTTAAAAAAATTAGGGAGTTTAGAATGGATGCATTTAATGTATTTTGTTTGCAGTTAGATTTTGTGTGTGTCACAGAATCACCTAGGTTGGAAAAGACTTTTGAGAACATGAAGTCCTAGTCCTGTGGCCTAGTGTTGTGAATACCTGCTTAATCATGAGTAGCATAGTGAGTGCTCCTGAGTAACAACGTAAATATTGTCCTGCATATTTGTGCAACATTAGGTTGTTTTGGAAAAAGTAGGCCTTGTCTTAAACATGAGAGCAGCATCCTACAGAGAATGATTTTCCTAAGAATTCAGGGTAGTGTGTGTCATAAACTGGACTGGAAGTAGAGGTGTTTGGAAGGATTTAAAAGCCATGGAAAAATTCTTTACACAGAGCTCAGATTTGGGGGTACCTGAATGCATGCTTTTAACCCAGTGGTCTCTGCATAGTAGTCTAAATGTTTTTTCCTTTATCAGGGCTACAATGTAATAGCATTGTGTATGTATGTGTACTTCCGTAAGGCACAGCCCTAGGATTATGAAAGATCCCAGAAAGGATTAGATTGAACACTATGGCAGCAGCTGAAAGCCAGTCAACAGTGAAATACTCCATGATGTCTCCATGCAGCAGAGCAGAGTGAGCAGACAGGTAGAGAAAACCTCCAGGAGGAGCACAGTGTGTATGATGTGCATGGCTACGAAACACAGTTAATTGAAGACAGAAGTTGCTGGCACTTATGTTTCTTCAGCCTTCAGCAATGGAGGTTCTTATAAATGGAACATGGTAGTGCATTTGAGTAACAAGAGCTTATGAAGTTCTTACACTGTTACTTACGCAGTTTGGATAGTTATTTGGGCTTGCCTTATTATTTGTGTTAGTAAGATCTGGAAACTTTTTTTTCTTATATTTCAGCTGAAGTCAGGTTCTCATAGAATTGTTAGAATCATGATACTAAATTAAATCTGGATTTTTAAAACCATGGAGAAAAACCATGGGGCATTGCTGTCTTGGCTGCAGGGCTCAGCTCTACCTTGGGCAGTATTGTGGGAGCACGAAGAAGTACAGTCTTGTGCAGCCTGTCCGTGCTCACTGTGTACATTTGCTTCACAAGACAGTGGAGAGTTGACTGCAGCGAATCTTTTCCTGTGGCGCTTGTCATGGCAACTCTATATCCATTTCTTACTGAAATCTAGTCTAAGAGGCCTGTTGAAGTGATGAAGGGCCAAAAGAGCAGGAAAGGTGTAACACAGTGGGAATTTACATCAGATGAGAATTAGAAAGTTTTGAATGTACTGCTTGCTTAGAGAGTACACATTACGAGGCATGCCAGCGTGCATGTGGGCATGCAGCTGCTAGTCATAGCCTGTGAGATGGGAAGAGGTGTGTAAGTGTGTACAGGTGGCCTCTGTGGTGTGACACCAGGGACTGCCCTGTGCCAGCCAGAGCCAGCACCAGCAGCCCCCAATGGACCCACCAGAAGGCACAGCTGAGCCCTGCAGCCAAGACAGCAATGCCCCTGAGGAAATGATAAAACGTTGTCTGGCGCTCTGAAGCATGAGGAGAAAATATGAGAGAAATGTCCCTGCAGACACAAAGGTAGAGGAGGAGGAGGAGGAGGTGGTGCTCCAGATGCTGGAGCAGATATCCTCACTGTGTGTCCTCCAGGGGGTTCTCCCCATGGAAGACCCCAGATGAGAGCAGGTGGGCATGCCCCAAAGAGCACTGCAGGCCATGGAGAATCTACGCTCTGGCACATTTATCCTGAAAGTCGACAGCCTATGGAGAGGAAGGAAGGGTAAAATGGGAGGATGAGGGAGCAGCAGGGGTAAACTATAGCCTGCTGACCTGAGCTGCTGCTCCGCACTTGCCCTGTACCCCTCAGGGTGCTGGGGAAAGGTGTTGTTTTCATTTGTCTTGGTTTCCCACGATCCAAATTTTGCAAAAAATTAGTTTTCTGCGAGTCAAGTGTTATTTGCCCATCAGCTGAAATTTGCCCTATACATAAGGTCTTTCTTTACTGCATAAAGTAAATAAAATGCAGAGCAAGTACTGAGTTCATCAATACTTAGAAAATTTGAGGATGTTTTTGCCAAATGAGATTGGGCTGGGCTTGAAATCTACTGAGATGTGCGTGCTGCATTTAAGTTTGTTTATTTTTTTTTTTCAGGTAAGAAACTTGATAATGCAGGGGAAAGCATGGCATGTAATGTTACCTTTTCATGAGATAAGTCCAGTATCCTGGTAGGCTTTTCAATTCCAGCTGTGGAGCAGTGGTAATTTTCAGATGAAACTGCTGGAAGATGAGTCAGTCAGAGCTCAATTCTATCCCAGATGGTTACTGGGGTTTTGCTTTTTTGTCTTTTTAAGCTTTGTTTTTCTGTGCATTTTCATGATGTAGAAGTTTTGCCATTTGAACTGTCTGAAGGCTGTAATTGGCCCTGGCATTCAGTATCTGAAAATGTGTTGAAACTGTAATACTTTAATGCATGGCTTTGGTTCTCTGCTTTCTGTGCTTACTTTGTTAAAAGATCTTCTTAACTCCTTTTGTAATGGTTCTGAAAAATGAGGGCATTGTTGACAAGGCTACAGTTTCACCTACCGTTTTCCACCTGTGAAATTATCAAAAAACTGGAGAAATAATGTCCTCCCCCCACCCCCGCCAAGCAGTCAAAATGGCGTCAGAGATAATTTGGTTATTCAGATTTGTCTGAGAATTATCCATTTGCGTATATATAACTTTACATCACTGTTCAGTTCTTTAACTTCTGACTCAGGAAACAGGCAATAATTTTTTGATTTCTCTACTAATGAGTTAAACTTTTGTTTATGCAAGGACCTGAAAGAAAATATGAAGTGTTGGTAGTCCTAGCACAACTTTTCAGTATGACTAGGTGGCAATCTGAAGAGCATTGTCTTAAAGCCCGGGTTTCATTTTTCAACAAAGAGAATGAAGATGCAAGAAATGTGGTAAATGTTCTATGATTGAGTCTTCATTCAGGAGGGACTAAGGCCTTATTTTTTGTTGGTGGGCAGGGGAGACTTGCAGCACCACCTAATGGGCTATTTCTGTACTTTATTCAGAGTTTATCAACATCTTTCATATGCTAAATAATTCTTTAAAAAAGTAAAGTAATCTATGCTGGAGTGAAATGCAGCATTAGACATAAAAATCAAATGAAAAGTAATTTACTAGTATTTGAGAACTATGCTTTTAAATAAAAATTAATTTCACATAATTTGTAGTTTACGTAAGACAAGTTAATTGTTACGTAGAAGTAGCATTTTTCAAGATACACAGATGTGTTATATTGTAGGTGTACAGAAAGTACCTAGCAACGCATTACTAGCTAATCTTCTAATGTGTGACATTTAAAGCTCCTGGTGAAATGAATCTAAAGAGTAAGTGCAAAAAGAAAAATGAACAGCCAAGCCCCCAGATACTTTTGTGTTTGTGTGCAATGTTAATGATGACCTTTCAACATCTGTTCAGCATTCTGTAGCTAGTGTAGCTGATTGAAAAATTAAATGCATGTATTCACATTTATTTAATGTGATTGTGCAGAAAGATCGTTGGATTTTTCTTTTTAAAGTAGTGCCCACTTGTGTTTGAATGAAACCATGTTTTGGTACCACATAAAATTTGTTTTCTTACTTGGGTCAGAATATTTTTGGATGGTTTATTCATCTGTCGGTTAGGATATCCAGTGTGATAATGGCACCTGCATAACTCCAGAAGAAACAAAATTATTTTCTATTTCTCTTCATTGATGCTACATAGAAACATACAGAAGAGCTCTTTGCTTATCTTAGTCAAATATATCACATTGTTTTGTTGCTGTAGCAAAACAGTTTAATAGATTTTTTAAAGTGTAGAGAATGAGGAAATTTACTGTCAGTCTTGCTGATGTGGGGAAAAAACTCCACAAAACCTTGCTCTCTCCAGCTTTACTCTTGATAGGAGCTTGTGTGTATTGGCAGCTTAACAGTTTGAGCTGAATTTTATTTGTGTGGTATTTATATAAGTATGTTTTATAGTATTTTTTTTTTAACTTTGGCTACACTCATGTAATATTAGATGTGCATCTGATGTGTTAACTTTCCATATATGTTTGTGTGTATAAATATGTTGGGACAGGGGAAGAGTTAACCAACAAAATGGCTGTATTCAAATATTTTTCTGGTGTAACTGCTGGCAGCCAAGGAGGGATTTCTGCCTTTTTTTTTTTTTAATAGTTTTGGGTTAAATTTCAAAAAGAGTAAAAAGAGTGCCACAAGATTTCTTATTCATCCTCACATTTGTTCAGGATGTATTCATATGCCTTACATTGTTCCTGTTATTTCATTAAATATAGTTATCTAAAAATGTGACAATAATATATAATAGAAACAGTGTATAGACTTTTCTATACATGCTGTACATATTTAAATGACCCCCTGGGTCTCCCAAAGTAAACTTTTCACATTCCATATCTTTTACTGTGCATATGCTACTGGCATGTAGCCACCCACCCACCCAGATTTAGCTGAAATAAATGAAATTTATTCTAGTTCATTTGAGTAGAAAACTTGTAAAATATGAAGGTAGTCACTTTGCTCATAAGGTTACTAAAACAAAGTGTTTTCTTAAATGGAGTTTTGGGGGGCTTTTTCTCCTGCAAGACTGTGCACAACTTAATAAATTCTCACCTTGTATATTCCTTTTGTTTTCCTTTGCAGATGGGGTTTATACAGATTAATGAGGACTTCATATTTATTGAGCCACTCAACCGCACTTTGGCTGTGACCGGACATGCACACAGGGTGTACAGACGAAAAAGGTCCATAGAGGAGAAAATCTCTGAAAAGCCACCTTCTGAGAATCAGTACTGTGGTGTTGTTACAGGTAATACACAAATCGCACTGAAAAGTTCTAATGTAGCAAATATATTTTTAAGGAAAGTAGATAGTAGTTAAAAAAGAACCCTGGCAAAAACATATCTGATTATTCTTGTAGCAGTACCCTAGGGTGGACTCTGAGGAGGCACGCTAAGGCTGCAGTTTCACTTATTGGGAGAGGGAGTTGTCTGTTGAGGAATATTTTCTGCTTCTTAATATCCATTTGTATTTGAAGGTAGGAATCTTTAGGTAATTTTTTTGCTTCAACTTAATAATTAAAATCTATTTCTTGTCCCGCTCTGTCTTCAGGGCTGCTTAATTACTCACAATGTGAAATGCTTATACTTAATTTTCTGTTTTAAAACACAGGAGTGTTTTAGAGTTCTTTCTGGTTTTGTTTAGTAATCAGACTTGGCCTTCCAAATGCATCTGAATTGAAATGTTTTTTATAAGTGTTCTTATTATATGAATGACGCTTAGAATATGTGTATGAAACAATTCCAATGTGTCTTTCTCAATGGCAGGTAGAAGAAGTTGTTGAAGGAGAAGGGTTTCAACAGAAGTTTGGCACATAGGGAGGACTTCCTAGTTTTTCAGTGGAGAAGGGAAAAATTGCTTTTGCGAAAGATGATATTTTGGTTTTTCTGCTTTATCATCAGTTCTCCTTTTTCAAAGGATAGAGGATGTCTGTCCTTTGACCTCAGCATGAACCGAGGGTGTTTCTAATGTTGTTGGGGGAAATTATTTTTCTCCTAGGAAACAACCCAGAATGAGTGCACATTTGTAAGCATGTTTTTCATGTGTGAGATACTGGCAAAATGGAAGAAAATGGCAGAAGTGCACTGACATGGCTAGAGAGCTGGATTATACGACATGTGGGATGAGGCAGAAGGAACTAAGTTATTTCGAGTAGGTAAGGAAAGATAAAGGAAGGATGCAGCTGCAGTTTTCTGGTGCCTAAGGGTCTGCAGAGAGAAGATGAAGCCAAACATTCCTTAGAGGTACGCTGTGACAGACAGCAGTCGTAACTTGTGTTCATGGAAATACTAATTTCCATAAGGAAAGAAAAATCTCAGCAAGAATGCTCATCACTGGAAGAGGTTGCCTAGAGAGGCTGTCAAGTTCCCATCCTTAGGTATTCATAAAGCATGGCTAGAAACGGCTCTAAGAGAGCTGATCTTTGGCACTTTCACTGACTTGATCAGGAGTTTGGATTAGCTGTCCTCTGGAGATCATTTTCAGCTTAAACTTTTCTATGTCTCTCTGATCCTTCCTGAACATATATACTGCTCTGTCTATTTTGTATATTCACCAAATAAATGTGACAGGTTTTGTGGTGGGTTTTTTTTCCCATTTTGGAAGTATTGTTTTTATAGTTAGGCATCCATCCAGAGTTTGAAATCAAAGCAAGTCTCTTTTTGCAGCGTCATGAAATAAGTAACACGTAACTTCCTCCAGTAGGCTCTATATTACTCTTCTAGGCATTGTATTACGTTGACACTGTTTATATGAAAGTGAAATTTTCTGTATAAGCAAAAGTTGTTCACATTAAGTAAAGCTGTTTATTCTTCTGTATTAGTGAAAAGCGAGTTAGAGTATGCGTGCCTGTATGTATATGGGAATGAGAACAGGAAGTGTGCATGGTATATGCACAAGGGGGGAGAAGAGTATCTGACAAGTAGCAAACTGTGATGGGTATGAAAATGAGTAGAGATGCAAATATCTGTAAGGACATTTTTTTTCTGTGATGTTCATTATCAAATATCCTTTCTCTTTCCCGTATGCTCTAAAATGGGAAAGTCAGCTTATTCTTTTGTAATAATCTTAACACTCAAAGCTCTGATTTGTTGTAAATTCTCTGTCAACAGAGAATCAAATATTTGGTTGAAGGAAGTTTCAGTGTATCTACTACCAGCTTTGAAATTTCAAATAGTTCAAGCTATTGAACTTGAGTAGCAACTTCTGACACAATGTTACTGCCAGGGGATATAAATACTTGCAGTTTCTAACCAATGCTGTTGTTCTAGCAAGACCAGTCCCTCACTCCAGTGCTACAGTTCATTTTACTAAAAGGGACTGCAATAAGTTACATGCTTAAAAACCCTGTCTGTGCTGGGAGGATTTTGTTGGTGTGACATGAAGTTAGTTAAGATCACCAAGATAATTATGCTACAGACGCAGCCTTAAAGGTGAATTAAAGCATCAAAAATACGCCTTTACATAAATATTTGAGAATTCTAAGTCAAATACTAAACTAAGTAGATCAGTTGAACAAAAATAAAATGGATGAGTATGTGGGGCTCTGAGATACTCAGCTGCCTTTGGCAGAGGTGTGGCACAGAGCAGCTACAACCTTGGTAGTACAGCAACTTCTCAGCAATATGGTCCTATCTTACAACCATATCTCTTGCTTCTACAGTACTTCTGTGTCAGAGTAGGGACAAGGTATTTCTGTTGCTGGTTTTGATCCAAATTGATGTCAAAGGCTGGCTACCTATCAAGCAAATGTGTATTGCCAGTGATGAATTGTAATTATCAGGAGGAATGAATGTCTGCGCTCGAGGTGTTGAAGGATCACTATTGGGAATAATAGCTTTTCATGAAGAACTAGCAGAGGCAATCAAAGAAGGTATTGTTTGTTGTCTGTTACCGTTAAAGGCTGGATTGAAAGTTGCTACACAGCCAAACTTGTTTGGGGAGAACAAAGAGCTTGTTTTTGTGAATGGAGTGATTTTCTTATTAATTAGGCAAGGGAGAGAATCATGCTAACGGAAGCAGATGCTCTGTTGATTGTTGACAGTGTGCATGCATATCCTTTTGTTGAAAGTGTGTATGATTTGTTTACATATGTGAGCCAGTTGCACATACACAGACCTTACACTGCACACCTTTCTTTACCACATGGCCCATGAAACCTTTAAAAGAAACCAGTTCAGAGGTGTGTCACCGTAAAAATGTGAGAGGAGCAGTTGTAACTAGAGCAAAGGGCCATGTTGGGGAGCTATGATCTTTTTCTTCTGCCTAATCTGAGGCACTTGTTCCAGACTGAAGTTGTTTGTACAGTGAACTGTACAACTGTACAACATGGTCAAGGCATGGGGCACGTTGAGAAAAAAGAATTCTCTTACCCAGGATATGGTAAATGTCTTGACTTTTGAATCCCCTCTGATTTTGTGAGATTGGAAAACTCCTCTTCTACTTCTTAGTTCTGTCAATAAACAATATACTATCCTGGGCTACAAGCGTGCTTTTCCTCTTAGAATGAGGTAATTTTGCAGGAAAAAGCCTGCTAAATTTCACTGAATCAAAAGCAGAAGTTTTGCTTTATCGGAAGTAGACTGGGCAGTCAGCTGGGAGAGCTGTGTTGATTCTTGCTCTTGAGCCTGTTCCTGTGTGATAGTCATGCAATAAAATGTGTAAACTGCCTTGGTCATGGATCTATGAGATTGCACCAGATGAAGACTGGTGCTACTTGAGATATTACTCGTTTCTACTCCTTGGGTCAGAAAAACGTTGTCACACTGCAGGAAAGTATTTAAATCCCTGTTCAAATTATAGTGGAGGTATAGCTCATGGCTTCTTAAGCTCCTGAATATTCCCTGCGTAGGCAGAATACTGCAATTTCCGTATGCCTAGGTTACCCCCTGGGGAGTGATGGTGATTCCTCTGTAGTCTGGGCCTCATGTGCATGTACTCAGGAAATACTTTCATGCCTGAGGACTTGTAGGTGTCCCAGAATCCTGTAGTCACAGCCTCTTCTTAATGTTGGCTCAGATACTTTATGTAAGCTTTGATTATAAGAGCTGGATTTTAATCTCTCTAAGTTTTTTTAGAGTGGGGTTATTTTTTTTAACATTTCTTGTTTTCTCTTAATTGCCTATTTAATATCAAGTGTAGTGCTGCAGTATTTTTAGCCTTCTTGCTGGAGTACTGCAGTATTCCTAGCCTTCTTTTCAGTCAACTGAGTTTAAGTAATAAATGGATATGGAATCTTCTTATTTTCCATAGTTGCACAAAACAGAAGTCTTATTGCACAGAACCCTCCTATAGAATTATTTTTTTTATTTTGGCAAGGTAATTAAATTTTTAAGATGAATTTATACATATTTAATTTTACTTTTATCTTGTTAACACGTGCTCTATTGATACAGCTGGTTTTTTTGTAGCAGTTATATCTTACATACTTCACCTTCAATAATGATCAGTTCTTTGTAATTTTACTTATTTATGAATATGTAAAGAAACAAGTGGTTTTGCCTAAAGCCTGTTTTGCTTGTTATCCAGCAGCAATTGTGGTAGTTGTTTGGATACCAACAGTACCAAAATAATGAATTCCATTTATTTAAAGTTCTTAGGGAAGAACTGCAATTTTCAGATAACTGAGATCTCGTGATGGGGATTTCTGCCAGCAATTTGGAAAAGGTTGGCTGGCCAAGAACAGATTGTCCATTGGTTTGTTAATGGGAGAGATATCTAAGGCAAATGATGAGCAGACAGCTTGTCTACAGAGCTGTGTAGTCTTCTCATCCACTACAATCCCAAAAGACAGAGATTTCAACAGTTTATGGGACCACAGTGTTCTTAGTGTTTAGCACAATGCTGTATTTTATTGTGGACTGTCAGTTCTGAACAGAAATGCACTGCTAGCTGTTTACAGAGATGTCTTAAGAGACTTCTCTGTACATGCTAAGATTAAATTTAAATCACTATGAATCACTAGCTGCTGTTTTTTACAAAGAAGTGAGCAGTGAATAAACTGTTTCTTGAAACTACACTGTGCTTAGGAGGAAAGCAGCTGGACCAGGTGGCTTGTAAGAGATCTTTTTCAACCCAAATGAGTTTACTTTTTAAACTATAGCTTACCCTTGCAGCATTAGCTGCTTGTATAGCTTATAGGGTGTGGGTTTTTTGGCACAAATACTAACACTGAGGTTTTGTTGGAAATTATCCTCAAAAGAGCGATGAAAACACATAAAATGTTTTATAAACTAGGCTGTAGATCCACACTTAGCAAACATGAGTAAGGCTAGAGTCTAGCAGAAGTTACAAGGCTAAGCAAGTGTCTGAAGCATCAAAATAAGAGACTTTAATTTTAAGTAGCCTGAATTTATAAGCTGTTTCTACTTCTAGGTAATTAAACAACAAATATTTATTTCTGGAGAATACATACTGTTTTCCTTTAGTAAATGTGTTAGTAAATCTTACATTGTCACCAGTTGTATAGGGGTCAGAAAGACCTTCTGAGATGTAGTGGGATGGACTAAATCATTCACATATATAATGTTTTACAAATGATGCAGAGAAAGATAGACAGGGCTTTTAAGCATGCATAATTTATACATATTACATTGAAAAATATGTATCTACATTTTACTTACATAAAATCTATATTACACATATATTTAAATCACAGACCCCCCCTTCCAATGGTATTTTAATTTTAAATTTTATTTGTGAGTTAATTGACTTTGTGAGTTCGTTTTCAGCACTTTCCTGAAGAGTGACTTATTTTCTGGAGAGTAGTCATATATTATAAAACAGAGTACAGGAACTTTCCTACTAAGGATGAGATTGATTAATTGCAAAACATGTCCTCAAAAATTCTGAGTATTTGATTGTTTCCAGTACGTAATTACGCAATTCTCGTCTCAAGCATCACTTTTTTTGTGAACAGAGAGCCTGATATTCCATTGTGGATGCTGGAAAAAACTTCACTTGGTTTCGATGAGATCAGTCACAGAAGTTTTTCTTCAAGAGGATCTAACAAAATTTGGCTATTACAACAAGGAGTCTAATTTTGCATTTGGTTTTAAATTTGCTAATTTGAAATGTCATTGCTAACTGCTGTGTGTAAATCTGACCACCTTGTGGCCTTAACTGTTCCTGTGCTTTTGGGTGGGGGGGTTTCATATGTATCGTAGTAGTAATTGAGATTTTGTGGGGTTTTTGGAGGGGAAACTTAAAATTAACACCATCAGTAACCTCAACCTTACCATAAATGTAACATGTTTTCAACGTGTAGGTTTGGAGACCTGTTTCCAAGGTTTTGTTTTGTCATTTTGCTTCAGCTGCTTATAATGACAGGAGCACTGACTTTGAAGTCTTGTCAGTAAGAAGTCACATTTTGGTTTCTAACAAACCTATATCATTCTCTGTCATTCATCTGAAATACTCTTTCATCTTTTCAAATCACTGAATTGTTCCATGTATTTACCTAATGCTGATTTTGTGGCAAATCTGTCTTTGTTGTCTTGTACGCTGATATAATTACATCAAGGTATTTTCTCTGTGATTTTTGAAGATGGGCAGACAACAATTCTGCAATGTCAGTGGGAGTGTTTTTCTTTCAGACCCAACATGAGTTAAGTTTCCTTCCACGAACCAAAGTAAGAGGCGCATATTCTTTTTATATATGTGTTAGGGGAGATGATGCAAATAATCTTTCTGACTTTATTTTAACAGGTGGATAAAATTTCTATTTTCTTGGTATGAGCTGATATTTATACATAGTATAGACCTTCTGTATGAGCCTTAGTATTGGCAGTGGCAAAGCTAAGCATATATATTGCAGTTCATAGCTGTTACTTTCCACATAATGAGAGTTATAACCAAGGGTAACAAATCCTAAAAAGTACCACAGGGGTAGTTTGAAAGATGAGTTTCTCAAGCACTTGTTTTTGTTTACAGATAAAAGAAAATCCAAGAATCAAAAAGTGTCAGAAGGTGGAAGAGGAAAGCGATATTCTTACAAGTTACCTCAGGAGTACAACATAGAAACTGTTGTGGTGGCAGATCCAGCTATGGTTTTATATCATGGAACAGATGCTGCCAGAAGATTTATTCTAACCATCTTAAACATGGTAGGAAATTTAAAACTAATTTTGATGTTTTGCCAACAATGCATGCACTGCGAGCTGATTTCATTGCTCCTTCCAATGATTCTGACTGAATACCTGTAAGGTACAGTCAGTACATGACCATCACCAGGCTGTCCAGACTTTGTCCATACGTTTTGCAGCAGAAGACTGTGATGCTGCAGACTTGTCTGTACTGTCTGGTCATACATGGGAGGCCTGGAAGAGAGAGAACAAGATGACTTTTTGGTTAGAAACCCATGGTGTTGTCGGAAAGGTTGGGGTATTGGGTAGTTCCTGGTGATCTATGCTTGTTATAAAGACAGGACATTGTTACAGGAAAGGATTGTGTGATCACTGGTGGTGGGAAAAGGAGTAATTGACTTGGACAATTACATTCTCTCCCAGCTCCCATCTGGAGCTTTAGTGCACTCATTTGGTTCATAAAGCAGTGAAAAATAGCATCTGTATTATGCAAGGAAAAATTGTTCTAAAGAAGGAGTGTAAGCTGAACAATTAATATAAACTTTAACTAGGAAGATAGGAATCAGGAAGAGTTAGAGAGTTAGAGGTTGGCTCAGAGTACTTGGTCCATGACCATGGATTTAACTGAATAGAAATTTTCATGTGAACAGTATTAAATGTGTGTGTAAATATTTGGAGAAACAGGCCTGGTTATAAAGTGGTCATGGCCATTGAGAAGAAAAGGTCTTTTTTTATGTTCCCAGAATGAAATTTGCCTAAGCTCTGTTTTCCCTTGAGAAGACCAACACGGTACATTGTCTTAATGTTGTGTTCAAATAATGGAAAATTAAAGCAGTCACAGTGGAATATGAGGCTTTTTAGAGCTTCTTTGGGGTTCTGTTATTTTTAATGTACTGTGTGTTGTGTGCAATGTAAGTTCATATTTTTATTTGTTGGTTTTTTTGTATGTTAGGTTTTTAATCTTTTCCAACACAAGAGTCTTGGACTACAAGTAAATCTTCGGGTAACCAAGCTTGTCCTCCTTCATGAGACTCCAGTAAGTATTTATGGTGTTTATCTTACCCTGTAGAGGGTAATGCTGCTTAGCTTGTTGCTCCACTAAAGCTTGTAATAGTAATGAAATTTAATGGCCAAAAAATCTTCTCAGTTAGCTTTTGTGTATTATTTAGTGATTTGCACTGATGAGCAGCCCCCATAAAGATTAAACTTCTCCTGATTTATGTGCTGCATGTATTGAGACTTTTCTGTTCTTGCAGTTAAAAGTGAATCAGAGTTTCCTTGTGGAAATCAGGTAGATCTTAAAATCTGCTTCTGCTCTGCATTTTGTGCATTGACATATCTCAATACAAAAATAATCTCCTTTAAGCCCAATGGATAGTAGAAAGAGGACTGATGGTCTTGGCTGTCTAATCGCTAGACAAACAAAATCTGATACGGTGCTTAGTTAATAAGGAAATGGGATTCCCTTATCAATAGTTCTAATTTAAAAATTATAATTTTCCAGTGAATAAGTAAGTATTTCTTTTTCCAGCTCCTCTCAACAGTTGGAGTAATCTCATTTCATGTGCAAATACTGAATCTTAACATCATTATACTTTTCCTCACTACGGTTAGTGAAAAATCACCAAATAAATAAGAAGAGTTTGGGTGAACAGATGCATGCACACTCTCAATGCACTGTCTTCATTTGTATCTTTAACATGAGAAAGAGGTGGTCTCTGCTCCTGAAGTTTGTTTTATTATGTTATAAAAAGCAGAATGTTTTCAATAACTCAGTCAAAAAGGTTCTGAATTCTATTTACAGAACCCTTACTTTAATAACATGAATTGTTTTTTAATTTCCAGGCAGATATGTATATTGGACATCATGGGGAAAAAATGCTGGAAAGCTTTTGTAAATGGCAACATGAAGAATTTGGCAAGAAGAATGACATACACTTAGAAATGTCGACAAGCTGGGGAGAAGACATGTCTTCAGTTGATGCAGCCATATTGATCACTAGGTAAAGTAGTGAAAGATGGGCATTAAAAACAGGCAGAAACCCCATGTGAACATAGGTCAAGATGGCAGATGGCCAGCACAATAGGAATTTAGTTTGCAGTGAAGAAGGGAGCGTTTTGAGGCATCTTAATCTCAAAGGTGGCAGTAAAGTGTTGGTAAAAGTGGTGCAGAAAGCAGTATTTCCCAGATGGTAAACATTTGAAATGATGAACAGGTTACTCTGTTGTTTCTTCTTTGGCTATGTAGCGAAGGCCTTATTTATATAGCAAAGGTTGGAATCCTTCATCCATGTGCCTTCATTTAAAAGGGGCAGCACACTCAGACCGGTGGTTTCATTCAAAACACAAAAGCATATTTAAATCATTCAGAGCTAGATCAGCGTTAGGCACATTACTGATTATGCTTCCCTCTTAGTGACCTAGAGCTAGTATGTTTCATTGTGTGCTGAAGGTACATCATATGCATCCTCAGGATGTGCTCTGCAGCCACAAGGGTATGATTCCAGATCTTCGGTTCCTTGTAACTCTGAAGTGTCAGGCATTTCACCCATTGAGAAAGAAATAGGCCTCCAGTTCACCTCTTTCCTTCTGAGCAGGTACTGTCATGGTTTTGGCTGTGAGTGGTGCACAGGGGGATGCATGTTGGTGTTCAGCCAGCCTACAGACATCATCCAGAGGACAGGACAGAATGGTGCTTCAACCTGCCTAGGACTGGACTTAGTGCCACTTTTGAGGTGGATCTTGGACTGGATAACCTTCAGTGTTCTTTTCCAAAGAAAATTCCAGTGATTGGCTGTAGTGGGATACTGCTGGTGCAATCCCATGCTGGTCAATGACATGGTATCCTAAACCCATGCATAATCTTTGCACTTACATGTAGTTTTTTCCCATTTATTCAGAGCACTCTCACTAGGAACTTAGTGCATTTTTCTTTTAAATTAGTTGCATTCTGATTACTCCAATATCCATCGTGTATTTCAATTTTCTGAAGCAGAAAAAAATGCTTCACTAAATTTTTCTGTTTTGGAGAGCCAGTTACTTAAGGGAAGCAGGGAATTTAGAAGTCAAATTTGTCGGTGGTGACAGCTTTGTTGCTACTTTTGCTGTTCAATCTCTTATACTCCCTTAGGAAAACCCCCACTTTTCACTCTGTGCCATCCTCCTCTATTTGATATGTGTGTCTGTTTTATGCATTGTTGGGAATTTGAAGGGCAGATTAGTTTTTGTTACACATCTATGCATTAGCTAAGCAGTAGTCCTTTTCACAAGCTCCTTTCAGCTCTGGTGGAAGACTTGAGAAAAAATGTTCTCTGTAGCAAATTTTCATTAGCTCATCAGAAAACATACTTGGAGTGACAGAATAGAAATAAATTTTGCAGATTAAGACACCATTAAATAGACACACTGTTAAATAAGCCTTTCTTCTCTCATTTTTTCATTTCAGCTTAATGAGCCTTTATGGGAAGAGGCAGAGGCATTCTGAACTGATGCAAGTGAGGTGTTGGTTAGGTTGACATGAGTCAGTGGTCTGGAGATGTCTTCAACAGTCAGTGCTTTTGTCCACACAGCCTTTTGAATTTAGTGCAGCATTTCTGGGAGTCTTGGTGGATACCAATTTGACCATGAGCTGGCAGTGTGCCCTTGTTGCCAGGAGGACCAATGGAGTCCTGGAGTGCATGGGGGAGAATATGGCCATAGGGAGGTGATCCTGCCCCTCTGTTTGCCCACATCTGGGGCATTGTGTTCGATTTTGGGCTCCTCAGTACAAGAAAGACAAGGCGCAACTTCAGATGGTCCAATGGAGGAAACACAGATGATTTGGGATCTGGACTATCTCTCTTACAAGGAGAGACTGCAGGAGCTGGGGCTGTTTAGTCCAGAGAAGGCTGAGAGGGGATCTCATCAATACATACAAATATCTCCAAGGTGGGTGCCCCGAGGATGGTGCCAGACTCTTCAGTGGTGCCCTGTGACAGGACAAGGAGCAATGGCTGTGAACCAAAACAAGAAATTCCACCTCAACGTGAGGAACAACTTCTTTACACTGAGGGTGGCAGAGCACTGGCACAGGCTGCCCAGGGAGGTCATGGAGTCTCCCTCTCTGGACAAATATACACCCCACCTGGACACGTTCCTGTATCACCTGCTCCAGGTGACCCTGCCTTGACAGGGGCATTGGACTGGATGATCTCCAGAGGTCCCTTTCAACCTTAACGATCGTGGGATTCTGTGATTTCAAATGATGAAAAAGCTTTGCAAAAGTCTAATCACATGTTAAGATGCTTTTCTGCTTTGTAATAATGGTATTCTGAATTCACAGAATCATGGAATTATTTGGGTTGGAATAGACATCTAGCACTAACCCCCTGTGACGTAGGCAGGGACACTTTGTACTAGAGAAGATTGGTCAAAGCCCCATCCAACCTGGCGTTTAAAGCTTCCAGTAATGGGGCATTCACAGCTTCTCTGGGCAACCTGTTCCATTGTCTCACACCTCTACATTAAAGTATTTCTTCCCTATATCTAATATAAACCTAGTCTCTTTCAGTTTAAAGCCATTCCCACTTGTCCTGTCACTACACATCCCTGTAAAAAGTTCCTCTCGAGCCTTCTTGTAGGCCCCCCTTAAGGTACTGAAAGGCTGTAATAAGAGCTCTTCTCTTCGCCAATCTGAACAGCTTCAACCCCTGTCTCAGCCTCTCTTCATAGGAGAGGTGCTCCAGCCCTCAGACCATTTTTATGGCTCTCTTCTGGACTTGCGCTAGGGTTGTCTACAATTTCTTACCTGTCAGTTTAAATATAATTTTTTGGATTAAATATCTGGTCAGTTTTTAGGAAATTGAAGTAGAGAGAAAGAAAGTGATTGGTTAGATGTCAGATAGTAGGTCAGTGCTGGAGCCAGAAGTTAAAGATATGTTCTTCTGGCATTTTTATTTTTCAGTGGTATTATTCTCTAGACTGTACTGCCTCCCACCTGAGAGCTACTGTAGCTGCTAATAAATCATACCAGAGCAATTTGCTGACTGTGGGAATGTTTTGTTAATCCAGGCTCCCTCTACATATCATCAGGTTTATGGTATAGCTAACACCATGTGTGGCTCTACGTGTTTTGTTAATTCAGAGTCTCGTTCTGTTTTGCAAGCGTGGAACAAGCTCCTTTGCCACAACTTCCAAAGAACTTTGGACAGCAGGTCTGCTTTATTGAGAGAAATAATTTTGTTTCTATAGATGAACACCAATGCTTGGTGTTTTTCAAGTAAATTTGTAAAATTTTGGGTATCCGATACATTCTGTGGCAGTCCTCCTAAAACTTGTCCCATCTCCTCTTTTGTCTAGCATGATACAACAGCAAGGGTGCTTTGTAAAAGCGTTCCTGTGCTTTCACATACCAATTTTTTGTAGTAACCAAAAGAGTTAGAAATCATCTATTAAGTGCTCTGCAGAGCTAATTTTTAATGCCTAACTACAAAGAGCATAATGTGGATGTTATAGAGACTGTTATTCAACAGCCAAAGGGCCATCATAGCCTTTTCAGGAAAAAGGAACTTTTCAAAACTTATTTTTGCATTTGTTCTGTAAAGAGGAAAGCAAAACCAGCTTCTTCCCACAGCTTTCTCTGCTGCCCAAATAGGCTGTAATGATCCATATGAATCTGCTACCAATTCATTTCAATTTACTTTGGTCCTATTTCATTATGTCAGTTTTTGTTATGTTTCCCTTTAAACTGGCTTATTTTGATGAAGTAATGCCCTGTTTAAAATATGGTGCCATAAAGTAGGAGAAAGGCAGAAAGAGTTTGTAGTGTATTTAGGAAAGATTACTAGGGAGGATAGATATAAAGACAATGTAATAATTAAGACAGAAAAATTTTTAAGGACTGTCTTGATAAAACTACCTGTTTTATCAGGTGATTTTTACTGTATTCACAGTTATGAATTAAATTAGCACAGTTACTTTAGACGTAGACATGATGAGGAATTACTTCGCTATGAGGAAAAAATCCAGCATCAACGTCAACGTCCTCCTTGCCTTTTAAGTTAGAGAGTTTGAGTGTGCAGAGACAAGCCCTGACTTTGGTGCCCCTGAGATGGCATTACCAGGTGCTATCTAAGTAGGTTGCTGACCTGAATGAGGTAACTGAAAATAAGGCAGGAAAAGGCCCATGGCATTCCCCGTTGTTCTGCCATGGCACTCAAGTTCTTCTATAGCCTCTATTACAAATTAAGTGATGAAAGCTTTGAAGTGTATAAAAGTGTGGATACAAGAATGAGGGAGAATCTATATTCACTTAAAAGGTTATGCATCTTGCTGCTTTTCCAGTGCGTCGGTCAATCTATTGTGTCACAGTGGTTTTTAGAAGAATAAGTGTGAAAAGAATAATGTAGAAAAATACTAAGTTCTTTATTTTCCTTCTCAGAATTGGTATTTTCACATGCTTTTATAACAGAAAGTAGATCTCTGATTCTCCTAATATTCATCAGGTAGTGGTAGTCCATGTTCACATCAGAGTGCATCAGCAGTGTATTCATATAGATTCAGATCTTCAGTATCTGAGATCTTGCCCCGGGTGGCACATAACTGAACCAATGTTATTAGGCATTGAAAGTGCCTCGTTCTATAAAAGTAGACAATGGCATAAACAGCACTTAGATTTCATAAATACTGTTTCACTTCCAGTAGTTGCAGATCTCCAGAGCTCTCTGCAAAGCTTGGACAAAACTTTTTTAAGTGTTGCTTTTACCTTCCAATGCACACAAGAAGTATAGTTATTTTTCTGACTTTGCTTTCTATTAGCTTTCTGAACCAAAAATAAATCCTCAAAAAAGTTAGAGGAAGAAGGCTGTGAAAGATCCCTGCATGAATGGAACTGATATTACAGGGTCATCCCAAAAGCCTGGAGTGTTTGGCAGTCCCAAATTGCTGAAATGTATTGGGATAGAGATTGGGTTTTTAAGCTGCTACTGCTGTCCTTAAGTTCCTAGTGAATTTCAGCTTTGGAAAAGTGAGTTCTTGCAAATGCATGGTGAGAGATGAGATTATTCTTAGTTTTGTCTTCATCACTGTAATTTCAACACTGCCGACTCTCTTGATAATTTTGTACTCAATTTATCAACTGTCTTGATTATTCAATTTATTTGACACCAGCAGCAGACATGAAGGAAGTTCATTGGAATCTCACATAGCCTTACTGTTAATTGTTTAGTAATAGGATTGTGGATGTGGAAGGAAGAAGAGCAATGTGAAAACAGCATATTTAAATAAAAAGTTTTGTCTTTTTTTTTTTTATGCCAGAATCTCCTGTAAAATTGAAAACCTCTACTTTTACCTTGCGTATTTAAAAAGTCACACTAATTTTATGTCATCAGCTGCTGTTTTGGTTTTTCCTTTTTTAAGTTTAGGTATTCAAGTCTGTGGAGTGGTGAAGCTTGTAATAATACATGTGGGAAACATTTGCATGAATTTACCTGTTGCTGTCAGCTTATTCTTTCAAGCTTTAATAATTAGGCTACGTATGTTCCATTCACTAGTACAGATGTGTTCCACAGGAATGCATGCACTTAAACTGAATTTAAAATCTCTGATTATCTAGTGCAAGCCACAAATATAAAATTTAGACAGTTATTTTTTCATCTTAGTTTTCCTAGTGAATAAGAAAGGTAGACAAGTCTTGAGACAAAAACTTAAAAGAAAGGAAGATGAACTGTGTTCTGCAGGAGATTATTGGCACAGTTATTCACTTGCTGAATGGACAGTTGGTCTTATTTCTAAGTTTTGCTACTTCAGCTTTCAGCCATAGATCTCTTTGTATCCTTTGCTGTTAAAATCTGTTAGAAAGCTTCTCCTTATGAAAATAATTGTAGGCTGTGCTCAAGTCACAACTCTTCTTTGTCTCAGATTAATTTACAAAGGTGACTCTCTGTAATTATTCTCTTAGCTCTTTCCAGGCCTTTTCTGCTTTGCAAAAAGATTTTTTCAAACACAAGCACCAAAACTGGACACAATATTGTGTGAAGAGAGGTAGTAGTGCCATTCTGATATTTTCGTCCATCTTTATCCAAGGATGCTGTTCCTCCTGCTGTTTTCCTCAGCCTGTTTTCAAAGGCTCATTTTTTGTTGTTTTGTCTAATCAAGTTGGGGGGACCAGTTTTGGCTACATTAGAAGAAAATTTACTCAGATGAGTAATCTTTAAAATTTGATTTGTCTTGATTCCTATGCATATCTACCAGAACTCATTTAATTTTTAACTGTTACCAGGAATGCTCTCTTATTTTCTGCATCAGTGTTTAATGCTAATGCTGAGTCTAGATTCTGTTTGACTCCAGTCAAAAGCACCTTCCTTGGCTTCCTAGCTACTCTATATCTGTTTTGATATTTTAACTATGCATTCAATTAAGCTATTAATTATAGTTATTAATAATTATAGCTATAATTAAGGTATTAATTATAATTTTGTTAACTGATCACACTTCCAAATTGTTTTTTAGTTTGACTGAAATGAGCTTTATAAGGACTATTTATATCATCCTGTTTAATCTCAGTTAAACTTTACAAAGCCTAAGTGATCTGTTAACCATTTAAAATATTTAAATATAGTATTTCCTGTTTTTCCTAAAATACACTGACCAGTGCATACTGACGCCTTTGAGATTTACCCTCAAAATAATGAACAGTTTCTGAAGCACCATTTACTCTGTATTGTCCATTTATTTAAATTCTCAACTAAACAGTAAATACGTAATTTTTCTTCTTGTTCATTAACATCAAAATTGTTTTTAATTTAATTATTACCATTAAAAGTGCATTTATTAATCAGTACGTATGTGCTTAATTTATATGTGAGAGTCATTTCAGAATGTTCTATTATGTGAAGAGACAATATTGTCTTCAGTGTTGTAATTATTCACTTTGCACAATGCAAATGAAGGCATTTGCAATTTGACGATAATGTCACTTGCCACAAATGCCATTAATTGCAAGTATTCCTTATGAAAATCTTATGATTTGATAAAACTTACTACTTGGGCAATAAGCCTCAAAAAGACTGTAAGCTCTGGAATGAATTACAGCAGAAGTTAGACTACAGTTTCAAGCCTATGCTACATGTTTCAAATTACAAACATTAGAGAAATGATAAAATTAGGAGTAGAGAGAAGCCAGAATGAAGATCTGTTAGACCGGTAAAATCTGTTATCTGTCCTCTTCTTTTTCTTCTTTTCTCCAATGTAGCATATGGAAGGAAATTATATACCAGCTTGAAAAAAAAGTAGATCTTTTGACTATTTTGACTTGCCAAAAACAAGTATTAAATTTATCTAAAATGACAAATTTCTGCAAATTATTCACAAAATATGTCTGGATTTTTCTTTAGTCTTCATTTGCTCTTCTCAGTGTCTCCTTTTGTACATTCCATCTACATCAGGATTTATCTTAACTAATACAATGTACTGAGATACTTTGTATTTAGAAATTAGGTAACATTTGTTTGCTGTGAAGGTCTTTCATAATGATATATGTAATCAATTAAAATCTACTAACAAAATACAATTTTCTGAAACAATGCAACCTATCCTTGCTTAGAATCCTTTTCTGGGGTTTGCGAATTCATTCAAGTGCAAAATTCAGGCATAAATAGCATCAAAGCTCCTCTTTTCCTTCAGTTGAATAAGGACCTGTTTTCCCTTCCATGTGTGTGCAAAATAACCATTTAGAGTAATGAACATTATCTGCTGGCCGCTGCTTAGAGTGGGTGGGCTTTAACCAGTTTCTTGCTTTCATTGACAGACTCAATTATTAACTTGTGCCACAAAAGCTTTCATGTGCTCGAATGGTAATTCTAGTATCTTTGCCTTGTTTTACTAAGAGAACGGATGGAAAGGACAATTGCAAATAATCTGTCTGAGGACTTTGTAATGTTCTTTGTTTTTTTGAGAGTCAGTGGTAGGTTTAACTAGAACTGTAAATCTTTACTAAGGAGCCTAGTCTCAACTGTACGTAATGCATTCATATTCCTGGAAATTAAAGGAGGCATTACATTCTTTCAATGTAAGTTTGGAACTAAGAATGGTTTACTGTATTTCCCTCTTGCCAAATCATAGCAGTTCCATTTCCCCCAAGTCCCATAACGAAACCCTGAATGCACAACATAATCATAGTCAGATTCAGCCAAGAAGTAAAAACAAAACAAAACCAGCTCAGTAAGTATATGAGAACAAAGCTTTTAGATGAGGAGAAACCTCTTGGATATTGGTAGTTTTAAAATGTAACATGGTACTCTTTTACATTTGAAGGTGTGCTCTATTTATTTTCTTTTTTTTTCTCTTTATTACATCAGTTAGTATTTATGGTGGTTGGGTGGGTGCGCGTGGAAGGCAATCAGTGTCCTTAGATTGTCTTTACACATGTTCTCTTGCTTCACCACAAGTCCCATATTTCTAATCGTTCTGTCATGTTGCTTAACAAGACAATAAGTCCCTTGTGTCACATAGCGCAAAACAAAGAATTGTGTTACAACCCAGTGCATTAATGCAATTTCTTGCAGGTTTGGAAAAATAAAGTAGCTTTCTTCTGTATCTGATTATAGATTCTTGTTCACCACCTTTTGCTCAGTTTCGAGGGCCCTTTTGAGTGTATTCCCAGAGTTTCTTTATCAGTTTACTCACAACATTATCAATTAATAGCACTGCTGTTTTTCTTCTCTACTCTGTAATTATCTGGCAGTGGTGACTGGTTAATTAAAAGCTATATAACCCAATGAATCTATCTGTGTGGCCCTTAACAAGTGTCAGAAATTTGCCAACCTCTTGAAATTGCGTTTGGGTCTAAATCCCTATGTAGAAATAGTCTGTGGGAAACAAGCAAACAGCTCTTGGAGTGGTTACATCTGTGAAAAAGATAAGCGTCACTGTCTTTCATTTCAAGCACCAAACAATTCCTGCATTTTTTTCCTGGAAAATGGGTGTTTCTCTGTGTGTATATCTTTATCATTATCAATCTATGTGTATATCTGTGTACCTTCATAGACAGAATATAAAAACTAAATTTTTCTGATTCATATGATCTCTCTCTAAAAACAGAGACCCTTACTCTGTGGCACAGCAAAAAAACAGAACTTCTTTATTTGTGGGGTTGCTATACCTGGGGTTCTTTTGTTGTTTTTTCCCCATTGGTTCCCTCCCAACATCTCCAGTTCATGCATACCTCAGCAGCTTTTTTTAGCTTAAAAAACCGAATTAACATTACTTATAAACACTCCAGTAAAAAACAGTTTTCCCTTTGCTCTTTTAGTAACTTGTTGTGTGTCTCTGAGAAGAAGTAAAATACGTGTGAAATAAATGCATATTTTTAACACAGAGTTGAAATATATATTCTCCTTTATGTAATAGAGCAGTCATTTATAGATCTGTGACTGGACTAAAATATGTGTTGGAGATAGGGTAGTCTTCTGCCGTGAGTTAATTTTTTTAAATCTTCCGCTACTATAATGGGATGCCCTAGGAGAAATGCTTCTTGTAATATTCCTATTAGTGAATTTAACCATTGACTTGCTAACATAAAATCTTTCTAACTCTATTACTGATCTAAACTCTGCATTTGAGTCTCATGTTAAGCACTGAAAATGTTTTCATTTCAAATGATAGAAAGACTAGCTTTAGACTTGATACTTTTCAGAAAAAGGAAAAAAAACCCCCAACAACACAACCCAAAAGAACATGGAAATTAGGTGCAATGCAATTGGAATATATGGTACGTGTTTTGTCACCTGACTACTCTTAAATCTGTTCTGAGAATAAGCTGGAGTTTAAGTGCTCTGCGTAATCCTGGCCTTTGCTTCCCCTTGTTCTTTGTTGAGATAATGGTGTTCTGTATTTATTCATTGAGCCATAAAAAATGTTTCTAAATAGGTTACACAGTTGTTAAGGTCTAACAGCTTGACTTGCTTAACATTTTTCCTTTCCCCCCCAATTCTAGGAAGGACTTCTGTGTACATAAGGATGAGCCGTGTGATACTGTTGGTAAGTAAATAAACATAAGAGACTGTGTATAAACTACTTAGTAATATTAGTGTTGTTTAGATAGAAATGTGAAGCTAAAAGATGACAGCAAAATCAGTGATGGAAAGCAGTAACTAGCTAAAATGTAAAATACATCTTAAATGCTGTTAACACTGATAGATTGGTATATGCTTCTAGCAAAATACTGTGTTTAAGAAAAATATTTCCATCTCGGTCATGGAGCAGACTTTAAAAGTTTTTTCCTTTTATTCTCACTGACTAATAGAAAATTGTTTTATTATTTTTAATTATGAATATGAGGATAAGAAAATGTGCTTATGTTTTTTTATGCAATGGATTTATCTTTGGTGTGAATATGTTTATGATATATAAAAGTAGTTTCCATAAGAATCTAATGTATCATTCAATGTTTATGAACTATGTATATATGAACTTCTTCAGAAGAATACAGGATATGAGCTATTGTGAAAGGCATCTTCTGGCATCATCAGTTAAAGTAAGTGTTGGCTGCATAGTTTTTCTAGAAACATTTATTTAGTTCACATAGTTTTTGGAAGACCATTTTTCAGTGTAAAGATCTGGTGGAAAAGGTAGCAAAAAGTAGCAGTTGTTCTGTTCAGTGGTAATTCTGGGTGAAATATACCATGGCCTTAATTGAAGGATGTCATGGCATATTCTTAACCTAGAATTTCAGTTTACTAATAGAAGTTTTCTACAGTACTGTATGTGAATAAAAATATTCAGAAGCTAATTTTTTTCGGTAAGATTAGGATGATAGTAACATACTATTGTCATGCTTGTGCTCTCTCTTAGGTTTTTTCCTGTTTCATTTCAATTGCAAAGGTTTGGCAAGAATTCTTATGTAAGCTGTATTATGGTTGCTAGTCTTTCCTCTTTTGCTGCTGTATCTCAAATACATGTGAGTGTGTCTGTGGGATGGGTATAATAAAAAAGCCTTCTAAATAAGAATGGAATGTGTTTTACAGCAGTAAAGTGTTAAGAATCCATAGTGTTCTTTCACTAATTGGTATATTGATCTTAGGTGAATTTTGTGTGAGTGTTTTGTGTTTAAAGGCGTTCATTTTTTACTTATTAGTGCAAAAATATTTACTTCCAGCTGAAAGAGGAAGCAATGTGACAAGAAGTCTTCAGCATTTTATGTTGTTCTAAACTGAAATTTAAATCTGGAGTACTTCCAGTATATCTAAATCAGGATAGGCTGCTGCCTGGATTTTGGAATCCAGACAGCAGCGTGGATTTTCCCTGAACAATGTTTTCAAGGATTTTCCCTGAACAGTGTTTTTTCTTTGGCTGAACCTTGGAGGTAATTGGAGGACTATTTATCTCTGAATTTGTCCATAGAATTTTAAATGGAATAAGATTAAACTGACTCTAGTATCAGTCATTAACATTTCTGTGGTGAAGAAGCTGGGATGAAATTTGAAAATGTGGCAGTCTATTAATTGTTAAGTGCACAGGAAGTAAAGAATTTATAGTCTTAGTATTGTGATAAGCAAAATAAAGTAGAGACCTCGACTGAATGACCTGGCATTTTTTGGAATGGCTGTTCTGGACTTTCCCATTTTCTGTATTGTTTGGTGGTTTCTTCCGGAATTGAAATATACATAGTTTCCATGTATCATTCTTTGCATGTAGGTAGAATTGTGCAGCAAAAGCGAAGTAATTTTTTTTTCCTGACATTTTGTCATTTATTTTATGATTTTCAGTCATGGCTTTCCAAGATAAATGAAGTGCCTTTCCATAAATTTAATGTATCATTTCTTCGATGAATATTTATAGTATTGTGGGTCCATGCTCACTGTTTAGAAGATAATTTTCTGAGGCTCTTACCCACCATCATTCTGGAGCTCATCTAGGAAAGAGCGTTGAAAAAATTTGCGCATTTCTCTTGAAGAGAATTTTGAAGTTAACTTACTGTCATCAATATATTATATCAATTATTTTTAGGATAACAGGTCTATAATGCCAAATCATTGAAAGTACATGTAGAAGATGATTTCATTTTGGTATCTTAATTTTTACTTTTTTTCCCTAGGGAAACCAAAAGTATGATTTTAGATTAGATCATGAGTAAAATATTGTTGAAAGGAAATGAAGGGCAGTTCAATCTGCCTATATTCATGCAACAAGTTTATAGGCAAAAAGAGACAGTACATTCCAGGGATGTATCACATGCTGTAAACTACAGAATTTGCCAAAGACAGTGAATGAGAAATGCTAATGTGCTATATGATTCCTTGATGTCCAGACCTTGCCTCACCTATACCCCCTCCTCAAAAAAACCAGAGGAATTCACAATACAGACTTTCCTCTACCATAAAGGGAGGAATAAGACAATTTTCTCTGAAATAATTATAACTGTAGAGGTATGTGAGGCAGTCAACGTGATCTTTGGAGCAGTTTACACAGTCCAGAAATGAAAGTCATGAGAAGGGAGCATGTAGAGGACAGACCTCATTATTGGAAAGAGTTGTCATGTTGGATAACAGGTTTTTTCCAAGGATGGATACTTAGCAGACAAATATTGGATTTATTTTTTTAGTCATTACATGCCAAGACTCATAGTTTTCAGACTGGACATGAGTATCTGCTTGAGCTGGAGAGAGTAAGTGCCAGTATTCTGTTATATAGACAAAATTTTTGTGTATTTAGGTGGCAAATAAAATGTATTTCTGTACTTTCAGTCTTGTTCTACACAAAGTACAAAACTTATGCACTCTTCAATTAATACTTTTTCTTTGTCTCTTAAAATAGTGCTTTATATGAGTATTTAATGGTTTAAAGGTATGATTAAATGAGAACTCTCTTAACCAGAAAAAATGTTTGCTGAAAATCAAAACCATATGTCAAACCTCCCTAGAAATATACTGAAATATATTTCATTAATGATTTTGAGCAAAATATGTGGTGATAATCTTCTAGATACTCCTTCAGAGAAGCATTTAAGGTGGACAAATACAAGATTATATTTTTTCTATAATGGCAGAAAACATGATTTGGATTGATTGTCAAAACGTTGCATTCTTATTCAGGGAAAAATGTCTGTCTATCTTGGTGACCAAGCATCATGGAGAAGAGAAGGCTTTGGAAGACCTCATTGTGGCCTTCCAGTTCCTGAAGGGAGCTTCTAAGAAGAAGGAAGGACTTTTTTCTGGCAGTATGAGGGGATTTGGTTTTAAATTGAAAGAGGGCAGTTTTAGATTAGATACCCTTTATTCAGAGGGTGATGAAGCACTGGAATAGGTTGCCCGGTGATGTTGTGCATGTTCAAGGCCAGGTTGGATTGGCCCCTGAGCAGCTTGATCTAGTGAACAGTGTCCCTGCTCATGGCAGTGGGGTTGGGACTAGATGATCTTTGAGGTTCTGTCCAACCATTCTGAGATTCCAAAACTCATTAACACTTCATATTTTATAGTTTTGCAAAGTAGACAGGAAGAGAAGAATTATTTCAGGAATTTTATTTGATTCCCCAGACTGTGTTGGAGTTTAGGAAGTAGAATTTATTTTATTCTTTTCAATGTTAAGTATTTTTACTATTGCTATAAATGTTTGGAAATCTCTGCTGTAGCCAGGGAGTGGAAGGGCAGCTTTCTTACTTCATAATGTAAATCCAGAATAACTCAAATTAATGCCTTCCTTGTCTAATCCCATGTTTCTGTAAAACATTAAGCTAGACTTTCATGTAATATCAGTCAGCCCAGGTCAACTGATTTCAGCTAGGCTATTCTGATTTCAGCATTGTCAATTGTGGCAGCCATTGTCAAATTTTTCTGTGGTGAGAACCACAAAGCAATTGTTTTAGGCAGAAAATTGACTAGATTCAAGTGTTTTTGAGCTTCCCCTTGTTGGTTGGTTGGCTGCGGCATTCTTTATGCTTCTTGTCCCTCCTGTTCTGCTCATGTGTGCTTTCTGTCCCTTTTTCCTGCACAGAAGTTACGTCATGCTGCTCCCTTGTGATTCTCACAATCCCTCAGTATCTTACAGAGAGGTTTCAGACCTTGCTTTTCAGTATACTCATTAGTGACATACTATGGTTAAAACACAGGATTTCTCTGAGGGAATTGAAATAGCAAGATGTTTCTATACAAATTAAATATAATTAACTAATGAAAAGATTGTTTTAAATATGTAATTGTACAAGGTTTTTTTCCCCCAGAAGACAACTGTGTTTTGGGATCACAGTGCATTTCGCCTTCAAACAAGCTTTGTTAGCTTAGTCTGTGCAAACTCCCTTTTGAATTTGTGGTGATTTGGAATGTTTTTTTCTTGTGCTGATTATGGGTAAAATTATAAGTGTAAAAATCCCAATGAATTTCTGAAAAATTTAAGAAGTAATTTAGTTGTCGATTTTCAGAAAATTTAGTCCATAGCAATAGAATCAGAACAAAAAGCAAACTGGGTATTTCACATGCTGTATTGTTCTTGTGTGTGACTCTTCTGATACTATCATATTTAATTAACTGGGATAAGCAATTATTCATGGGGCAACTTGTTAGTGGGACACTGCACAAACCTTTAAGAGTTGGAAATAAATAGATATTTTCTTACTGAAATCAACAGATATTTTCTCAATAAGGAGGCTAACAAGTAAACACCGAAAGACTATTTCTTGAAGCAGGTGTAGGTACATTTGAATTTCCCTTCCTCTTGTCTACATTTTCACTTAAGTAGTCAAGATTTTGACTCTCTGAGACGTACTTCTTTTGGATTACATTTGTTGTCTGCTGCTAGCTAATGTCTTCTGTGGAAACACTATAATAGAGAATACTTAGAGTGCAGTGTTAGAGGCATGGAAAGATTGTAAAATGATTGTTGTCTTATGTTGGCATCAGTTTGGAGCCCTGTTAATCTTCAGAAACTCAGGTAGTGGCTGTTTCTGGTTTTGGTCCTGTGTTTTTAGGTAGCATTTTCCAATAAAATACTGACATTGCAATCTCTAAACAGAATTCCTGTAAAAACTTGTCAGATTGTTTTTGGGCATAGATACAGTATATTATAAATTTCTAAATTTGGTAACAGCTGTTGTTGCAGATACCAAAAAAAAAAAAAAGCAGAAAAAAACCATCAGATCTTTGTGCTGATGTAAAGGAACTCAATAGCATGGATACAAATGATGACCAGTAAGGAATCAGACAAACATCTACACAATAAAGACCACAAAGCAAAATGAAGTGAAAGAACACGTTTTCCATCCAACTTAGAAAAATACCAAAGATAGATTTATTTACTTTTCTTTCCTAATATAAAAGCTGTGATGTTTAATACAAGGGACTCGGAGTTTTCCTCCAAACTTTGCCCCTAGGGACAAAGGTTCAGACTAGCCCTATGCATTAAGAAATATGACAGAAATAGGGAATTGGGCAGACTATCCATGTCCAGTGAGAGTTAATGCCGGAAATACTGAAGCTGAATGTTTAGAGCCAGTTAGCAATGAACAAGCAGCCAAAGAAGTTGCACAGAACACAGGCAGCAGCTCAGCAGAGGTAAACTGAAGAAGTCTGTTTCCCTGTGCTTCCTCATCTGAATCCATTCATCTGGCATCCCTCCTCTTATCCAGACTGCCACTCTGTTGTAGTCTTGTGCAGCTGCCCTTAGCCTCACTAGCTGGTAACAGTTTGCTGAGGATCACAGTAAACTGCTCATGCTGAGCTGTGTGCTGCTGTCTTGACTCCTGTGGGCTCTCAATGCTGCTAATTCAAACCTAGTTCAAGAACCTGTGGGATGCAGAGCTGGAGCCCTTGAGACATAAGCCGTGCTGGCAGGGTTGGTCTTTGTTAGTCGTTGTCTTTTTGCTTGTTTCTTCTGTTTTGTTGAGTCACAGTTATTGAAGAAATGCACTTACAGCAGTTCCAGATCAGCATTGTAAGTTATTAGGTGTTGTCACTTGCTGGGGAAAGGAAGGTTTCTGTTCTGTCAAGGCAAACAAGAATCCAAAAATCCCAGAGCCTGGCATTTATGATACATCCTAAAGTTGACATGCATTTTTGGAAACACATGTCTTCACAAAACAGGTAAAGGTGGAACTAGGGAGTGGGCCAGGACTACTTCCACATAGGATGGAATACAGATCTGGTTTATAGGTCCTGCTCTGTACGTAGCAAAGTACACTCAGTTTTACAGATGGAAGTGTGGGAAGTATGCTTAGACGATGAAAACAGTTAATGTTAGATGAGTTTTCTAAGTTATTTGCATACATCTATGTTTTTTAACTTTTCAGCATTGCACACAGTCTAGTTGGATATTGGTGATAAGTGTTATGTTTTAAGTAACTGAATACTATTTGAGTATATACCATTTTAAAATTCTGTTGACTGAGGTTACCTGTACATGGAGATGTACACCAGCAATTTTTTGAGATGTACATCACCAGTGTAATTTATTTTCTTGGTTTGGTTGTGAAGGTTACTGCTCTTGGTGCCATGGGGAATTCAAAATGGGAGGAATGCAGTTGAATGGCAGATTGTATGATGAGAAACAATTACAGCAAGTTTCTCCCAGCAAAGGCATAACTACAGTCTGTTAAATCTCCTAACTCTTAAATGTTCTGTGCCATATCTCCAAGCTTGATGCTATACAGAATTTGCAAAAACAGCAAAAGCATTGTAAGGTTTGAATTTTGCTCTATGAATTGATTTTCCCCACTGATCAAAAGATACTCTAAACATATTCCTAAGTAAAGGAAAGGTTTTTTTTCAGTGAGATGGCTGACATTCAGAGAGCTGAGCTCACCATTTAATCTGCAGGAGATTTCCTGTGGAGATTTCCAATGTCTAACCTAATCGAAGTCATTCACATATCCTTTGCAATGCATAAATTTTGCATTCATGCAACATTCTCTTTTACAGCAAGATCACGATAATGATAATAATTCACTGATTCACATAGAGAGGAACACCTCATACAGTAAGAGCAGGACCATCTTTTAATTGCTTTTGTGGAAAAGTTTCTCAGTTTCTCAGGAAAGCAGAATGTGGGACTACAAGACATTTACTCAGTCATCAAATCCAGACGTTGCTATTACAATCCTCAATTTATTCTTCCTATATTAAATTCAGTTCTCAAAACTATTAAGCTTCATGTTTCCAGCAAAACTCTTAAGATGCAGTCCTATCTTACCATGCCTCTGAGTAGGAATAAATGGCAAGACTCCAGTGAGGCCAGAGATAACTTTTCACGTCAAGATATGCAAACCTTTGTTTTCAAGCGACATTGTAACTCAAAAAAAAAAGAAGGTTATAGCACATCAGATTGTTTTATTTTCCAGTGTTTTATTAAAAGTGTTTAAAGCATAATTAATCTCAACAGTAGTAGGGTAACAGAAAATAAATCTCTTTGAATGGACTCTTGATGGCCATTTCATAATCACTGAGCTTTTAATTACTAACACTTACCATACTTAAAAAAAAAGTCTTTTCTTCACTGAACAATTGATCAAAGACTTGATGCAGGCAACTCCTTTGTTTTCTTTATTTTATGTTATTTTACTTTGAAGGAGTTAGCAAATACATTTAGAGAGCTTAAAGTAATGGAGGAAAAGATACTTTCTGTTTTGTTTTTCAGATTATACTACAGAGGTCACTTGCTGCTTTCCTACTAAATATGTGTTAACAGTCTTTCTTAGGAAGCAGAAGGGCCTTTGAGTGTGTTTAGGAAGATGGGAAGGTTAATTTTCGTGTCTGTTTACAATTTCAGATGTTTACAATGAAATCCGTATGTAAATGTTAGATAGAGCTTAGAAATCTATGACATTCTATATTGAATTTCCATTAGTCTCTGGATGTTCTAGTTCAAGGAATTTTTAAGGCTGAAACACATTGCTCATTTGATATGCAGGATAATTTTGTGTATTTGTTGATAGCGTTGGTGTTTATGGTTGTCTTTCATATTATTTATTTGTATAATAGTTGTTTATTTGTGTAATAGTTCTAAATAGAAAATAAACACAGTATAGTTAAGATAGTATTAAAGATGCAATCATTCCTCAGTTACTAAAAAAATTAACTCTTTCAGACAGAGGCTGTCTTGAAATACCTCTGAGGTTAGACTTTTTCTTATGTGATAATAATGATGGTTAGGTTAAACCCATATCTAATTCCTACTGCACATTCCAGTTCACATTTGGTTGTGCTCTTTCTCATTTAGTTGACATTGTTCTTAACGTATGTTTAAATCCCAGTGGATTCAGCTACAAGCTCAATCTCTGAATTTGCTTCTTGACTTGAGTAAGTGGTCCGGTAATATGCCACAGTACCATCCACATACCCTCATAATTTCATATCCCTTCTGTGAAAATGCAATGAAAATTCAGAATTTTCTACAGATTGTACTCGTTCATCTCTAGGTATATCTAGGTAACTAGGTATAGTGTTTAGTTTCAACTCACCTGAGGCATTTAAAATCCTCTTTTAAAGGAATTTAAAATATAGAGAGACTTACTATATGTAGGAATTTTAACATTACACTGAATAGCATTTAGAATGCTTAGGTTTTGACCTGGAACATCAGTTTCTTTCATAAATAAAATTCCTGTGTCCATCAGAAAAAGGCATTCCAAAGTAAAGACAAAAGAATCTCTAATATTATATGACACATATTTACTATGTGTTAAAGAAAACAGAAGGAAATTACAAGTTAATTATCACAGTAATTTGTGTTTGTCTTGTGAATAGTGTATACTTTCAAACTTCACGTGAGGATCCTTCACTTAAAGCATGCCAGATGCAGAAGTGAAAAATTGGTGAAGCCTCAGAGCAATACTGCCATAGTACACAAGAGATGCTCATGCGAAGGATGGGACAGGGCAGTGACGCACAAAGCAGAGGACAGAAATGGGCATGGCTTACTTAAACTTAGGCAAATATTCTTTCCCCAGGAGAAAATTCACCATTTCTGCTAATCAGATTGCAAGAGATAAAATAATGAGTGATTTAGTGACTCTCTCTGTGCATTAAACAGTGAATTATGTTTTGTGACACTTTATTCATTGAAATTGCTGAAAAACTGAATCAGGTCCAAGCAGCTGTGAGCACTTAAAAATATCTTTCATTGTCTCCTGGATTTTAGAACCTCACTACTCATCTTTTATAGGGGTTTTTAAAATATGAAAAACATAAAATCATGTGGGTTGGAGCTGTAAATAATCATGCACAAATTAGTTACTCTATATGGTATTAATACCACTATATACTCAAGATTAGGTTGTATAAAGAATTGTTCTTCACTTAATGTATCATGCATACTATTAAATTTTCAGAATGGAAAAAAAAGGAAGTGTTGTCACACAATGCAAATGAATGGCATTCAAAATACATGGCTGTAAAACACCTGGTCTTTAGCTAGCCATCCTTTTTGCTATTATTAGTCTTGTGTTTAGCTCTTTGTAGATGTGCTTGAGTACAGTATTTTTATTCTTTCAAAAGAAACATATGCAAAGTTATGCACGAATAGTCAACTTTATATAGTGTCGTGCACTGCCATATCACAGTGTTTTTTAGTGGAAATGTTTTCAGAATAAGAGAGACAGGTAGCTCCCTGTGACTAATGCATCAGTTTCTGTGTCCTGTAACTACATAGTGTGTGTGTGGGGGGGAACACTGTAATAGAATGAGATTGTAAAAAATGTATTTTTTTAAAGAATGGGATTAGTAGTCAGTGATACATCAGTCCTTTAACATGAGGAAACAAAAAGAGCTCCGTATTTATGGAGATAACTGCAGATGGTCTGTTCAACTGCATCAAACTTGTCAAAATACAAGGAAAAGTGCACCACAAATGTCAGCAGAAAGTCATAGAGGGATAGAGTCAAGTCTCACTCCTCATTTAAATGCCTTTGGGAAGATTTTCAGTTTGAATCCATTTCATAGCTCCCTTTTGTGACATTTAAGTGGCAAAAATTTTTTTTAGTTTTGTTATGAGTCTATACTGAAGTATTTATGTTCTCAGGATGATAGTGCAAGAAGAACATCAAGTAGTTCTTCCTTTACTCAGCTTGCTCAAGCAGGAGCTAATGCTGTACTCTAGCTCTCCATTACCTTGCATCTTGCAGACTTTGCAGAGATTATTTTGGATAATAGGTGCCACAGAAGAAGAAAGGCCTGATACTCTGTCTCTTCAGTTTGCTTTCTGTGAACTCAAACTCCTTAAGAATCATCCCAACAAACTAAAAAAAATTATGAACTGACAGCTGTTTGCAAGAACCTTGAGACATGGACTAGAAGCAACTCATCAGGCTGTGCCACTGATCAGTTAACACTGACTCTTACTGGGGCAGCATAAACACTTTGATCACATGTGACAATACAGCATGAAACAACATATCCGTAGTTATACCAATGTAGATGAAATACGGGATGAATTTAGGCAGATAACAATACTAATTCTAAATCAAAGAATGAAAAGAGATAAGGTGGAAGACCCTCCTTAAGATGGCTTTTTCTTTGTTTTCTCAATTTATCAAAAGATACTAGCTAAGCTATGCATCCGTATCTAGTCTGTTTTCTGTATAAAGAAACAATTGGCTATTCAATTCACATTCCCTAGATATACTAGTAGTGTCTGCTGTAAGCAGCCCCAAGATCAGTAATTTTCTTAAAGTGCATCTCTCTCTTAATGAAACGAAGTGTAATTTCACACAAAAATTTTAAATGGTGCAAACAGAGAAATACAGGCCATAGAGAAATACATTATGCTAAAAAACAAAAACACCCCCAGACTAATACCTCTTTCAGTCCCTCTAGCTGCCCCTTGTCTCACATATAAGAGAGAGCAGATTACCCCATTAAAAATGGAAAAAAGAAATACTAAATGTTTTCTTCAAGTGGGAACTCAGCAACAATAAAATAATCACTTGCATATCAATTTTAAGTTGATTGAATCATAAAAACATGAGAAGCATTTTACAGGAATCACTCAGGTTGCAGAAAATGAGGAAATGTTTTATTGTGCTGAAGTCCTATGGGTCAAGGAACAATTTTATGTTTCTATAACACAGTGTCATTTCCATAACATTGGTGTAATAAAATAAGTTGCAAAAGAAAGGCAGTCTTGTTCTCCTCATAGTTTGTTGCAGGAATAAAAATAGGTCTAAATAATGTATTATAGGGTGAAAATGATGTGAGTGATTGCACACTGGTTTGTTGCCTAGGGGATGGTACCAACCATCTTCCAGGAAGGAGGCACCAGAAACTAAATTACAGGAGAATCATCTTAATAGGGTATCAAGGCTGGAGTTTTTGTAAGACCAGGAAAAGCACTGGTGATACCTTCCAGGCAGATCAAACTGGTAAGGGGAATTGATATCACACAAGACTTGGAAACATATTTTGGGAAAAACTGATTTGATGGAATGAGACAGGAGGTGAATTCAAAGGCATTGCAATGTGTGTAGATGTATAGGACATGGGGGCATCTTTAGCAGCAGCACATTTTATGAATGTGAGAACTGAGACCCATATGTCAGGAAGGCAAGAAGAGAGACAAGCACCTGGGTGAATATTCTCACTAGTTGGATGGAGTGACATAATTCTTAATTACCTCTAGAATATATTTTACTCTGTGATGCTAATATATTTTGATCCAAGTATATAGATTTGTAGGGTCATAATATTTTAAAATATCTTAAGGTGAACTCTCACTGCACAGCAGTGGAAGCAGTTCTGACAGCTCGTTGTACCGTCTTGTGTTCCAGGACTAACTTTAGTCATCATATTTTTAATGGGGACAGTCAAAGTTTTTCAGAGGCAGAATCAGAGACAAGTGAGAGTTGTAAAGATACAGCATTTGAATTAAAATAGGAGTGCAATAAGTATTTTCTGCTTTTTTGGTTTTTTCTATTTACAAGTAACAGAGGATATTAAATCTTGAAATGACATACACCCTCAAATTTTAAGGCCAGCACATTTTTTTAAGATTACAGAAGTGATGTCAAATTTCTATCTAGAAAATAAGACTACCTCAGAACTTATCCTGAAAACTAGGCTAACTTTTAAAGCCCCTGCATAGTTTCCTTGGATGTCTAAAATCTACACTTATATCAGCATTTTCACAAATGTGCTGTTGCTGTGCACTGTGCTTCCTATTTCCTTAAGCCAGAGCCCATGACATCAAATGATAAGGCTTTTTAAAAAAATACTTTAAAAGAAAAAGTTGGATGTTTTAATGTCTTCCAGACACTTAATATATTTTTAAATTGACCAAGCCTTTCCATATGTTATTTTTATAAAAGCATGTTTAAAATAGTGATTACATTTAAAAAAAAAAAAGTTAAACAACTGGCAGCAGCAAGACAGTATCTGAGAGCAAAGCTGTAACAAATTATTAGAAAGAGTTGTCTTTATCAAATGAGGTCAGTTTGTGTTTCTTAACAGTAGCAAATATTCATACTGTGATTTCTTATACTATGGTATTCTTGGCAAACTAAAATTTCACTTGACTTTTTGGCAAAGGTATCTCCACTTGAATTCTGACTAGAAGTTGTTGTTCCTACTTTCCCTTTTAAAGTCATATCCTAGCAGAAGCTTCAGTTTGCAAGCTTCCAAAACATTTTGCACGATTATACTGGGCTAGAAAATGAACTTGTTCTCTCTTTTTGTTAATGTTAACTCTTTTAAACTACTTTTCCTAGTAAATCTATGCTATCTATTTCTTACAGATTTTTAAATGGAAAAATACCAGATATAAGTCATCTAACACTAATCAGGCTTTTTAAACCTGAGAGATTATTTCCCATGTATCAGGTATTTTCTTTCTAAAAAAATATTCTAGAAGGAAAAATGCAGGCCTCATAATACTTCTTTTCCTGTTATCTGTTTTTACAATGGGACATTTATCTTTAAATTATCTGAAGATTAATTTATGTCTTTAAAGAACCTCACAGTGAATTTTCACTTTCAAAAACTCCTCTATCCTCAAGCTTTTGTGTGGCGCTATTAAACACAAATCACCACTTACACATTCCAGATGTTCACAGGGGTCCCACTTGCTTCCTCACAGTTTCAAGAGCTACAGTATGCTCTGACAGGAGATTGGTTTCCAGCAACTGAACAGAACTTGACTGAAACTGAAAACAATAATGAAGAGAATGTGTTTTAGAAAAGGCTAGTTCTGTATGGATGCTGCATAGAACACTAGTACTTTTTCCTCTATCCTTTGAAAGAATATCCTCTGTGGGGAGCAATGAAATGCATGAGCGTTCGAATTCTCTGACCAGATTCTATTATTATATCTCTCTATATTCCCATACAGGAGGGTTTAATGTTTAAACCAAAATGTGCTTACCTGAAGACATTTTATGTTATGTGGGATTTTGATTTAGCAGTGATACGGCCATATACTGAAATCAGTGCAAGCACAGTATAGCCATTGCAGTATACAGTGGGATCACAGTACAAACCTCGTTTTCACTATTGGCCCTCATATGCTCACTGTCATCATGCTGAGCATCCCCTGGTGCTGGAAAGGAGTACATGGGTTAAAGTCAGCTCAAGCCCATTGCTCTCTTCAAAGTTAATTTTCTCAGTTGTTCAGTTTTTACACTCTCTGTTGAGCTGAGCTACAAATGCACTTACCCCTTGCTGGGCCAGCTAACTCAAGAGGCCATTCACACTCTTTTGATTAACTCAGGGATAAACATTTACACAAGCAGTTAATCCGCTGAACTGATACAGGCATTTAACTAAAACTAACTCTCCAGTCCCTCTTGAGTTCAGTTTTCTTTGCAGCAGCTGTGGTCAGTCATTCCCTACGTTCTTCGCTCTGCTTCATAGGCACATCACCCTTGCCCACCTCATCTCTTTTAGGGATTTACTGAGCAGAAATCAAAAAGGGTTTTTTTTGGTTTTTTTTTTTTAATAAACAGGCTTATTTAATAAAAGCAGGTGTGGAAAAGAAAAATGGAAGGTGGACTAACAAAAGAGCAGAGAAAGAAAAGTGTATATATTTATGTACACAGAAATGTAGAAACAGTCAAATTAATAAGATACAGCCTTCATACCACGTGCACCTTGTAGTACTATAAAAATAGTGGTGTATGTGGTCACAAAGGTAAACAAGCAAAAGGGAAGTGTATGCTTTGGTTTATGTATTTCCGAGTCATTGTGATGATCTGTTCATAGCAATCTTTCCTCAGCTTCCATGTTGGAAGCCTGACAGACTGCAAAGCAACATTGTCACACTGTCCACCCTTAAAGAAAACATCGTTGTAGAACAAGTTGGAAAACAGAAAGCAAGTTTGAGTTGCCAAAATTACTTCCTGTGGTGTACCATGGTGTTCACTGTCATTGTTTCACCCTTATTTAATAAAAGCAGGTGTTTTGTTAGTGTACATGAACAGTTTTATGGTAGGAAGCAGGGCCAAACTCATGGTCTGAGGCATGTGATACTCATTAAACGTGAGCGGCGTATCTGCCGTGTCTGTCCAATGCATCAGCGAAAACCATGTCCTCAAAATTAATTTATTGATGTATGTGTTTGGTAAGAGCAGTTCTCATGAACAGCTTGAAACCTGTTTCTGGCTTTTTAAGTGAGAAACTTTCCCTTTACTAGGAGAGCCCCATTCAGTTTTGTTGCCAAATAAGTGAGGTTATCTTTTCAAAGTCACATCTTACTTAATTGTTTACAGCAGTACCATGATGATTTCATAAGGCACTTTTATAATTTACCCAGGTAATTTAAGGACTGAAAGTCTTTATTGTGTAAGTCCTAAAGATAGACTTTTCTACTTTTATCCAAAAGTTAAACTTATAAATGTAGATCAAGACTCTTATTAATATTCTATGCCATGTAGAACAAACATTGAAAAATTGTTCATGAAAATTATGCCATGAGGAAGTTAAAGTAATGGATCAAACTATTACATTTTCTTAGAAGATTGGGTCAATTCTTAGAAGGGTTACATTTGGTTTTTCTTTAATATTGGTAGTATGAGAAATAATGAATCAAAATTTTTATTGCATATAACTTCATATGCAATTTTTGATATTTTCTTCTGAGTAGAATTACTTAGGACCTCTTCAACACTAATTATATACAAGCTATTCAAGTTGGGTTTTTTCCCTCTTTCTAGATTACAGGTGCAAAGCAAGGTTAGATGAGAAGGAAGCTGTGACTTTCTCAAATTTATGAGGCTCTTCTCCCCATTTAACATTCTTCAGTTTTATTTGCCATCTGAGACTTTTCCTGTTCATGTGTATGTTTATGCACAAATTTTCCACTTGGTGATGTTGCTTTTAAAAAATAAAAGGTCAATTAAAATATTTAAAAAGTATACTGACTGTACTCAGTGACCATATTACAGTGTGTTATTGTTTTTACTATTTTCCTTTAATTTTTTAACAATTTTTTATATGTGATTCCAAGTTAAGAAAGAAGACATGAGAATTATTTGTCAGATTTTACACTAGAAGAAAGTATTCTTGAGTTCAGAGCTGCCTTTCTTCATAAATGATTTGGAATAGTGGTGGCCTGCATACGCTTTCATATAGTTTGAAGCAACCTGGATACTTCAGTATAAAACTGACAAGAATTACTCACAGATATCAGGGTTCTGAAAAGGAAGCGAAAGAGAAGACAGAGGTATTGTCAAATACAAAGTAATGTATAAAACAAAAAAAAAGGCTTTGGCCTTTATGTGTGAAATCATGGACTTTGCTGCCCCTCAGGAAGGAGATCAGAGAATGATAAGGGGCAGTTCTCTGAAAATCCCAGAATTTTTAGGGTTGGAAGGGATCTCTGGATATCATCCGGACCAATCCCCCTGCAAAAGCAGGTTTGCCTGGAGCAGGTGACACAGCAACACGTCTGGGTGGGGTTTGAATGTCTTCAGAGATGGAGACTCCACAATCTCCCTGGGCAGCTATTCCAGTGCTCTGCCATCCTCAATATAAAGAAGTTATTCCTCATGTTGTTGTGGAATTTCCTGTGTTTTAGTTTATGGCCATTGCTCCTTGTCCTGTCCCTGGGCACCACTGAGAAGAGCCTAGCACCTGTCCTCTGGGCACTCACCCTTGAGATATTTATATGTGTTGATGAGATCCCTCTTAGTCTTCCCTTCTCTAGAGTAAACAGACCCAGCTCCTGAAGTCTCTCCTCATAACAGAGATGCTCCAGATCCCAAATCACCTCTGTGGCCTCCACTGGAGACCTATAAGATGTCAAATAAATGTGAAGTGAATGGCTTCTGCATGAGGAGCTGCTAAATTCACTAGATCTTCTCAGTTGGTCATTGCCATTGCTGACGCAGGTCAGGGAAGGCGTAAGTGACTTTGAAGCGGTGACTAGAGCTTTATATTTGAGTTAGAATACCCCCTCTGCAATCTTCATAAGAAGAGAAATATGTACTGTCGTTGGCAACTACACTCTGAATTATTTGCTATGTTATGGACCCAAACAGATGCAGGTTAAGACGGAATACCCAAATTTAGAGGATCAGTACTTTGCTGACTATTAAAGATGACAGTATGTTGCTGACTATTAAAGATGACAGTACTGATACAGCCAGCCTTTAGCTCAAGGCATCCCTACATCCCTTGTCAGCAAAGGCCAGGAATGTGGGGAAAATTTACTTGTTGTCTCTTCTGTGTATTCATCTTGGAAGAAATGTTTTCTGTGTGGGCTGCATTTTAGAAGAAAATCAGTGTCTTCCAGCACTTCTGCCAATCCATCCCTGTAATAGCATCTTAGATGCCTGTGGATTCTTCACAAGGTGCAAGAACTAAGAACCTAAAACTATGCAAACACACATTCAAAACCTGTTTTTGTGTCTATGGCGTATATATGTCCTATCCCTTTTTAGACTTTTTCCCTGCTCTAAGGATTAAAGTGCAGCAGTCTGTTTCAAGGTGTAAGAGTAAACTTTATAGTCTATTCTGAAACATAAAATCACATACTTACTAATATTTATCGATTAGTAAACTTGTTGATGTTATCCTGAAAGCATGGATTTTCTAAGATGTACTTAGTCATAAAGTAACAAAAGACGTGAATGAAATTTAAGTTACATTTGGGAAAAATGCAACAGAAGCTGATTTGGTTTTATCCCATCATTTTTTCTGATGTCTTGCATTGATGTGTATTTGTACAACAAGCGCTTGTATAGGTATATTTATCCTCACTGTTTTATCTCTCACTTTAAAAGAGAAAAATAAATATTCCTGGGCTTTGCTTTCTGCATTTGAGATTTCTGATTGTTAACTGTCTTGATTAGTGCCATGTTTAAGAGCTGCTGATTCACAGACAACTGACAAGACTTGTTTTTCCTGGAAGTCATCTGTGACTCTCTTCAGAGCAGCTTGTGCTAATTAGACTTTGAAGTGCCGGCTCAGTGGAAAACATTTTTCTCCTGCTTCCAAAGAAAAACATCTGGTTTGCTAAAATAAATCATTTGTTAGATTAGTAATCAAGTACAGTTTAATACTGGGTTTTTTTGCTGACAGGCCCATTGATTTGCCAGTTCATTTTGAATATTTTTAAAAGTACTTTTTACTTTAAAATAGTTATGTGTGAATCAAAAGCCAGATGTAGTCGGGCCTTGAATTATGTTTCTGTAATAGTGGCTTGCGAGTGCAACATTGATAATTCAAATGAAGATCATGGTATTGGAAGTTCTGAATAACCACATAGCTAACTGCGAGACAAAAAACCTGTTTGTGAAACCAAGGATGTTCAGAAGAGAAAAAGTTTAACTGGGATAAGTAAGTAACTTGGCTGATTAGACTTTTAAATATTAGATTTTAATATTAACTCTATTTTTACAGTGGCTCCCTGTAAAAGGAAAAATAATAACCATTTTTTCTAGTATGCAGTATTACAAATGCAGACGTATTCAAGTCATATCTACATGTTTTATGTTCACTGCAAGGAAGACCAAAGTTTGTAAGTTTGACTGCATATCTCTTAATGTGATTCTGTGTAGGGTTTTTTTACTGTGGAGTTCTTATTCCTGAAGGCAATGCTGACAATAGCCTTTTTAATACAGGTAGAGGATTTATGTTGCAGGCAACTGGCCATGAATGAGTAGGTAAAGCTGACAGACTTTAGCTGGTGAGATGCTAAGTGCAATGTCCCTGTCAGCTGAACTAGCACTTTTCAGCGGAATGGGTGTAGATATGTGCCTGCTTTGAAAGAATAAGAAAGCTGGTGATTTGATGAGGGTATTCATTAATAAACAAGAACATTTATCATAGTTTTTAGAATTAAATGCCCATATGTATGGGTAGCACTGATAGCAGGAGTAATACTGCTATGACTGTGGTAAAAGTTCTGCTTTTCTGAAGCAGCATGTATTTCATTTGAGTATTTACATGTTTGATAAGGAAATGTAGTCCCTTATGTGGTTCCTCTAAGGCACAAAGCTAAAGCTTTACTCTTTTAATTGATGTGGCATGTATTTTCTTCTGAATTAACTTGAGAAAAATAATCCACAGGGGGAAGTAATTTGAATATTTTACATTTGACATGTATTCAATCAAGCTTTTTTTTTTGTTTCAAAACATAGGTTTTTTTATAGATAAATAATTGGATCCTTCCTTATGTTGTCAGTGAGATGAAGTTACTGCTTTCTAGCCAACACTTTTCAGATACTAAGTGTTTTGAAACAGTGTGTTGAGGCTATGGGGTTCACTAGGAATATCTTAATCATAGCAAGGGAGCAATTGTTCACATATTTTTTTGTTTTGGGCTTGGTGGGTTTTTTTTTGTTTTGTTTTGTTTTTTTTTTAATGTGGATTTAACTTTGGAGCAGTTCCAGCTGTGTTAATAGACCACAGGAAACTGCAGTGAACATAAACATTTGAAGAAGAAATTCTGTCTCTTACTTTACGCACAGATAGCTAAGCAAGAGCAGCTGCTTACTGAAGTCAGTTTCTTTTTCACTACACGTGAAATTCATAATCAAAGGCAAGACATGAAACTAGTTCACAGCTAGTAGCTGGCTGATTTACACCCGGTAGCTGCTGTTGAATGTGGCTTGCACATATGAGGTTGACTTTGTTTAATAGGGGAGAACTCATAAAGCATTAATTGCTTTTGATGCTTTTGGACATTTCTAGAATCAGTAATCTAATTTAATCTCAATGGAATTTAAGTCTTAGTTTTGTCTGCCAAACTTACAAATTTCAAACATAATCAACTTCCTTCAAGGAATTTCTAGTATGAAAATATTATTGGTGATAAGTGAGTATATATATGAGCAACACAAGAGTATTACATGAGTGTTATATGGTCAACATATGAGTATTATTGAAAAATCCTAATACTGCTGACTGCCTCTTTTGCAGAATAGGTATGAAACTTCAAACATTCATAGTTCTTTGGGAGTCAACTGGTGGGCAGTCAGAATAGTAGGCAGCAACTAATAGTACTCACGTTGTTGTATGGACAGCCTGCCATTTTAGGGGTCAGAAGAAGGTTAGGGGACCACTTTTCCCTTCGGAAAACTAGGGAGTATCATACAGTTTTCTCTTAGTACTGAGCATCACCACGAAGAGGAAAGTTTAGGGTTTTTCCTTCTGTAGATCCCAGCAAGTAAGTTTTATTCAACTTCATGACTGAGCTCCTGCTGGCAACTAAACACCACAGAGCTTGCTCTCTCCCCATGCAGTGAAATGGGAGGAGAGAATTGCAAGGACAAGAGCGAGAAAAGCAATTGGTTCAGATGAAAAGAGTTTCCTAACTGAAATAAAAATAACGGTAATAAAGATAAGAATAATAATGATAATGAAAAGGAAAATAACAGAGATAAACAAAATACAAAAAAAGATGAGTGATGCTGCTGAAAACAATTGCTCACCGCTGCCAACCAAGATGTTCACCTCTTCTGGTATTGTTACCAGCTGTACTACTTCAAGCTCCAGCATTGAAAGTCTTTCTATCTTTTTCAGTTTGGTCACCAAATCTAAAGAGAAGATGTGTATAATTGTGGAGCTACAAGGCACAAAATTATTATTAGAAATATTCTTGTTTTTATTTCAGCTAATGAAGCATAACATTTTTGCAATAAAACATTACATTTCAGGGCATTTCTTCTCTTATTTTTATTCAAGTTAGTATAAGTGATACCTGCATTTAGCATGAGGTGTCATTCGAAGGACTAAATTTTTTTCCTTGACCAGGTTTTGGGGTTTTTTCCGCAGCCCAGATATCTATTCCCCCTTTTGGAAACAAATAGTATAAGCGAAAATATTCTGCCTTATTCAAATTTAATTTATGATTGGTTTGTTCAGTCCTGGACAACACTTTTCTTGAAAAATTCTGTTTTGCCAAAAGTTCTGTGTCTGAAAGCTTTCAGACAGGTCTTTTGAGGACAACACTGCCAGAATTTTGATGGGGTTACTACTTGAATTTCATGTTGTGGATGAGACATTGTGCTCACAGACTGACAAAAACTTGGTCTATAAGAAGAATGACTTATTTACTTGGAATGATAATTATGTCTAAATTTCAAATACTGTCAAACATTTCAAACTTGACCTTTACATGCAAACATCCCGCAAACATGCTGAACTGGAGGGCACCATTCCATTGAAAGGAAGTTCCTGGGAAGCAGGCCAAACACTTGAAACAGTGTTTTGATTGCTTACTCCAGATTTTCAAACACCGAGTGATGACATTTGTCCCTGCTAAATGTGGTTGTGGTCTGAAAAATTTACCATTACCCAAACTGAGCTGCACGTTCCTCAAGCTTTTACAGCTACAGACACGCCTCTTTTGAGAAGCTGAACTTGCACTCAAAGCCCTGCCATTGAGGCTGTATTGGGTTTTTTTGAAAACTAAGGTATTATGCAGTAGAGGCATTATAGCTGCTACAATGAAAGTGTTTGACAGGCTGCAGTCTGCTATAAGCCCTTCTGGGACATCTGACTCTTCTAAGTATTTTTAAAACCTCCAACATGCTGAACGCTTTATCAGTACTTTGCAGTGATAAATGTAAGGGCACAACTCTGTGCTTTGCACTCTGTTCTTCCAAATCTGTCAGAGGAAATACCTGTTCAAACTCGTGCCCTATTGTGGTGCACATCTGCTGTTGTCTACAGCAGTACTGATGTTCATACATGTGTTCTATCCCATCTCATTAAGGTACTGAGCCATGCTTTTAAAGAATGCATTTCCTGTACCTTGCAGTCCACGTAATCATTATTGTGAGGTAATATTACCACTGGTTGCAAAATTTGTGAGATGTCTGTTTACATACTTGGATGGCTCTGACCACAACAAGATTTCCATCTTCTTTGGGTCTCATTATGAAATTATATATAAAGTGAGTAATAACAAAAAATAATTGAATGTGGTGTTTATGTTTCCTAGGTATAGCATACCTGAGTGGAATGTGCAGTGAAAAACGAAAATGTATAATTGCAGAGGACAATGGTCTGAATCTCGCTTTTACAATTGCCCATGAAATGGGTCACAAGTAAGTATGTGGATATTAAAGCCTAGTATTCATTTGCATAGTAGTAATACTACTACAATTTGACTAATTTGATTGTGTGCTTCAGCTTTTTTTCTATAATGAGGGGATTTAAATTAAATGAAAAATTTGGGAAATAATGTTTCTGATAATAATCATAATAATACTAGTGAAACATTTATGTAGCTTAAGAAAATGCTTACAACTTGAAGTAATACAAAAATCTTTATAGCAACAAAATAAATAGATTAACTGAAAAGACTGCCGTTGCCTAGAGGAAAAACAGGTTCCCCAAGATGTTTTTTCTTTCCTGACTGCGGTATTGTGTAACAGATCCGACTCTAACAATTGTTGCCAACAAACATTTTAATGAGATCATAAGTTGGAAGAGCCCTTATTTAATTTGGATTTCTCAGGATAGAACCCATTAAAGTGTAGAATAGTCATTGGTCATTGCAACATTAATGCTGTTTTTCTTCTTAGAAAAAGAAAAGGATGGCAAAATGATGGTGAAGGTAGCTGTCCTTCACAATTAGGCTCGATGATTTTACTCATTCAATGTCAAATATTTTAATCTAAGCTGAAAAATTCTTGTTTTGCAATAATAAAATCTGTTAATAAAAGTTGAATTTCATTCTTGGCTTCACTAGTTGTGAAGAAATAGAGATAGAAAAGATCTTATTTTCAACTGAAATAAAAGGGATGCGTGTATTAATCTGTCATTGTCTGCAGTGTGTGTGCCAGGTATCCGTGTATTCATACTAGAATAGCAGTTTCAGAGTGACAGCTGGGAGGGATGTTTTGCTGTATCCTTTGAACCTCTGAATATGTGGTTTGTTATCTTAGGACAAACACTTTGAATTAAAAGTGACTTGGTTTAAATTTGGTGAAAGCTTTCTGAGAATGGAGAGCATAGCATCTAATGTTGAAACATGAAGTTGATTGCAGGAAAAATCTGGAAATTAAAATATTTCTATTGATTTATTTTTTCTGGATGCAAAATAAGCAAATACAGAGCAATTATATAAAGACAGACACAAGTATAAGTTACTGCATGAAATTGATCTTTTCTGTTTTTTCTCTTTTCTGCATTTTCATAACTGCAGAAAGCAACTCCTGATTAATATAAGCAAGGCTGCTTGCATGACAGTTGCGATGAAAGACTTCAAAAGGAGTACTTGTGTTTTGTAGCTACATACCAGTCTATTTCTAATTTTCACTGTAGTGTTTCCTGGTGTTGGATGAGGGAATGGGTAGAGGAAGCCTTATTTTCTGTAGCAAGATCATGCAAAATCTTTTCTCTTTCACAGTCTGGTAGTAATTCATGAAGGTATTTCAAGTTCATGAACAAATGAAACACAGAATAAATCAGAAAGCAAAAAAAAAAAGACACGTATTGAGATGACATGTTAGAACGGTTATTCCATTGATAATTAAGCTTTATTCAGTGGTAGCCATAATATCGCTCTGGAGTCTCTTTCTCTCAGAGTTTTTGCATCCTAGCATCCTGCTCGGGTTTTTGGGGATCCAGCAATGTCAGGCATTCCCATGACATTGACCACTGAGAAAGAAAGAAGCTGCTACAGAGCTCTTGTGTCACTGAAGGCTGTGCTGGTAACCTGTCCCCAAACCATCTTGATTCCTTCTCTCTCCCATACAGCCCCATGGGCTACTATGGTATTGGATAGAAGGAGAAGTGGAAATGCTTCTCATTGTGGTCTCATTCCAGCTTCACTCATTTACCCCCCACTGCTTCCTTCCTAAATGTTTCTGTCCCTTTTGGCTAATGGTCTAAAGCTGGGTTTCTCAGTCCAAGTTAGATATATAGATATGGATATTAATCTACCTGTTGGTACAGAAATACCCATAGATCCAGGTAGTTGGATACAGAAGCAGCCTGACTATCAGGGATGTTGAGCTTTGACTGTTTTGGTGGCTTTTTGTGATCACTGAGTTTTTTTGTTCAAATGAAAGTCAACTGAAATGTAGAGATGGGAGCCTAACTTTGAGTAAAAGTTTGAAAAGTACAGCTGCTGTTTGAAAAATTGAACTTCGTAATGATTTTGAAAATACATGCACAACAAATAGAGGCAATCAATTTTTATGCACGTATTTTTGTAATTAGAGATTTACACAGAAATGGCTGTAATTCTCTTCTTTTTTTGCATAGCTGCCTAAAATATGGATGTGCCTGGAGAAGAGAAGGCTCAAGGAGGGGACTCTGTAGCACCTTTCAGTACCTAAAGGGTGCCTACAATAGAGCTGGAGAGGGACCTTTTATAAGGACACATAGTGATAGGACAAGGGGGAGCAGCTTTAAATTCAAAGAGAGTAGGTTTAGATTAGGTATTAGGAAGAAATTTTTTTACTGTGAGGGTGGTGAGGCACTGAACAGGTCTTCCAGAGACTCTCCACCTCAAGTTATTCAAGGCCAGGCTGGTTGGGATTCTGAGCAACCTGGTCTAGTGGAAGGTTCCCTGCCCATGGCAGCAGATTTGAAGCTAGCATCTTTAATGTCCCTTCCAACCCAAACCATTCTGTGGTTCTATGGTTCTATTATTTTAATATTATTTTTGTATTGTTTTAATATCTGTAACATCTTCTATCCTCTTTGTTAAAAAAATGGAAACTTTACAGGGAAATTTATCTATAAAGCATAGTACCTGTTTAATAAGAAACTGCTTTACTTAAATTACTCTTAAGAAGGAAGGTACCATGCATTCCTTTTTTCTTGATACTTACTGATTTCATGACAATTAATAGAAGGTTTCAGTTTCGTATTACATTTCAGCATTTCATATTCTCTATTTCAAACATGGTTTATACAACAACCTCCTTGGTAGTTTCATCAGTGCCTTTTTTTTTTCTCCTCATAGGTCAGGAAAAGTATCCGTAAGGTAGCTGTTCTAAACTGTTGCAGTTAAGAAGCCCACAGTACACTGAATGGTCTTGAAAGAATTTCCCTTTTTTTCTTTTTTTTTAAAGTTTCTCTATTTTTTTTGTTTTTAAGCTACATTAATGAAGTTCAAAGTATATTAGATGCTCAACCATGTAAGCAGGGTAGGTAATACCTCTCCAATTATAGTAAATAGAAAGTAATGGGAAAAAGTAGCATTGTCCAAAAAATGCAGTTCTAAAGTCCTTGACATTATCTGACATTCATTTTTCATGGTTTAGTGAGTAAGTTCTTTAAAAATTGGTAGTCTCTTGTTCTTCTGCATCTATATCAAAGTAGGCATCTGTGTTCCACAGTTATATACATATGCTGACTTAAATCAGCTTAGGATCTTACTGGGTGCATGGGTGTATCATTCCAGACTCTTGTGGTCTGAAAATTGAACAACAAAATACACTTAAGATTACAGATGACAGAAAATAATGAAGTCTGTTACATACTTTACACTTCTGTTTACTCTTACTCAAAATTTATCTGGTATTAAAAACCATGAAAAAAAGATTAGTTTTGTTAGTACAGTTCTAATTACAGAACTATATTTGTGCATCACAACACATCCCGGCAATGCCAGACAGAAATGAAGCATCTCTAGACTTTTGCTGGTAGCAAGACTGCTGAAGAAAGAAACAGCTCAGGAAGAAATGAAGCACTGAGACAGGGAAGTAGCACTGCATCAGCATTTTAGTAACTTAAAGAGATTTTTTACTTGAAATTTAGATTAACCAACTCTTTCTCTAGCAAGGTATTAAGACTCCTATTTCTGCCAGGCTATACTGTTCCAGAATGGATTTATGTTTGATTTTTCTTAGGATAATATTTGTAAACGACACAGTTAGTAACTGAACAACATCCTACAGGATGCAAAGGCTTAATTGATAGTCTGATGCATTTGAAATAGCTGTGAAAAGCTGTCAGAAGATTGTAACAATGTCAACAGTTTTTCTTAATGATAAAGGTATTTTTCTTTAGCTCTTCACTGAGTACACGATAGCTCAAGGATGTGGCATGGGTATCATATTTGCCAGAAACAAATACTTTTCCTGTGTTATATAATCTCTGTTGTAAACCATCAGTAAGTGGCAATATGTATTTTCATGTTAGGATGCTAAATACATCTGTCACAGCAAAGCTTCAATTATTTATGTACTTCAGTCAGAAGACCATGGCACGGTGTTTTGCCTAGATCCAGCATCATGAAGCATGGTGGTAGAAGTATAGGAGTTATAGGAGAATAAAGTAGCTGTTCAGCAAAAGCTGCAAAGTCATCCGGACAGCAGCATCCAGTGTATATTAGTGTCCCTATACTAATGTGCATGTTGTGCTTTTACCCAGTTGTTTTAAGACTGAAAATATAGTCTGAGTTGCCAACGTTGTGGAGAGTGAGTAATGGTTTACAAAAGATAAATAATAATTGCCTTAAGTTATTTTTACTTATTTTAATAACCTAATTATTTACAAGAAGATTGAGATTTCCTTGTTCAGTAGATTTTCCTTTGAAGATTAATTCTCTCCAAAAGAAATCACATTTAACTTTTACCATCATAGTTTGTCTGTAGCTGTGTCAATTACCTTTCAATTCACTTTAGGTTAAATAATTAATTTATAAGTTGAAATGTGTCTTGTCCCATTTATTCATTGATCTGTGAAGCCCTCATATGTTTTAAAAGGACATATAAAAAATCATACCACACTTAATATTTCACTAACTGGAATTTTAAAAAACCAATAAAGCAACGTGTAATAGCTTATAAAAACCTGCCACTAATTTGGTCTTTTTATATATTTTTCTCTACAAAGACAGCACTGTGATAGAACATTTCGTTGAAAAAGTGCAATAAAAGTACTAAGAAAGTAGTGTAGATTCTGTTCCCTGTCTGTGATAGTCACATAAGTGGTGTTATTTTCACTTATTGAATACTTCCTCATGATACTGTGATATGCAAAATTTCACATTAGACTAATTGGTGTGAAAATCATTGCACTGTTAAATGCCACGTAAGTTTTTAAACCTTGTAATTTATGCGTCCATAGTTTAAAAAGTTTTGATCATTCAATTGCACAAAATGATGACAAAATAAAAGCAGTGGAAATAATAAGGAATATTACACTTTGTTATTAATAATATTTTAAAGCAATTTTTATTTTCAAGGTAATAGAATTTATTATGCTTGTGATTTATTTCACAAAATGGAAAAGTATATAGGATAATAATTGCAGTGAATTTATAAATACTTTATAGTAATCACTTATACTAATATGAATTTTTAAACAACTGACACCATGATCCCATTGTGCATCACAGTTATAAATTGGCAGCTACATTCAAATGTTCAATTTTTACTTCAAAAAGGGAAAGTTTTCAAGTAATTTTTAGTCTGTCCTGAGCTTGTATAAGTAGTAGTATATTTTATCTGCACTTTACGCTCATGGTTCCTCCGTTCTGTATATGACCTGGAATAAATAGATCTTTTCGTATTTGGGCATCTATTTATTATACTGAATATCCTAGTGCTGGTTTCTTGACCACTTGCTCTTACGTTTTCTTAATCCATCTCTTATTTCCTAATCTATCTCACTGTTAATGACTGTAAAACTCTGAACAGTAGTATTCATTAATTTTTTTAATTCTCTCATTTTTTATTTACAGATAAGCCTAAAGTAGTTCTCCACATCTGTCTGAACTAACCTAATTAATTGCTCCTATATTAAATTTTTGATACTATTTAATCTTTGTCCCTTCTTTGCCTGTTTCTGGTTTAATAGCATAATTCTTGTTCAGCTGAACTACTTGCATATTAAATGTAATAAAATGGTGACATCCATCATCTGCTATTTGAAAAGCACAAATGAAATAATGAATAAATAATAAAAAGCTTTTACCTGGAAGCATGTGTGGTCACTGAGCAAATTTATGTTGTCATGAAAGTGGCATATGTCAGACTTTTGATGTCCTACAGGACATATATAGCAATGTCAAGTTATATTGTAGTACTTTGTATTTGTTTGGTATGTTGACACTGGAATGCATTTTGAATGCAAGAATATTTCCAAAAGTGACAGGAGAGATGCTATTGTCTGTCTTGAATCCATCTGTACATGTGAAATTGCAGCAGTAGTTAATTGTAAAAGAATTGCTTTTTAACTGAAAGATTGAACTAATACTTTTCTTCTCCTTTCAGTGGCCTGAGTTGTTAATTCTGATTTCCAGGCACAGAGAATTTAATGATGTTTCCTTGTACTATTTCTAGTTGCATATTAATGATTTAGCAGAGATGATTCGAACTTTATACATGATACCACTAACAACATAAAAAGCCTTTCAAACAAGTTTTAGAGGGTTTGTTAGATAGAAGTGTTTTTTCCAGTGGACTTGACTTATACTGTTAGTGGAGTTGATTGCACCCAGGCTCTTTGTCAAAGTATTTTTAAACTGAGATTATTAAAATACATTTTAATTGTATAGTGTGAATTTAAATGTTGCTAATATTTTAGTTAGGGAAGGTATTCTATAGAATGCTTCTTATTTGCATATTCTATCTGCTATATATAGGTTTTAACTAGAACAGGTAGAGCATTTTTATGTAACACTGAATAAATGACATTTGGATCCTTAAAAATATTATTTATTTCTATATATAGACATGATGTACTACTTTTTAAAGTACAGCACTGTCTTCTTTGTTAATTGTGTTTTTTCAGGCTGTTACAAAGTTATCCTATAAGCCCAAACTCCTTTGTCTTCCTCCCACAGGGATGTGATGTTGCTTTACCCTTGTATGAGGTGGAATGATCACAGCTGTGGGAGAGGGGAGCAGGGGCAATGTGCTGGGTGCTCTCATCATACATTCTGTAGGAAGAGACAAGAACAGCACCTCACACAGACACAGTTTGTCTGCTACCTTTGTATTAGTGATAAGATGTAGTTCTTATCTCTTTCATGTGCAGCAAGGGAGGCTAGGAAACACCACGGCCACCACTGCAAGCATTGAATATTGTTATATCCTTGATTGTTAATGGAGGAGTAGGTATACAAGCTTACATTATTTACTTTATTGTTGATTAAGAAGGTAGCAATGACTGTTCAGCTTCTTTCTTTCACCACACACATAATGTGGCATTAAGAATGAAATCAGAAGTCAGTTTTGCTGCACAATTACTTTTATGTGGTCTTGTAATTGATGCTAGGTCAGATAAAAATATGCAGTCATTACCATGCTACAGAAGAGATCAAAACTACTTATTGGAGAAAACATTTCTGAGAATATTCAAGAGCGGGCTCTGTTGCTTCCTTAGTCTACTTCTCAGATATTTTCTTACGATTTAGTTAATTGATGTTAAAATATGACCTGTACTTGCCTTTTGAAGTAGCTATTTATTCAGATAGACAAAGACTTCAATATCTGTCTTTACTATTTTCTGGATTTTTTAACATGTACTTAAGTTGGAGGTGGAAGAGAATAGAGGAATGAATTTCACTGGATTAGTATAGATGCTTTGAACTACATTTGAATATCAAAGCAGAATAGGAGAAGTGTTACAAAAGTTTGGGCAGCTAAAGTATTGGAAGATTATTAGAATTAGATTTTTTGAGTGCTTGATGTAGCTGATATATGCAGCTGCTCTAAGTTTTACCACTTCATGCTTTAAAATACAAAGTTTTCCTCAGAAGTCTTGTGCTAACAGACTGTAAAAATGCTTCTGTGGTAGTAGATTGGAAAGTTTTGCCTTTCTCGAGGGCAGAGTGGAGCAAAATTCCAGCACTACTTTAAATCCATTGCTCTGGGGAGTAGTCTCAATACTCATTTGAAAATCTTCAAAAACAGCTGAGCATATTTATGTCTTGTAATATCAGTCATGCATGATCCACTTAGCTAATTTTTAAAATCTTAGTTTTATTTAAGTGTATCTTCTTCCTCTGTTTGCTAATTGTGAATGAGAGTGACAGCAAGTCTTCAGTTAAAATAGAAGCTTCAAGCAGATATTTAGTAGAATTTTTCATTTTAGTGCATTGAGTGTGAGAACTCACTGGGATGTATATGGATGTTAGACCTTTAAAATCAAAATAAATTTAATTTCTTTATCGATATTACTTCTAACAAGAGACTGAAAACACATTTAGGTGCTTTTTCTTTAGAGACAATACTTACACATTAAACTAGTAATCATTTTACTATTCTATAAAATTTCAAGCAATCAGTTCCATATAGAATGATGATAGAATCATTGCCAAAATGTTCACTAATCTTAAAAACTAAATTTCCAGGGGTTTTTTTGCCCGTTTACGAGAGAAGTAGCACTTATCAAATTTGCAGTAACTATGTAGTTCTGAAAATTCAAAAAGTTGTCCAAATTATGTATTGAACTGATTAGAATGCAATATTTCTCATCAAATAAACACAGCTCCACTTTCAGCTTTAGTTACAGAATTGTCCTCTACACATTGTTTCATGCATTTCTATAAAAGATACCATGGAAAAAATAATCAAAAGAGATTTCATACATGTAAAATATAAGAGCTTTTTGCAGCCTTTTGCAAGAGTATTAACTTACAAATATTCTGAAAACAACCTCTTATTTTGTTGTGCTTTGTTTTATTTTTATGAACTTCAAAATTCAGCATGGGGATAAACCACGACAATGACCATCCATCCTGTGCTGATGGTGTCCATATCATGTCTGGGGAGTGGATTAAAGGACAGAATCTTGGGGATGTTTCATGGTCTCAGTGCAGCAGGGAAGATCTGGAAAGATTTCTCAGGTATATAATTCAAGAAAAAGAGTTCTTACCATATGTTGTTTACAAATAGTTGTAATTAATATACTGAAATAATAAGTTTCCAGGAAATTTGTGTTTGCAAAATCCAGCGAAATATTTAAAGTCTTCACAATGTAACGTTAGACAGATTGATTTAAATCTGTTTTCAGCAATTATATGGATTTTTATATTTTCATGTCTTAAAGTATATGGTTATACTTTTATATATTTGTATGCACATTTTTTATGTCACTAGGTTTACAATATATTAATATGCTGTGTACTGAAATGTTTGGCTACCAAAACATTAATCCATTAAGTAATTATTATGCTAAAATGTTGTTCAGTACTTTTCTAAAATGCCCATTATAGCTGATAAATTATGTTGTCTTTCTGCAAATGTGCAACAGCAGAACACATTAACTTATAACAAGTAGGCCACATCAGCTTAAAGATGAGCAGCAGCTCAATGTTGATGAATAAAAAATTGTAATTGTCCATGTATTTCTAATGTTGTATGCAAGTTTAAGTTGGTGTGGCAGACTCGGATTGCTCAGCATATGAATCTGCCTATTACCAGGTCAAAGGCCAGTAACTGTCTGGTACAGACGAATCCTCAGAGCCTCAATTCTGTGATTATTCCCTCTAAACTCCCGGGGATGACGTACACTGCAGATGAGCAGTGTCAGATTCTTTTTGGGCCAACTGCTTCCTTTTGCCAAGAAATGCAGGTAAGGCTCTGTCTGTACTTCTGCCATCTAATTTTTGTGCCTGAGTAGCTTTTGTAGCTGTGTTTGATAGAACATAGCACCTTTGAAATAAGGAGTTTACACTCACTTTCCAAAAATTAATGTGCACATTTTCATTGGTTTATCTTGTAAGTCTTGCTTTGGGTCTTTGAATATCCTGAAACATGTTTTATTGATACTTTCCTTGTACTTTGGAAAAAGAAGATGTCATAGTGTTAAGACACCTTGTTGAAGCAAATGGAATATTTGCAATTTATTCCACTGGGACAAGATTTCTTTTGTAGGTTCGATTTTATTGTGGTTTGGATCATCGATTTCTGACCTTCAGAAGATTATGTTGTGCCTGTGCACACTGTGAGGAGTAATAGTGGTGTTAGGTGGGCTCTCTGCAGCTCCCAGGAGGCACCTGTGAGCCCAGGCAGAGCTATACAGTGCCATGACAGGAGGGGTTCTAGAACTTCGGTACGTTTGCTGACATTGCTTCATGCCAGTGTGAAGCAGTGTCACTGTATATTAACCTTAAAAAGACAGGTTAGCAAAAATGAACAGGTTTTCATAATGTTATGAACTAATACTAGTAGACATCTGATTGAAGAAGCAGTTTAAGAATGGTTTTTACATAGAAAACTTGAGCTTTTTATTGACAAGAGAGACTGACCATGTTGGATGCTAATGTTTTCCACTTGGACCTATTTCTTCAGAGACTTTCATTGAGACTATCTAAAAGATTCTAAAAGAAAACACTGCAATACATGTATGACAAAGGCATGTTGAGAGTGGTATAATTGAAGAGGAAAAAAAAAAAGAAAGCCATAGGTTGCTGTTTTTTATTTTAGCTGCTGTATCGAGAACGTTTTCACTCTGGATATGAGCAGTAAAACTCAGTGTCAAAATTCTACAAATGTTCTTCATTATTTCTGAGTGCTTTTTTCATTAATTTCAACCTGTTTCTTACTTTTCAGTACATTGTTTTCAATTGAACAATGTAATTTCTGTTTTTTGTTCTCTAGAAACCTATTTTGAACAGGAAAATGGTAGAGTGTTTAGTATTTCTTGTAGGTCTTCATTAATGATTAAAGATTCCTAAAAGTAATTGATGAGAGAGACAAGCATCAAGACTTGCTGTTGCATAATACCTTTACATGCTTTTCATTTCTGTGGATAAATCCCTTCTTACTACCTTTGTGTTTTGTTCTAATTCAGGTATTTAAATTCAGGTAGTCAAGAGGTCCTGTGCCTGTTGTCTTTTTTTCAGAGATGCAGTGAATGTTCTTCTTTTGACATCCTGACTCTGAGGTTTCTTTGGTTTACATTATTATTTTAGAAATATTAGGAAATTAAATTTAGTGAATATTAACCAGGTAGTGTTCTACTGCTTGCAGAGATTACTTAGGCTGTAGGTGCTCACAGCTAATTGTCCATTTCGAGTTATGTTCAATCATGCTTCCCTCTTCTGTCATTCTGTAGGTAAGAGGACAGCTGTCAGCTGAATCACTTATTTTCAGCTAAATAAGTCTTTCTGCTTTTTCCTACTCACTGGATCATTGCTTTATATTTGTAATAAATATTTATATTTACAGTAAAATTGTCAGAAATTTCCTAGTAAATATTATTATTAATATATCATTACAATTTAAGTCCAAGTATAATGTGGGTTTGCTGTGAAGAAAGAATATAGTAATGATGCAAGACAGTAGAAAAGGGCTATGTTCTTTTCAATTATTCTTTTTTTCCTGACAAACTGCAATTTAATTTTAGTTCTCGTCATAAAATCAAATGTGTTACTTGATAACCTTATGGTCTTAACAGTTAGAAAAAGAGAGCCCAGTAATAGTTTCTGAGAAGAGAGCATGGGGAAGAACCTTCTGCAGTTTTTCCAAAATCCTCTGCAAAACTGGAAACCCTGAACTGGAATTGTATAATGAAATATTGAACCAATTATTGTAATGAATTTTTAAGAACCTTGTATCTGTTAGAAATGACATACAAATGAATAAATGACACAAAGGACAAAACTGAGAAAACATGGTGAGATTAGTGAGGTAAAAGTTTTCCAAAGCTCCTTTGCTGACCTCTGTAAAGTCACCTTGTTGGTTTTCTTCTGTCTTCTTTTATCTGTGAGCAAAATTTACACTATTATCTTCCTCCCAACAAAAAAATCCAAGAAACTTGATCCTGACCTGAAGAGCTAGTTACAGTGAACTTAGGCACTATGTTCAGGTCTCCTTCTTTTGTTCCCTGCTGTAGGTCTTAAATTTATCTTACTTCAGGGAAATTTACTGCTAGTCCAATTAGATATAGAATTTCTAAATAATAGGAATAAGGTTTCTACAGTGAAGAAGAAACTCAGAGCAATGGATAGAGCACAGCCCAGAGGATAAGAAAGCCATCCTTCTCTTACATGGTTTTTTTCAATGTATGAAGAGAAAGGGAAAAAAAGTTGCTGTTTGAATTAGGCTAGAACCAAACCATTTAAACTTTCTGAAATTCTGCATGATTTCTAGCACATGGACTGTGTAACACCAACATCATCTAACTGTGAAGCACTGTCACTCAGTAGCTAATTTTATCATCTTCTTCAAAAATAAAAATGTATTAGATGCAAATAACAAATACGTTTAATCTAACCTTGGAAATAACTGCATTTTACTTAATTTGAAGATGACTCAAATTTCCCTCTGTTGATCGTGCAAATTATTGTGGCTGTCACTGGAGAAGTCAACATTTAGAACTGAATACAGTATTTCATTAGTTACTGTATTAATTTATTATGGTAATTATTTAGTTATGCATAGGTGACCACTGAATATTCCACGATATCCAGACTACTGCCTTTAATCTCTGCATAGTCTCTCCTATTCTGCCAGTAACTGGCAGTTTATTATGGTTATAGTTGTTGTCAACAAGCCAGGAAATGAGAGAAACACACTCCTTGAAGATTCATTTAAATGTCAGTAAATCCAACAATTTATAACCAAGGAATCCTTGGACATGTTCTATTTGCTGAACAGTTCATGGAATTCAGTATGTCTGTGTAAAAGATAAATTATGAACTATGTCACAGCTATACATTTTTTGAGACTGGAAGATTATTTGATGAGCAGAGTTCCATGCAGTCTTCTTCTTTAAGCAACTGTTTCCTATATAACAGCTATTCAACTGAGAAAACAATTGAATAATGATTAAAAATTATCTTCTTAATTTTATAAATATCAGTGGTACAATCAACGCTGCATTTCCACTGAAATGTATTTTTCTACAATTGTTATTCCTGAGGAGCACTTTAGGACTGCACTTTACAGTCACATTACATGGTAACCTCTGAGAAATACTACAGATACCAATGATTTTCCCTTGCTATCAAGAATTCCTCTTTATAATTTAGTTTAATGAATGAAACAAAGAACTGAAGGAGTCACTGAGGTCCTACTCCTGTATTTTCCTAAGTGAGGCACTCCCACTCCCCTTTCATAAATGGTGTCCAGACATTATTTTTTTTTCCTTTTCATCTTTATTTCAAAGACTTCTTTTTCATATCCTAAGCAAAAATTTTAGGTCCTAGAAAAGCGTGAGTGCATCTCCACATTCAAGATTTATACTGTGTCTCCATGCTTACCTTGTAAGGGAGCCAAGTTTGCTCTTATGCCGATGATGTCTCATGCAAGAATTAAATGGATCTTAACATTGTTTCACATAACAGATAGTGAGATCATGGCCCAGAAGTAGTTCTTGATGATTAAATGGGATTGTAAAACTTGACAATTTAAAACAATTGTTGAACTATTACATATTGCTTTTTAAGATTAAAGTCCAGGATGTGAATGCTATCTGGTCAGTTCCACTAAAACAATTCTTGTCATAACACAGCTGTGATCTTTGCAGAGAAGTAGGAGACTGGTTATATTTCATGGTGATTTTTAAGGCATTTCAGGGAAAGATCACATTGAAAAGAACAAAAGTAATGGAAATATTACAGTCCTGGTGAAATATCTGTCCTCATCTCAACCACCACATTTCAAACAATCTTAACACAAGATCTTGCACAAATACTGTTCTAAAATTCCCTTTTTGTCTCTGGTCATTCCTCTCAACTGAATTTTCTTTCCATATGCTTATATGATAGGAAATGCATCCTTCTGATTCACATAGACCTGCCTCACTATTTTAGTTTTAAAAAACCCAAACAGGCACAAAACTCCCACAGAACTCAAAAGCTTTAGTGACCTCTGCAATTTCTGTAGTACGTCGTGACTTTCATGTTTTATTTACAAGCTTTTGCTGTTAAAAACTCACGATTAACACATTCTTTCAAAAAAAGCCCTTTGTGCTTGACAATATTGTCTTTTCTAGTGTACACACAAAGAAATATTCTACCAATTGTGAATAGTTGAGTATCACAATTATAAGTTTTCAATCTCCAATAACTGTTCCTTCCCTTGGCTAATCTGGAAAGCTGTAATGGCTATTGAACTGTACTTATCACAGATAACTAGTCAACCTTTGTGAATCTTAGCTTTGCTATCCTGATTTTGATGGAAGAAACTTTCTCCTCAGAGGAGTGAATCCTGATGTAGAAGTGTGTGCCCTGATTTTGGTGTGCCTGTAACATTGACACTGGTCTCTGGATTTCTGTTTGTTTCCAAATCAGCCCTGATCTGCTTCATTGCAGGTTGCTAAAGGAAAACCCACATGGTGCATCATGGTCCTTCCCCGGCCTGACACAGAAATCCTTAAATGTAAAAAGTTAAATGCTGACAGTAATCCCCATATGTCATACCTCTGCAACAGAAGTACAGTCAGAACAGTAGCTAGATAGTCTGTTTGTGATTTGACTGAAATGAAAAGCCCAGAAAAAAAAAGTAAAAGTAATCCACCAATTTTAGTCGTTCTGTACCTCCTTTTTCTTGGGTTTGGGGAATATTAAACTCTGTAGTGAAATGTTATACTAATATTGAATACTTATTTTAACAATTGGTGAAGTGAGCATTTTTAGAACATGGTTAACTTAAAGCTCAAAGTAGTTTCCAGCTGGGGAAGTTAGGCTCGTGGTTCATAGGGAGGTGGTATGCAAGTGTTTGTAGAAACATGCAGACGTGTACAATGCATGTTAGCAAGCAGATTATCTTGATTTGATTTATTTGATTTAGTTTACACAGTTCAAATATGTCTCTGTATTTAGGTACCCAAATACCCCAGACCCTGTAAATACGACTTAATGCCTCTCTATATCTAGAAGAATTGTTTCTAGGTTTGTAAAGAACTGTTCGTTGTAAGCCTTTCTGCAGTCATGTGCATAAGATCAAAGTGTTTAAGGAAAAAAAAAAGGATAATGTACTTAAAAATATGCATTATTACACAAGAGAAAATTTGACTGTTTTTTGAAAACTTGGAGAAATCTGGATGGATTTTCCATCATTGTAGTCACTCATAAATGAAGATTTAAAGATATGAGAAAAATATTAATTAGGAGCATTACATTAACATATATTTTGTGGAGTAGTTCCAACAGTATGTCTTTCATTTCATACTTGGTATGGAAGCCCTTTGTCACGAACATCTGATACTCTATCTCATCTACTATTGTCATAATTACATTGTTTAAAAAACAATGAACAAGAACAGAAATTACAGTTTTTTAGTTGACAAATGCTTGCTGAAATTACCCAGGAGCAGTACAGGACTTCTGTAGCTGTTTTTCTGAGACATGCATAAGCTGGTTGTTGACTTGTTAGATCAGCTTCAGCAAAAAGCTGTTACAGGATGAATCAGGAGTGAGTCTGACTGCTGCCATCCTGTCTCTTGTTTCTGTACAATGCTTCAGACCTCTACAGTCTTTGACTTTTTTTGATAATTGATGTTACAGATATTTTTATGTGCAAGACTCCCACTGGAACTGCCCTGTTCGTTGGTTCAGACACAACCATTGTTGAATTATTTGTCACCTGCTTTTAGTCTTTTTGCAAGGCAGCATAAGATTTATCACACGTTTTTCATGCATAATGTAAAAGGCACAGAGACTCTTACTCAGTGTCCCAATACAACAAATCATTTCACTCAGTAAAAGCAGGTCTTTCACAACCCTGGTTTAAAAAAACCCAGCTGTTCTTTATCTTTCATCCTCCTTGCAGCCCATCTCCCTCTCCTGATCCCCCTTGCCCCTCTTTGGGCAATATACACATTGTGGAGAATCACTGTGCATATGCAATAATATTCAGGCCCCGGTTCAGCCCTGCGTGACCTCTCTTTGCTTCCACATGGTTTATTGTTAGGGGGAGGGAACAGGCAGCAAGGAGAATGAAGTCATGACTGAAAACCATGGGAGAAGGAGGACTTTTTAGAGAAAAATAGGGAAAGCTGCCAAGGAAATTCAGGAAAATATGAGCCAGCATCCTGCAATGCTGTACTTTCTTTTGAATAAAGTAAAAACTCTTTTGTTCTGATACTTCAGATGGACAGAATGAGCAGGTTTCTTTCCATCTCTAAAATTCACGACTGACTTACTCCCCTGTCATCTCCCTTCTCTTCTTTCCAGCAAAAATGTTTCATTTGTCAGATTACTCTGCATCTTCTTTGTGGAGATCAGGTTCGATGACTTTTGGAATTTTCTTTTTTTCTAGAGTAATGAATTCTAGAGGAATTATGAACCGTTAGGTGAGCATGATAGCAGCAGTCATTGGGATGGCACAAACAAGAGGGATCTTGAAGTCCTAGAGAAGCATGATTAATAAAAGTCAAAGCAGACTCTGTCCACTTGGGTTTTTTTTCATGTTTAGTGTGTCTTTAAACATATTTCAGTGCCATCAAACTGGTAACTTTATGACAACAGTAGTGGACTGCATGCAGAAAGTAATTTTGCCTGACAGATTTTGTGCTTACTCTTTGTTTGGTTTTCAGCATGTCATTTGCACTGGGTTGTGGTGTAAGGTGGAAAGTGAGAAGGAATGCAAAACTAAACTGGATCCACCAATGGATGGAACAGACTGTGACACTGGAAAGGTATGCCTCTGGTGGAAAAACAGGATCAATTATACTGAACATATATAACAGTCAAGGAAAAAGACTGAATAGGTCTTTGCACTTCGTTAAAGTTCCTACTTGCCTTAATTATCATAAAAATAAACTGTATAATTAAATGTATTAAAATACAAATTCATGAGATATATTTTGTAATATAGATATGAAAAAAGAACATTCCCTAAAACCATTGAATTTTTAAAAAGGTTCAGCAAAAAGACAGATTTTTAATATTGATGCTATTTTGTTTCAAATTCTCATTTTGTATCATATTTATGAATAGAATGCAATTGTTGCTCTTCTAACTCTAAATAGAAACGTAAGCTTTCAAAGACACAGAGTTCTGAGCTATGATTTAAGATGTAGAGATAGTCTGTTTGAAGGAATTGATACAGACTTGTGTTAAAACCTTTCAGGACAAGTTTTATCAAGAAATATTTAGAGAATATGACAGTGCATGTAAAAGAGTGACAAGTGCCATTAAAAGCATGCCATCACAGACTAATTCAATGGTCACCCAAGTCAGACTTACATTAAATGTCCTTCAAGAGCTTTCCAGCTCAAATAATGTGTAATCCTTTTATATATCTGTAAATGAATATAAATAACCTCAGACAACAGAGAATGAGCATGCATATGTCTTGAGATTTTCATGATACTGTGCTGACAGCAGTTTCCCACAGGAGTGATTTGCTCTTTGAGTCATATTACATTCACCAGGACTCTCATTCAGTCTCCTAAAATCAATCAATCAACTAAAATAAAATATTCAGATAATATAATCTTACGTGTTAAAGGAACACCATATTGTATTTCTGTTCATATCTCTAAAATAATGACAATAGCTTTGATATTTTAATTCTGATAAAGTGTATAGTTGATATTGTCTGAAGTCAATATCAGGAAGTTAAGGGACATCTTTTGTTTGATACCACGTTTTTTGCATTGAGACTGGCCTACCCATGCCATGGAATAAGAGAGCAGAACCTCTTACGAAGATTACCCAGAAATTACTGATTGTAATTAAAATAGCTAATTGAGCCAGGCTACAGAGATACCTTATTTATGTATAGCAGTAAAAAATCTAAGCAGGCATCACCAAAATGTCCCAGGGGATGAGAAAGATTTATTCTTCTTGTTTACTTTATTATCTGTCCAAGATGAGCTTCAGGTTACATAAATCACTGGCTTTGGGCTTTTTAGTGGTATTGTGGAGATGAAGTATTGTTTCTCTTGTGCTCATCTTAGGATTTTAGGAAGTGATGGAAATGTCGTTTGCATAGCCTGCCCAACTTGGCCGGGGTTTAAGTCAAGGATTTAAAAGCATCCCTCAGATTCCATATAGGACAGATGCTCTCTCTCTAGAAAAACCCATATTTTATCTAAAGCAATAGCTTTAAATAAATATGAGCATTTTTGGTTTGAAACATCCAAGAGCATTACAAAATTTATAGTTTCGGGTAGCAAATCTAATACAAAGTTGAAGCTATCCCAGCATGAAGACTTTTCAGAAGTGATATAATTATGCCATCATTGCAATGTGATGGTTTAAGAGAGAAAATTAAGATAAATTGATCAGTGAAGACCACTTTGAAACTGGGGTGAATGGGTTACCAGATAAGGATTTAGCACAGAGACTAAAAGTTACCGAAGTATGTTCTAAAAGAAACAAAAGCCTTTATTGACTGCATTAGTGACATGTTTTGTTTTACTATAAATATGAGACTTCTTTGTGAACAGTAATTCACCAACAGTTTAGAATGCAAAAAGAAATTAATTAAATTACTGATGTTAATGACATTAAGTATTCATTGTTTACTTGTAGGCTCATTGCTTTGCAATTGCTGAAATACAGAATCATGAAATTGTTAAAGTTTGAAAATACTCTGCTTCATAATACATGGGACAGATATTAAGGTTGTATAATTTAATAAAGCACTAATTTCTGCAGAGTTTATGATGATTTATACAACATATGGACATAGGTTACAGAGCATCACAATAGTGATTGGATAGTTTTTGAGTGAGAAATTGCAGTTGTCCTGGGAAATGATATATGCATGCAAGATCATTGAATTTATTAATACTGTTTAAATAAATGCCAGAAATTCTCTTGACTTTCTCAACACCAGCTTTTTGTAGCTTCCGTTTTATCTTTGAATACAAGTTGTGAATAAAATCTCACTTTCTCTACTATTTGTAATATATCTTTCTATTGAAATTGTCACTGGATGATCAGGTACAATGCAGTTCCTGCTGGTGGGAACTGTCATGCTGGAGAAACCAAGTCCTGAGAACAGACCTGGACACTGTGCTATGATCATCTGTACAGTTCAGCTGGACAATGATCCCTGCAATAGGTTTGGGCTGGATCCCAAAATACTTCCTGAGGCAGTGCCCAGTCTCAGATGGAGGGAGACAACATAGTCTGGACAGCATTTCTAGGAGACATCATCCCTTTTTGGAAATGAACCTTTGAGGTTGTGGAAAAGTATTGAACCTTCTCCTTGGCCACTGAACCAGAGAAAGGTCTCTCTCTGGCTGTTCCATTTGCTAGGATAGATAAAAAAGCTTTGGAGAGCACTAGGCAAAAATGTATCTGACTGATATGAAAACCATGTATTGCGCCAAGTGTTTATGTTGTGCTTCCTACGTGCTTGTGGAGAAGTGAACTGTCTTGCATATGCCTTGATTTATTTACCTATGAGCTGAATTTTCACCTAGTGGTGTAAGGCTGGAGATTGCATCAATCGGACCTCTTTTGCGGAGCACATGGAGGGGGAGTGGAGTGCATGGAGCACTTGTAGCCGGACTTGCAATACTGGAATCAGCAGTCGACAACGCAAATGCCCTGGGTAAAAATGCGTTCAGGTTTACATTGCTGTTCATCAGAATTTCTGAACTAAATTTACATGACTGCAGAAATCCATGAAGGTGCAGTTGGCCTTTACCTAAGCAATTAATTCTTTATGAATACTGAAAAACACTTAGAAGAATAGGTATTTCAGAAGAATAGGTATTTTTTTGTTTCACAGCAACCCTATTTTTCATCTTCTCTGCATCTACCAAGAGCCTATATAATATTAATAGGAGAATAAAACTTTCTTTTTAAGCTTCACCTAAAGACTCAAGAGAAACTTAAACTCACAGTTTCTGACTTGCAGACAGTCAGTGTGTAATTCTACTCTTTAAATTTTTTAACTGGAGAAGACTTCTGTGTCTCATCTGAGAGCCAAGGAATTGAAACTTTTGCAGAGATCTTTCTACCAGTTTCACAGATATTTAGATAGACTATCTGGAAACAGATTTTAGATTCCCTGTCTTGTGAAAATGTAAACCTTCTGCCATTGGGGTTAAAGAGATTTTTACTTTTGACTTGAATGAAATTTGTTTCACTGTATCTCGGTGACCAGCTAAATGGTGTTTTCCTTTTAATTACTCAGTACCAACTCGCTTTTTGTGGGTCATTTATACACCAAGTGAAAAAGAAGAAATAGGCATAGGAATGGGAACAGAGCAAAGTAATGAAGACAAAAATAGGGAAGACTAAGCCAGAGTGGAATAGAGTTGAGTCGATGGTTTTTAAAAACTGGTAAAACAAAAGGGGTAAATGAAGAACTATGGAAGACAATAAAGCAGATTTTGGAGCAAAATAGATGGGGATTAAAAAAGATAAATTTGCATAAAGAGTTTTGCAGAAAAGTTGGATATGGCTATACAAAAGCATGGTAGTTTAACCGAAATTTAGATATGCAGAATGCATTCCTAGTTCATGCCATCTAAACACCACTTTCAGCTGTATACCTTAAAGCTGTTTCTAGAATTTAGGGATGTCTTAACTTTACTCTCATTAATTCATTTTTCTGGGCAAGGTTCCAATTAATTAGCTCCTGTTTCTGCAGTTCACTCCTCTTTTGCATTTGTTTGGTAGGACCTGCAAGCACAACTGGAGTGACCAATAAGAAACAAGGCATTTGTCTGAACCCTGTAATGTCACACTTGCAGATAAACAAAAGGTAGCAAATCTGCAGGTGTTGCGTCCTTTCAGTAGCCCCTTTGACTCAGCCCAGGTAGAGAAAAATCCTCTCAACTGTATCAGAACTACAGCTGAGGTTCTTTGTGCTGAAAGCTCCTACTAGTCCTAGTGCTTGCTTGGGGCTAAGTGTCAATTATGGCTTGGCGCCCATCACTCTTTAAATGTAATGTAACCAGTACAAAGGAAGGCAAACATGTTTTGTTCTGTGACTTCAGTATTTTATGGGTGACTTCTTGATGCTAAATGTCAACAAAAAAACTACTATTTTGAATTTGTGCCTAGCATAAACAAACTATTCGGGGGTGGGGGGGTTGGTGTTTGGTCAAAAAACCTGTACATTTGACAAACTATACATTTGACAAAATGTTGCCAACAGTAAAGGGTTGTATTTATGCCATGTTTTCTAGTTCAGGCCTTGAAGGAGAGTGTCATGGGCCCACAATGCAGTACAGGGTATGTGAAAATCCTTCTTGTCCTGCTGGTGTGCCTGCCTTTAGGGACTGGCAGTGCCAAGCTTTCAGTGTCAGATCTTCCTATCAGAAGCATGTGCACCAGTGGCAAGCTGTCATTGATGATGGTAAGTATAAACAAACCATCTCCCTTGTTCTCATCATCTGCTTGTATGGCTTGTAGCTTGTTGATGTTGTTGATTAAGAAATGTATGGTTAAACTAAAGCAAACTAACAAACCTCAAGCCCAGTCTTTTTGAAAAGTTATTTTAATTTCATAGACCAGTTCTAGTGGTACTTTCATATGCTTTAGAATCTTGTCTTCTATTCCTATTGAATTTGTCCTTCTTGGTATGTTATAACCACGTTTAAATGAAAATCCAGTGTCAGCTTTTTCCAATTTAATCAGAATTGTAGTATAAAGTGACTCAGAAATACAGCTTTCTAGGGTAATGCTGCATAATTAAACACGCATGTATCAGTCATATTTTTTACCTACATAGCCAAAAAATCAATGCAGATATTGTGGACCTTTGTTTTTGAGGAAGGAGAGAACTTTTGTCTTAATGTTATGAGTATTTCACATACTAGTGTTTGATTTTGGCTGCAACCAGTATGTAATATATGCTGTAAATTTAGGTAAGATTTCTATAAATGCTAACAGCTACTGCATGCAAATTCCTGGCATACAGTATGCATGCTTCCATGCGACAAACTTGCTTACATACCATATCATTAGGAAAATGCTCAAGTGGGAGTATAGTAAAATCAAATTTATGTTACCTGCAGCAATAATGCTGGTGAAGAACTTCAGTGACTAGAAAACAAATTCCTTCTTGCTAGAAATGTGAGCAACAGTTGTCACTTCACTGAATTTTCTGTGTATTTTTGTGTCTTCATTTATTTAAATTTAAAACAAACAAGGGAAAAATCACAACAAAACCACATCAGTTATGAAAATAGTTGACTTGAGAAATTAACAAAATCATAGCAACCTGTTATAAAGAAAACCCTAGAATGGCATAAGAGTACTGTGTGTGTTACCAAATTTTAAGTAGTTCATTACTGTAACTCATTTTAACTCTTGAAACAGTTCATCAGAAACCATTAGAAAGCATAGAAGACTGTTTTTCTGTCAACATATTATAATATATGCCTAACTAAGATGGTGGCTTTCTTTTCTTCTAAGCCTTTTCTCTAGGTGCCAAAGTGAAAACTTGTGATGCTATTTTCTTTAGGCTTGTATGTTAGCTCATTTCACTGTAAGAAGAACTCTGTCCAACTATTACATTGGTGCTTATCAAGTCATTTAGTTTTGGTTTGTTTTACCAAATTTCATTTTAGCACGGGAACACACAATTTATATCCTAATGGATCTAAATGTTTACATCTGACTTTGAATGATTTTATTTCATTTGGGTGAAAAAATCTTGACACTCTCTTGTCCTATGTTAATGAGTATGGATGGTTGCTTTCATCTAACTTTGTTCTGAATGATCCTATTATCTTGAGGTGTCCCTCTGGAATAACAAAAGTGGATACCAGCCAAAGAGTTTCAGTAGCCCAGTATACATTTTTCCCAGCTCCTTAGTTATTTGCTGTCTTAATGGACACTAACTATGCACCATGTCCAAAATAGTTGCTATAGTTGAATGAGAGCTCCTGTACCCTATTGTCTGGTGGTGTTTAGTTGCTGTCTCTTTGAGTTCAGTGTCTTTAAAATAATGCTTAGGTCATCAATCGTGTACTCCTTTAAAAAATGCTGATACATGCTTGAAGCCCCCAGGGAACTTTGAGATTACTATTTAAGGAGAATAACAGGAATGCAGAGGGCACAGACTCAGGCAGCTTCTTAGCTGGAGATGGCTTGTGTCTGACTAGCTTCACATGTTGGCAGAAGAGATCACATCTGTTTGTACTGGTCCTCTAGTGAAACCCTGAGGCTCTGTCAATTTTAGTAATTTAAATGTGCCCAGACCACTCTCTGTTGTGTAAGTCAGCTGGCACGAAAGTCCTCTGTCTGTGCTTTTCTGCTCTTTTGTATGCTAAAACTACTTTTTAAAAAACAGTCCTTTGCAGATGGCAATTTCCAGTCTAGACTGAGCTAGTGCTAGTTAGCACATGCAAAAAAATGTGGCATAGACTGTTTTACAGTTCAGCTGTATAGACAGTAGAATTCCAGTGCCCCTGAATGTTTCCTGGAACTGTTTAATTTACTAATAAAAATGCACTCCAGGAATCTAGAAGTCAGTATGAAGTCAGAGTGGCACAGATTGTGTCCAAGTGAAATCAGTTTAAGGTTCAGAATTGATTTTATCCTTTCGAAAATCTGCAACAGATTTAGGAAGAAGTTCTGAGTCAGTACATTTGTGAATAGAAATATGAAAAAATCCTGTTGTTTTGTACTCAGTTGACCACTGAGAAGAGATTTCATTTCTGTTACTCGCTATTACTTTCACAGGGGTGAAACAAACTGCATTGTTTATAAATGAGGCCATTAGCAATACATGGATACGTAGGATACTGCTACATTTTTATGCTCTTTCATAATTAGAAATGATTTGCCGAATGTTTTAGAAATTTAGTAGAAAATCACTTGAGCTTCATAAAAATGTTAGAAAGAATGTTTCTAGGGGTTTTGTGTTCTTTTTTTTTGTCTTTTTAATGTCGACTTTGTAAATTCATATATTTTTCTTCCCAGTGTGTGTCAGTTACTTCATTTTTTTTCTCCTTGACCTGCATAGTTAGGAAGTCTGGAAAGTGTTAAGTTTCTTTTTTAACCAATATTTATGATCTGCCAAAAATATAGGAGAATGAAAGTATAGATTACAACCAAAATATTCCAACAGCTGTAATGTGTATATTCTTAATTGCAACAATGAGCATGACATGAGTACTATGTAGGCCAAGTTTATAGCAGCAGTATGCTGTAGGAAGAAAAAAACCTCAAACCTGTTTTTCAAACAGCTAAGAAATGGATCCAAATCTTTTTGGTTTTCCTTGTATCTAAAATAACTTCTTATGCTAACATAGATGCATGCAACACAGATTTTAACAATAGTGTTGATGATAATTCTGTATTTCTGAAGTTCCCATTTTCCAATATTGTGTGTTTTTCTATCCATTGCTGCTACAGAAAAGCCATGTGCCTTATTCTGTTCACCGGCTGGAAAGGATCAACCTGTTCTTCTAACAGAAAAGGTGATGGATGGGACTTCCTGTGGCCAGCATGGGCTAGATGTCTGTGCAGATGGTAGATGCCAGGTATGAATTACTTCTTTTGAACCTGAAAATACAGGCACACAACAAGAACACATATTTGTTAGGCTTTAAAAGGCTTTTATTTCATATCAGGCTAGCACATATTAACTTTATTGCTGTTGTCAAGTGTCATGAACAAGTGTGCTTGAGATCTCCCAAAAAATCAAATCACACTGCAGCCTGGAAAGGAGCAGAAGGGATGCACCACCACATCAAGCTACCCCTGATATTCATTCACAGAAATGTGTCTAACATAGTAATGTGGAGATCATTGAGTAAACTTAATTTCTTTTTAACTGAATGCTTTTTCGAAAAGCACAGATACAATTTATATTTACATATTCTAGACCTTTTTATGCCCTATTCAGGATAAAGCCCTGAGGCTGACATTAACAGCACTATACGATTGTGGGCATAGCAAAGAGCCACCCATATTTTGAGTCGAAAGCAGGAGAGACACATTGCAGCCGCTTCGCAGGATGGCCTGTGGGGTGTGTGTTGCACAGCAGGTCTGATGTGCCACGGGTCCCACCAGGGAATGGAAAAGCAGTTGTACTTCTCTTGGAGAGCAGCTGGTAGAGTTAGCCAACCATGTAGGAAGAGTGAACGCAGCGATCTACATTGCAGGGGAGTTCTCTATGGGACAGATCTCTGCATATGAGCTAGTGCAATCCTCCTTCTGAGCAGGGCTGGGTCATGTTGGCTTGACATCTTACAGAAGGGTGAGATGCCTGATGCTAAAGGCAACTTTATGAAAAACATGGCCTGTGTCTCAATTGCGTTTATTTTCTTCTCCCACAGAAATTTGGCTGTGACGGTATATTGGGATCTCTGGCTCGTGAAGATCATTGTGGTATATGCAATGGTAATGGAAAGTCATGCAAAGTTATTAAAGGTGATTTTAACCATACCAGAGGAGCAGGTAATGTCTGTTTGTTTATTTCAAATACTAAGGAAACCAGTGGCTTGTGGTTTACTTTCAGCATTGGGAAATTAAAATAGCTATAATTCTTAAAATTATGCAGATCCTCAGAAGAACTTTAGATCTAGTTTTTTGAAAATGTTAAGACATTGAAGATAAGTATGCATGAGTATTTTAAAATTTGTTGCAAAATTAGTGCACATTATTTCAATTACAAAATGAAGGAAATATATTTCATTAAGATTCACTCTATTTCATAGAAGAGCCTGATTTTTCAGGAATATGAGAAATTTGTTTTATATTTTTAGGAAATAGAGGAACTGTAAATTGTTTTGCTGTTTAGATTCATTTAGTATTCTTCAAAATAAATATCCAAATTATGGTCTGTTACCTCGATTAATGTTATTAAACTAAGCCAGGTAGTGACAGACCATAAAACCTAATGTGTGAAGAAATCTAATACCTCTTCATTACTTGTTGTTCTATACTAATAATGTCATAGCATAAAAACTAATAGATTTTCTGATGCAGAAGGAACGTGAGATTTCCAAATTGTGTTGTGATCTGTCCTGTGAACCGGAGTAACTGACTGGCTACAGCACAATAATATTGACCAAGTAGAGAATTGCAATCCTAATAATGTGCACCATGCACCATGTATACAAGTCTTTTCTTTGAAACAGTGTTTGACCAACTGCTTTCAGCATTTGTTTGCCATTATACATTTTGTCAGCTCTCTTCTATTGCTAATGTGAATACCCACACTGATTCAACTTTTTTCAGGGTGCTGTGTCAATCCTCAGTATTATGGTATTGCCATCTAAACACTTGTAAAAGTTACTTTGCCTCTCAAGAAGCTGTAAGCAATACTTAGTGTTTTTAGCTCTTACAGAAATGAAAGATGCTGCTTTAATATTCACATTTCAGGATTATTGAAAAAGTGTTGTAAAAGCTAAGTATTTTGTTGTAGACTATCACATAGCTACACGTAATAAAAGATTGGTATATTTTTCCCTTTGTGAAGTTCACTTGGATAATCTAAAATGAGGGTTCATATATTCATAGCATTCCTGCCTGCACAGTGTTTTCCACTTGCTTTTTACTTAAAGCAAATTGTTCAATGTCCTCTCCTGGTCCCACACTATGATGAAGCAATCTCAATTTGAAGCAAGTAATTAATAAGTAGATCTCAAAACCAAAGCCTATGATAACAGGGTTTGAGTATCTTAAATCAAGAAGAAAGAGATGGAGCAAAATATATATAAAAGAAATCAAAAACCAAGCAGTGGGAGTAAGCTTAGATTTTAGTGCCATACCATTTGTCTTTATGTGCTGAGTGAAGCTGGAATTCTTTTATGGTCATTTGGTGGTCATGATGACACTGAACTAGTTAGCCAGAGAACTTCACCTGCTCCAGCTCCAATCTCCCAGCCTCACTAGTTCTTGTTATTTTTTACTGTGCTATGCTATTTTAATCGTGTAGCATTGTATAAGTATTACACATAATGCACATTTTCATAGGTTTTTATCAATTTTGCAAGGATCCTCAAAATATTGTTATATAAATTATATCTTGTTACATTTAAAAAGAAAAATAGGGGAGAAGAAATGGGAAAACACACAAGATGTAATTTTCTATGCTTTTTTATTTTTCTGTTTAACTTGGGACGTCTGGTCTCATGTTTAGGTTATGTGGAAGCTTTGGTCATACCTGCAGGAGCAAGGAGAATCAAAGTTGTGGAAGAAAAACCAGCTCACAGTTATTTAGGTAAACATTATATGTGTTTTAGTGTTTGTGTCCTTTTTTTGCTCAACACTGAAAAGTTCTGGCTGAACGTGCTTTTGTGATTGATGAGTAGAAAAACAGATCTTGAAGAACTTTTCTAAAGAAATAAAAGAATTATTATAGAACCATTTTTTATATAGGTCTCCTTTTGAACTTTCATCTCATTTACAGAATATTTCAAAGACTGTATTTAGATAATTTAAAAAATTTCTGTGCATACTTATAATTTAAAAAATTTCTGTGCATACTTAACACATTTTCAATTTTTCGTATGGAAAGCACATTAAAATTACTGAAAATAATTTTAAGCTCAAACATGAAATAATTTGTGCTCAGACAACAAAACACACACTCAGCAACATACAGCAGTTCAATAACAAAGTCAAACAGAAGTTCTAAAATTAGACTGAAAAAGCAGAAAAGGATTTCTTTATGCTATTTTGAATTGTCTAAATCTTCTAATAGACAAACTTAATGACAGTGATTTTTTTTTTCTTTTAGTTTTTTCATTTAAGGGAAATTGTCTGTTATTGATGAAAAAAAGTGTTTCTCTTTTAATGAGGTTTAAAGAAGTTGTGTAGGAGAGTACAATTTGTTGCCACTATTGTTACACAGTTTAAGCGAGTATGAAATATAATAATTGGTGTTGTTTTGTGCAATGCTTAAATTTAAATTGAGAAATAGTGTGAGAAATAGGACAATTATATGAAAAATTCCCTGATTTGGTCACTATTCTTTGTTATGTTCGTAAGTAATATCTACATTTTAAGAAATGATTGAGCATATTGTTTTCAATACTTCAGTTGAGAGAATGTTGAAGATGGTGAATCTTAGTTATGAGAGCCTAGATTATCAGTGGTGACTGCTGGTTTGTCTTGAGGCCTGCACCTTCCCGGGAGGTTTAGAGATCTGGAATATTTAACTGTTACCCAATGAACCATAGACACGGATATGTAAGAGTGTTGAAACAATAACTGAAGTTAGTCTTTCTATTAACATATGAGACACTTGCGTAACAGCATGACAGGTCCACGCTTTATAATGAATTAAAGTGATTGGTTAGTGGAATATGGCTACAGAAATTACTTACAGTCTAAACCCTGAAATTTTTTGTGCTAATCAGAAGTTAGAGAAACTGTTCATTTTCAGCTGAACTAACGTAGATTAGCTGTGTCACTACTCTCAAATATGTGATCAGGCTACCTCAGGGATATGGACCCTCCAGATCTGCAGTATAACACGTTATGATATTGTAATTGTCAATGCTCTTATGGGCATCCAACCTACAGGTGTGTCATGTTCCATGTTATTTCTTTCATGAAATGCTTTCTAGTTAAAAAAAAGCATGTTGGGCCACATTTTGAGACAGGGGAGTGTGGGAAAGCAGGTGGTATCTGAAAAATTTTGAATCCCTCATTTATCACAATGTTAATAGTTTAAAAATACCTACAACCAAATCAGTGCAATCTTAGCAGACAGTATAATTTCAGATTTCAAGGGAAGCCAGTTGAGAATCTGGTTCCAGCTCCCCCTCAAAGCAAATCAGAGAGTCCACTGAGACTAAACATATTTTCCTTTCATATATAGAGGACCACAGAAAATGGTTGAGAGCCTATGGGTAAAAACTACATGCCAGGCCAACAAAGGAAACTTCATGGTTGGGGATTACAACAGGGTGCCTAAGCAAGAGGAGTCTGTTGATGAAGTGCTCTTACTTCAGCTACAGGAATCATGCTTGCAGTCTCTTATCTGGCTTGGGGATTTCAGTAACCTGATACCCGCTGGAAAAGCAGCGCACCAAGCTGTAAACACTCCAGGAGACTCTTGTAGTGTATTAAAGGATATTTTCTTAATACAAGTGATAGACCAGAGCAATAGTGTTCCTGGTCTTTCTTGGTTGCTTACCAACACAGATGAACTGTTTAGAGAGGTCAAGTTTGGTGGCAGCCCAGACTGCAATGGTCACACCCTGCTGGAACTCATGATTTTGAGGGGTATGGCCAGGGGAAGAGTAAAGCCAGGACTCTGAATTCTATGAAAGCAGACTTTCAGTTGTCTAAGAAATAGATGGATGGTGCCCCTGGGAAACTGCCCTTGGATGTACAGGAGCAAAACAGAGTTGGCAGCCCTTTAAAGATTTAGGATAATAATTTCTAATAAAAATTAAGGATAAGAATTTTTCCTCGATTGCAAAGACTCTTGATTCCGACATATAACAAATCAGGCAGGGAAGTCAGAAGACTAGCATGGGTCAGTAAGGATCTCCTGGTCAAACTGAAGTGTAAGGAGGGAGTGCGTAGGCAGTGGAACCAGGGACATATATCCTGGGAAGTATGTAAGGATGCTGCTCATATATGTGGGGTTATCTTCAGGAAAACTGGGGCACAGGTAGAGTTGAATTTGGCAAGGAATGGGAGGATTAATAAGTGTTTCTCCAAGTTTTTAGTCAGGGAATAGTGAAGAAAATATATACATACACAACACACACTGAAAAGTAAGACAGGAAGAACTAATGACAGTGGGCATGGAGAAGGCTGCAGTGCTTAGCAGTTTTTTGTCTCAGCTTCAGTGGGACACACTTTTCCCACATCTTTCAAGTCCATCAGCATCAGGGCAGGGAATAGTGGAATGAAGTTCCTCCCATCATAGATCAGGTTTGAGACCACTCCAGGAACCTGAATATACACAAGTACGTGGGACCTAGTGAGATGCATCCCATGGTCCTGAGGGAAATGGCTAATTTTATCAAGCCACTCTCCAGTATATTTGAAAATTCATGGCAGCCTGGTGAAGTCCCCAGTGACTGGAGAAGAGGGACTGTGGCTCCATAATACAGAGGGCACTGGCAACTACCAATCAGACTGCCTTAGCCCTGCTGTAGTTTTCAAAAAGTTACTCAAATTTTAAGTCTTAATGTTCTTAAGATGGCTTGAAGGGACATCTCATAACCTGAATGGAAGTGAAACAATTAGTTCCTTGACAAAAAATAACAGTAAATGTTCTTTTATTTATAACTTAGTTTCAGATATCTCTTCCATTCTCTATAGAAAAATAAGGGGCAGTCAGAATAGCATTCTTTTGATACTTTTCTGGAAAGTATGACTATATTTTGTACGAAGCAAAACACGAAAGTCACAAAGTTAATACAGTAGAGTAATTTGTCCATAGGGGAAAAAAAGGGTTAATAGGTACTGATTTACCAAATGGTGGACCAGAACCAGGACACTGTTGCTCCCCACTGCCAGCTGGGAGATGCAATAGCTGAATTGTGGTTTATGGTATCAATATGGCTGCGTAGCCTCTTGCACCTCATTAAAATTGGAAGAGTGTATAGCCCTGGTACAGTAATTAAAAAATACATTGCACTCATCACCATCACTTAAATGCTATTGTAATGACAGCTATTTTATGCTCTACAGAGATACAGTTGTAATTAGTCCCCTTGGTTTAGCACTGAAATTGTGGTTGTGGTTACAGTTGTAGATGTATTGCTTGAATTGCCTGAGAGAGGATACACTTGTGTGCAGAATGTTCTTCCTACACGGGGTTACTTTTTGCAGGGCAACCTCCTCTGTCAAAAGTTAAGAAGAATAGGAGTATGTGTGTAGTATGGAAAAAAACTCAGTGAACTTGCTTACAATATGGGGTGTGACAGAGTCAAGAACAGAAGCTGCACTGCCTGAATCCAAGTCAAAATTTAAGGCTTGAGGACACACTTTCTGACTTTGTCTAAGACCAGTGACTCATACAAGGAATCCAAAAGCAGAAAATGCAAGATCTGGCATATTTCTGTATTCTGGAGCTGGGATTCCTGTTTCCTGCACGTCTGCATGCTGTGACACACACATTCATTTTAAAGACCAGACAGAATGATTTCTGCTCCTCTCTGGGAAGAGGATGCTGCTCCATCTGAGCAGCATGACCCGGCTGGACCTTGGCATGTTCAAGTACATTTTTTTGATTTCTCCACTAAGAAGAGGATTAGCCCCTACAGTTTGAACACTAAATAGAATTTAATTACTATTAATAATACAATGTTTAAACCTAAAATGCCAATTTTAAAATCTTGTAGAATCACTGGTTCTTTTTATTACAAGACAGTTATACAGTGTTAATGGATTTTATGATCTTAACGTTTATGACACAGTGCTGCAGTGGTACACATCAGTGGTGTCTTGTTCAATCGGATTCCTTCCAGTCCATAGGCCTGTTGCCATTGTTTCCCATAGAAACAAAACATAGCAGTATAAATACGAATAAGAGAGGACATGATTACAGGAGTGACTCACATTAACTTACAACTTTAAAAAGGGAAATTTTGGAACGTGTGAAGGTTCTCTTACAACGATTTGGTGCCAAACATGCAATTTCAATGAAGACAAACATGTAAAACTTCTTGTCCAGAAGGTGACTTCAAGTATATTCTGCTTGACTTGAATATTCAGAACTGATTGGAATGAAATAAAATAACGTAAAATAAAGTAAAACAAAATAAAATTGCAAATAATTCACAGAAGAATCTATTCCATTTACTATAGAAAACTAGTGCAAAATCATGTGTTCTCAGCGTATGAAATATATCTTACCTGGCTTGAACATGTTTTTAGATATAAATTAGGTCAACATGAGAAATTATTTAGCCAAAAAGAACAAGCATTTCCTATTTGTTAGAAGCACCTAATTATGTGGGGAAAGTGTATAAAGTCTTATCACATTCTAAGGTACAGAAAAGGCAAGTGTGGTTGTTAGAGAGGAAAGAATTCTGAACTAGATTTTTTTTTTTTTAAAAAGTTTTAGCCTAGTTCCACAGATCTTGAAGAGTCCCTTGTGAAAATTGTTTTCCTCATGCTTTTATGGATTACAGAAATAACCCTGGGAAGAGAGAATAATTGTCTTTGCCTTAAATTAATTCAGTGTTCAAATTATGAATTATGCTGGAACCTGTCAGTCTTTTCAGGCTTTAAAACACTGATACTAACTTCAGGTGCTGTTAAATACACGTGATTTTGCCACATTCCCTCCAGAAGGTGTTTCTGAAGCATATTCCAGTTAAAGTTCATGTACAGTAGGATCCATAAATATCTTTGCAATCATAGTTAGGTGAATTTCACCTACTTGTTAAATTATCCAAACGGGCAGTGAAAGATCACTACTGGGCAGGGACCTTTTATACTGGGCCTTTTTCATATATTTTGCAGCTCTTCGGGATGCTGGAAAACAGTCAATCAACAGTGATTGGAAGATAGAGCATTCTGGAACATTCAATATTGCTGGGACCACTGTGCATTATGTTCGGAGAGGTCTCTGGGAGAAAATATCAGCCAAAGGCCCCACAACATCACCTTTGCATTTACTGGTACGACAAGTCGTTTTTTTGCTTGACTTCTATGATATAGCATAGTAACTAATAATTTTTCCAGACCCCTCAAGATAATGATATCTATGTGAGATATACCTGCTTTTGTGTTTACATACGTATCTACAGAAGTGAGAAGGTGGGGGGAGCAGTTAGAGGGGAGGGGGAGAGACAGGTCTGCTTGTAAAAAATGCATTTAAATTCAAGAACAATCTTTACATTGTTGAGGCAGTATTGAAGTCTCAGAAGTCTCAGCATTCCTACAAATGTCATAGAAAGCTGATGTGCCAACTCGGGAGAGAGATTCAAATTAATTTCAGATGGTTTTAGTCCTGGCTGACTATGGCACACCATCACCGTTTCAGAATTGCAATCACCAAGTTCCCCATGAAAAAGTTGAGTTTTGATGCATTTCACTGTTGGGAAGGAAAAGTTAATGGCCACCAGAAAGAAAGAGGGAGAGAGATGGTGAGGGAGTACTTCACAATTCAAATCCTTTAAATTAAAGGAATTTTCTTAATAATACAAAATATTTTTTCCGATTGGCTTGATTTAGATACTCTGATTAATTTCTTCTAGGAAATCTATTAGGAGGGCTGAAAGGCAATAGAACATCAAGTCATTCTCTTGTGCTTTTCAAGATTATCTCCTTGCAATTTGGAGTTTGTCTTCGGTAGTGACCATGTACATAGGAAGGTTCTGCTTCTCTGTATCTTGCAGGTGTTACTCTTCCATGACCAGAGCTATGGTTTACACTATGAGTACACCATCCCACTGGATCCTCTCCCTGAAAATCAGAGCTCTAAAGTACCAGAGCCCCTTTTTATGTGGACACATTCTACCTGGGAGGACTGTGATGCTGTATGTGGAGGAGGTAAAATAAAGAAAAATGTACAAACACAAACACACATACATAAAAAAAGAATATGCATATACAGTATGCATATATATACACAGTGCAAATATGTGTATGCAATATGCATTTATATGTATAAACACTGTGTGTTTATATATGTTTAAGAGTCTGATGGTCAGTGTTATATATTTAATACTAATATCCTCATTGTGGCTTGTATGATTCCATGCAATGTGGGCGTACATAAGTCTCATGCTTTCTGGCTGCATTAGAAAAACTGTGATAATTCTAGGAGAAGATTCAAACTAAATAAAAAAGTAGCAAAAGGTGGTAATGAAGGAAAAAAATCTAGACTAACAAGCAAATTCAGGACACTGTTTCCAAGAAGAAATACAAGTGCAAGAGCTAGAACAAGAAAAGAAAGTGCATTCCACTCTGTATTTGGAACCATTGAAAATAAATGATCTGTAAGAGACATTTCAAACCACAGAAAAGCTGAATCCCAGTCTCAGATCAAATAAGTACAGTTAGTAGCATGAGTTGAGGATGATCCACAAACATATGGAACAAATATTACAACAACAGATACAAGTATGCTGATGTGATATCTTTCCTATGTTTATTAACCATAAAAAATGTGATTTTGGAAGCATGAAATATGATTCTGAAACCAAATATTGTAATATGAACAGTATTGATGTTACAAAAGTCTTTAAAACTGTTTTCTAGAAGATATTATTAAAAATAATTACTCTGAGAAAAACACTTCAGAGAGGTTTTTTAATGAATACAATGTACAGTGATCTGTTCATACCTTGTGCAGTTAGACTGTGAACACTGTATTGGTTTTTGATATCTGTCTTTCATGCTCACAACCTTGACAGTCATGGTTGCTGTGATCAACAGTTCTGAAAACTGCTGTGCATCTTGTGATTGAGCAGGAAAGCCTGGAAATGCTTTTCTTTCTCATAGCAGCAGCATAAGGAACACAGTGTTCTAGCTCCTTTGACTCTGAACAATCCTGGTGTCATGAAAGATTGCGGTAGTTTCCATAAACATACTTTTTGTAGTTCGGTAAGAAAGCTTCTTCCCTGGAAGATATTTTGTATGTGGTGTTAGTAGCATCCTCTGATTCTTGATAGTGCATTCCTGTAGTTGAGAATTCACACTTTTTACAGTTTCCTGATTTTTTTAGAATAATTTTAATGCTATAACAATCTGTCATTATTGCCCCAAATATTTCTAAAGTTACCTATCATCTGCAGAAATCTTAAAATGCAGTATGCCAGTAATTTTTTCTACATTAATACTTAAATAAATATTTAAATGTTTTACTGTAATGTTTATAATTTTTATCTCTTATAACTGGCCTTCCTTTTATGTTACCATCTAACATAGCTGAGTTATTACAAAGTTCCATAAAAGGTATTTTTACTGCAAATATTCTGATATACTACGGAAAGATTTTTCTTACTTTAGACAAAACTATTTTAACTTTTAGTTTCTGGCTTAAATATCAAGCAACAATGAAATTAAAATACTGCAGCTTTGACCCTAACTATTTGTGATTAAAATTTAGCATCAATATTTTGATTAATACACACAAATAATATAACAATTATCAATAGTTTTGCTTAAATACTCAAAGTGTATGTCAGGATGAAACTATTGATGAAGCCATGTGGTTTTGTGTATGTTTATGTATGTAACTGGTATGCAACCTCCTGTGTTGCAGAAAAGCTTTCTTTGCGTGGGAGAGAATATGAATACACAGATGTATATATAAGTGCAGAAAGAATTGTCAAACATTTCAACCGCTGTGATATGATAGATTAGTTGCATGTGCTCTCACGTACACAAGCCCTGTGTAAGATGTCAGCCGTGGTCACGCACCAAATGTGCATTTATAACTTAACTACTCCATCCACAGGCTCATTTTTGACCTCTGGTGAATGTTCATGCTTAGGCCTGCCCTGCTCATGCACTCAGCCCCTCTGCCAGATAGAGTGTTAGAAACTAACTGTAAGAACAAAAGGTTATGAGCCTATTTTCTACTAACTGAAATCCTGAATTCAAGGATTGCTAGTTTTCTAAAATTTAGTCTCCAATTTAATTACAAGTTACTGCTTCTGGTTGGTATTACATTAAATTCTAATTTCTAATTGTTCCATGTTGAAGACACATCAGGCTCCAGGACACCCATCAGGACAAGAATTCTGTACAGAGCATGCACCAGATCTCTGCAGCAGTACCCAGGTTCCTAAATGGTTACCCTGCAGGTCAGCTCATCTGGCCTTTTTAGTTCATGGGAAATAGTGCAGGCTCCCTACTGAAGGGTGTGTGTGCTGATGCCCTTTATCTGACTGCCAGACACAACTTGTCATTTCTTTCCTCCTTTTATGTAGTAATTAGCAACCATATTTTTCTTTGTAGTTTTCTGTAAGCTTTGCTCAGTTCTGGAGTTTCTGTGGTTTAGAAAGCCAATTGTTTCAGTCAGGGTAAGGGTTCGGCCTATAACTAGTTGCAGGAAGAAAGCAGAAAAACTGTTGGCAGTGGTGTGCAAAGACTAGGTTAGAAACTCACAGTGTTCGCTACAAACTAGGATTTCTTTCAGGCTCCCTGCTATCTCTGAATTTCTTCTACTGGTTTTGCAGTTCTTTTTGCCAAACTGTGTATGAAATAGCTGTGTCTGTGTCCTTCCTTTAACAAAGTTGTGCATTCCTGGTTTCCTCACATACCTGCTTCTTTTTTTACTAGGTGAAAGAAAGACAACAGTCTCTTGCACAAAGATTATGAACAAGAATATCAGTCTTGTGGACAACAAGAAGTGCAAATATTTAACAAAACCTGAACCACAGATCCGCAAGTGCAATGAACAGCCGTGCCAGACCCGGTAAGAGTGATTTGGTTAAATTAAACTGTAATATCTCGATGTAAAAATCTTGCAGAGGGCTCCTTCTGGCAATGAATGGGCTGTAAATACATTCAACCAAAATGTTACTATACAAAATGTAGGGAAAACAGAAATGCTGGAAGTTGTTTCTCCTGAGTTTTAATGCGAATCCTTATACACCATACCTAAATCAATTCTTACTCAAACAGTTCATTACTATCTGCAGAAAGTGTTCTCACAGACCGATCTGTGCTACAAAACTGAAATTAAAATGCTGTTTATATAAAGATATATATGGGATTTAATCCCATGTTCTTAATTAATGATATATTTTAGTGGTTTTTTTTCAGTCAAGGCTCTGCTTCTTTAAATTTCTTGATAAACTCTGGGTACACTAAATAGTAAATAAATAAATAAACGCCCATTAATCACGCTTTCTTCATTTATGCAATTTGAAGTACAGAGAGCCTTCCCATCGCTCCCCTCTTCCCTCCCACCCCATGCCATTGTACGATCAGTAAATAGGCTGAAGCGGTCTCTGATGCTTGAGCCCTGGCAGAGGCAGGAGGCAGCCGCACGCTCAGCCCATGCCAAGCAAAGCCCAGCACCTGCTGCTGTCCCTGCCGCTGAACTGGCAGCCTGCTCCTTGCGCCGCTGACCCGGCCAGCACAGTGGCCCATTTCAGAGTTTTCCATCCTGGTTCCATTTGGTAGCTAAGAGTTATGGCTTGAGGAGGTCCTCAGGAATTGCGTGGACTTTTTAAAAGCAAGTTAGAGCAAGTGCACGCCTTTCAAGGGAGGGGAGAGCAGGTAGCAAGAGCTGGCTAGCATCTCCAGGAGCAAGCATTGGGATCAGTATTCTGCAGTCATCTGGAGGACAGGTAGATGGCATTTAAAAAAAAAACAACGCAAAACAAATTAAATGCAAATACTGTTGAGGAAAGTATGCAAAGTGAACTAGAAGGCATAGCTTTCTTGGAAAGGAAGAAGTACTGAAATTGATAAAACGTGAATTGTGATACTTTTTAACTAAGACAAAACCACTGACATTTGGACTTTCCCGAACTAGGGCATTAGCCTTTGGAGGGATTATTTATATTTCATTGTATGCATATTTGAGAAGACCTTTATTTTATTTTATTAACATCACTGTTCACTTAATGGATAGAAATGGAATAATCCAATCTTTTTCTGAGGCAGTGTCTACCATAAATTTTCAACATTCTGTGTTTTTTCCAGCCTATTAAGTGAAAATTTTAAAATGTTACTAATTGATGCTCAGAGATGGTGTGCTGAGGAATGTAGAAAGATTTAATGATCCTTAATGATCCAGTTTTTAATACACTCTAAGTGATCATTTCAAAATGTTATTAGCTTTCTACAGGAATGTTACTATTGCATACACTTGTGTAACTACTTATTTGCTATTGACATTTGAAGAAATACCCTAAAGTCTAATTGTCTTTACAGGCTATGATTTGTAAATTATACATCTGGACAGATAACAAAAAACCCCTTATTTAAATGTTTTATTTTCTTGCTATAAATGCATGACAGAAGGTTGAAATAAATTTATTATTCTCAGTTTCCTTAAAACTCTCCTTGCAAATTAAGTCTGTGAATACAGTTGCATACTGCATCAGGGGCAGAACTGTTTGATTTTTAAGGGCACATGGCCATAGTCTGGGTCTACAGCACAGATGGGGAAAATTACGTTCTAGAACGATTGCTCTCCAGGTATGTGGGCTCTGCCAAACTGCATTAGCCTTTCTTGCTGCTGTGATTTAAACCATGCACCTTGAGTTAGGCCTGACTCTGAAGAACATGAAGAATTGTGAGCTTTTATGCTTTCTCCAGAGCAATGAGTCTTCCACACTTGAGTGATTCTTTCTTGCAACAGAGTGTTTTCAAGAAATGCTGGACTTTACATGCATGGCATACACTTGACATGGATAGACATACACAGAATAACAGACAGGCTAATCAGGGACCTGTTATCTTTAAAATGTACATTTATTTTGGAACTTTTCTAATTGGAATTATAATTAATGGAAAGTACTTTGAAAATGTAGGGATAAGGGACTGGGGAAGGAAATTGTATGTACATTAATACCATATTTAATGTAATATATGTTAGATTAATTACTACTCCATTAACAAAATGGCAGTAAAAGGAGGCTGAAAATATGCAAATGTGTCTTTGGTGTATGCACTGGTGAGCAAGAGAGTGAGATAATGTGATGATATTTTTCCCTTTGTGATTTGTTGTTATTACATTGCCTGTGTTTCTTTGCAGATGGATGATGACAGAATGGACACCATGTTCAAGGACATGTGGAAAAGGAACCCAGAACAGACAAGTAGCCTGCACACAGCAGCTCAGAAATGGGACCCTGATCAGAGCTAGGGAGAGGGATTGTCTGGGGCCAAAGCCTGCTTCTGCACAGCGCTGTGAAGGCCAGGACTGCATGACTGTGTGGGAGGCAGGAGTCTGGTCAGAGGTGCTGCATTTATTTATACAAATACTCCATAGTCATTATTTGTGCCTTAGGGTTTTCTGGAAATAAGTTTTTTTCAGCATCGAGTGGCACAGCTCAACCTAATGATTTTGATGGTCCTCTGTCTTGGATTAGAGACAAATATCCTAGGTGGAAAACACTCCGAGCAGGTGCCTCCCCCACTGCAGAGGTTTCTGGCACCCCTCCCCCCACAACACAGAATATCTCAGCCTAAGGTGGGAAGAACTGTTTAATTAACAGACCACACAGTGGAAAGGGAAAAGGGGAAAGGGGTCAGAAAACCTGAACAAACAGCTGATGAACTTAGTGTCCTTTTCCTCAGGCGTAGCTTCCCCTTTCCGAGGGGGCCCCGAAGGGCTAGGTGAAGTTCCTCCGGTGGCTCCCTGGACGATTCTCGTCCGCTGTCCCCCAGGGCTCCTCAGGTTCTCGGATGAGAAAGCAAGCCGAAGAAAAGGGTCCAAAACGATGAAAAACAGTCCCAGGGAGGATAAAAAACCAACCCAAGCAGCAGCTACACCAGTAGCACCAGCCACCAGCAGCAGCAACTGACTGAGGAGAAAAAAACCAGTGTCCCTTCCTTCTCACTCCCCCGTAGGAGAGCTGGGGAAAGTTTCAAAACATCCCGCGCTGGCGGCAGAGCTCCCAGCTGCAGGACACAGTTAAAGCTACAGGACCATATTTCTGGTCAAGCATACAAAACGATAGGGAATACAAGATATCATTATGCCACCCCAGGACATCCTCATAGGATGATTTGGCAAAGGGTTCAAAGGCTAGGAAAACCAGCTGTGTAGAACTACTGCACTTTACCTAGTTAATGGTGTGGAACAGTTTCTTCTGGCCAGCTCTCAAGGACGTATAGTCAAGTATGTCCTGATTGTAGTAGTGGGTATCTCAGAGCAAACAGAATTAAGACATCACCATATAAGCTGCAAGACCTTGGATCAGATTGGGAACATCTGGGATGTACTTTTGTACCAAGGGACATTGATCAGTAAATGGCTGATGCCGTCCTGCTTCAGAGAGGCTTTGAGGGGAGCTGCTGGCTAAGAAAGACTTTTCTTACCTTCCTCTTTCTCCTCTACTCTTTTTCAAAGCAACAGCAATAAATTGTAAATAACTTGTAGATAACACAATTTCACATAGGTTGCATCCTGAAGGATTGTTGTAGAATGTAATTATTGTTCAAAAAGCTTTATTAATTTAAGATCTTTAAATGTGCTTGTCCATTTGGCTTTCTTCAACTTTGATCTCTTCTAAAATTAACTGTCGATGGAGGAAGAAGAGTGTTGTTCTCACTGCCATGTGGACAAGATGAAAAGGTTATTTGGAACTTCTCCCTTCACTGGAAGAGTAAAGGCAATTCTGATTGCCTCCCATACAAGAAGCTGTGTATGGATCCCTCCATGGTCAAATACAAACACCAGCTTCTGAATGTGGGCTTTGGACTGCTCTACTCAGCAGAACCACTTGATGCCCAAGAAGGAAAGAGCTAACAAATAGGGAATGTTTTTAAAGATGAAAAGCAGATGCTAAGGTACAGACAGGAGGTGTAAATAGCAGCAGTTTCTGGCAGGGTACACAGTTTTATAATGCAAGAGCTGGTTGTGAGAAGTATGGCATCCATTTACAGACGTGAGAAAAAGAAATACACAGATTGTTTGATCATTTTGTTTTACTTCGGAGATGAGAAAAGAGCAAGCATATTTTTGTTGGAAGCAATAAGTATTTTTTGAAGAGCAAGGCATTTCCCATGGCAATTCCTACTATCCCCATTATGTAGGAAGGTAGCCATTACTGTTTCCTGCAGTTATAATCAGCTTGGCAAAGGAGAGTTTTGAACTGCAGGCAGTGGGATGATCAAAAGCAGTGATAATGTTTTGAGAAGGAAATAGCATCATTTTTGGCAGTGTAAGTAGGAATGGTGGAAAAAACCCATAGATTAGGACCTTCTGAGCAACTTGAGGAGAGTTTTCTCATGGTGTCTACATAGTGACTTTGAATTTTCAAGTTCAGTCTGGATTCTTACATAGTTTTTGAATATTTTCTTTTCCATTCTACATTTTGCCCCCCTCCCAAAAAAGACCTGTTGGACACGAAAAAATGTTAAAAGAACTTTTCTGAAGTTGCTTCATAATTTATTCATATGAAAATTATTTTTATTGTCTTGCATTGTATTTCCTGCCATTCAAAGAAGAAAGATTGCCTAATATTTTTAGTATACTTTGCCATCATTTAATCATAACTTTTCAGATATTTTATTACTCAAAAGCCTATTTTTTCCTTCAGCAAATAAGTTTTCATCTAATTTTAGCTAAAAATGAATCAATTACCATTGTCCCATAAGGAATTTTTGTTCAGCTTCTATTTTTTAATAAATCTAATATTGATACAATTGATAGTTGGAAGTCTGGAGATTACTGAAGCTGTGAAATATTTATGTTGGCTTGGCAGGAGTCATTAAAAGGAGATGAAATGGGAAAACTGAATTTTGTAGAAATGAGAAAAACTTTTTTTTCCAACAGTGCTCTGTAAAGTGTGGTAAGGGAGTACGGCATCGGACTGTGAGGTGCACCAATCCACGCAAGAAATGTGTTCTGTCCACAAGACCTAAAGAAGCAGAGGACTGTGAGGACTATTCCAAATGCTACGTCTGGAGAATGGGAGACTGGTCTAAGGTGAGTAATCCTTAACACTAGTGCCCCCCAGCATAATACATTTTGCAAGTTGATTTCTTAATAGGAATTACTCTTATCAAAGTGTACAAATGACCCCACTGAGGGAACAATAAAGCTATAAACCAAAAAAGAACCCCAACTCTAACCTGGTAGTCACAGTGAGACTACAGTATAAATAAAAATTAGAAATATGAAATAAGTGTGAGATAAATCTTCAATATAATGCAAATCTGTATAAACTTATTGTTGTCAGTAGGCAGGCAAGCAACTTCAGAAACTGCAGCTAAACTCCAACCTTACAGTCTACATATTTCATTGATTTGTGTTTGCACATTTAATTTGTGTTTCCAGTAAAGTACACCCTACAGCCTTATACTGAAGCACCTTTGGCCTATTAAATTGCCACATAAACCACTTAGCATCTAGGAAATATCTATTATGGTTATTCTGTTATTATTCTTTTATTATTACACTCAACATAACTGTCATTACATTATTTTCTTGGCATATGGGTTTTGCTTTTAGTGAGGTGGATAACCATTGACCAAACATTAACAAATTATATTGTTAGATGTGTGGTTGACCTTGAATGTCCATTATAGTTTTGGAATATGCAAAACGTGCTGAAATTCTACAATTGAATCTTGTCAAGGTTTTTTTCTTGCTGTATCACAGACCACACTTTAGCAGAAAGATTGTAATCTCTTTTTATTTCCCTTGCTTCTCTTCATAACTTTGCACATAACACTTTTACTTTCAGCACCTAATATTATTGCAGCATTTTTTTAACTTGCGTGTATGGAGAAGTATTTAATGTATTTTTAGTTGTCTTTCATGTGATGTAGGAGCTGGAAACAAGGACTAAAGCCAGCAGTGTATGACTAGCCAGCCTTCCAAGAATTAGCTGCAAGTACTCTGCAAGTAACTAGCTACTTCAAAAGCACATAGTATAACTATTAATTTTTTAGACAACAGAAGCAACTAACTTTCAGTAGCAGTATTACTTTTACAAGAAGATACGTTTGGCAATGAAGTTTTGTATTTCCATTTCTCTACCACATAACTACAGTTAAAACCTGCATCATTTAGCACTCGCACCAGTAGTACTGCTCTACAGTAAACTGTAGAGAAATGACCATCTGCTTTCTTAATTGAAACAGTCATTCAAATTGGGGTTGCTGAGGCTATGTGGGGATGCTCAGACAGTTACGCTGTGTTCCCAGTGCCCTCTGGAGAGAACAACTTTATTCTCTAATTCTGTACTTTTCATGAACATCCATGAAATAGATGAGTGCACAAAAGCTTATGTCTTCCTGTTTAAAATTTACTGACAATCTTGTATTTTCTGTTCTCCTCCTATAGCCACAGCTGTAACACTCTCACCTAAATTGTACTTTGAACTTCAAAATTAGGACATGAGGAATTAAGGAATTGCCAAAATCCTTTGAACAGTTAACATGCACTCTGACTGTGACTTGTGCAGCAGAGATTTTCCAAGTTTTATACTAAAGAATAGATACTTTAATTTCTCTACAGAGACACAAGTTCAATTTAAAATACACTTGGATTTCCATTTCTATTCTCTGTTACTCTTCTGTTCCATTGAAAGAGTACATAGCAACATGAAGTCATGGCGTACATGTTAATATGTCTGCAATGGTGGAAACAAATGGAAATCTCAGATAAATGTTAATCTTTGCTCACTGTTTGTTTCTAACTCAGAGGTTCAGTACAGCCTTCTGTGTTCACTGTTTTTACTCTTTAGGATTGTTCTTGACATTGACAGAAGTCTGTTCCTTTGAGCAGAGCCAAGTTCTCCCTAGCTAATGCCAAGACTTGACTTGAAAAATTTAAATTACACTTCTCACACATTGAAACAAGAGGTTTAATGTGATCTTTACTCACTTTGCTGTTTCCCTTGAACTCCTAAGATGTAATTCTAAATGAAGCTTAAATTGCACTATTACTGAAAAGATAACAAGATCTATAAATATGGCGTGCTGTAATGGAATTAATTTGTTTTATTGGTATAGTCACATAGAGATCAAATAGTTTTTGAGCTCTATGTTTTAACAATACCAAGATCAAAGAAAATTTGACAATAATTCCAAGCTTCAATAGATCAGTAAATACGGTAGTCCTTCTAAAACTCAGTCTTAAAGAAGTCTATACAACCTGGCCTCTATGCAGCATTTAACTCTGTAATAGCATTTCAGTCAGCACTGTGGGTTGACACGCTGAACATCGCTGTTCTTAACATCACTTGGGCTCTGTGCCCGCCTTTGTGAGGAATATGAGTATGATGAAAAAGGAAAGAATAAAAGCTCAAACTGAGCTTCTGGAGCTAGTACCTAGCAATATTACCAATGACATTGTATTTTCCCAATGAATACCATCCATGGAATATCCTAACAATGTGAGAGTTATCTTCACATGAGGAATGCTCACAGATCGTAGCTATTCTAGCACCAGCTAGAGCAAGTGTTGTTAGCACCAGTGTACCTTGCTAAGCTGCCCACTGACCACGCATTTCAAAGCCATATGGGGGACAGGATCGTGCTCTGAGGCATTCGTCAGCTAAGTATAAACAAGCAGGCTGAGGGGAAATTAAATGCGTATGAACTACATGTTTACACATCTGCACTGCTTACTAAGGAACACATCATTGTAGAAGTCATTCTCCAAAAACCACTTGCATTTCAGCAGCTTTGGGTGCTCAAAGGGACTTGACTTTATGTAGGAAACTGTATATATTTTTCTGCTACTATCTAGACTGTTCAGAACGTTGTCAGAATAAAGCATGAGAAGCAGGATGAATTTTGGAACAGAGAGAATTTGGAAAGTGGGTATTGAAAACAGTAATTAAAAACTTAAGTTTGATATGGTATTATATTAGAAACTTTTGGTGACATTCAGCCAGTGGCAAATAGGGTCTAAAGAAAACAAACTAGAATTTAGGAGTAGCCATTTGTAAGATTAAGAGATACACCTAGTATGTGTGTATAGGAGACCAGAGAAGATAATGTGCTATAAGTTGTAAAAAGTTTGGGAAAAGGATGCATTCTGTGGAAACTCAAGATGGAGCAGCAGCAGAATTTCTAAATAGTGTCAACATGTTAGAGCAAAAGTGCTGAGAAGTCAAATATGACATCTGGGATAGTGGTCCCAATGGCTGGGGTGCAATTCACTTTGTCTGTGGCCTGAAGAAGCAAAAACATGAAGCAAACGTTAATCTCATACTTTTTTTCCCAATGAGTCTGAAAGAGCATCTGAAGTAATTCCTTTGTTTTTACACCAATGAATCCCAGAGTTTATGGCCTATTCCAACTTATTTATTTCAGACAGAACATGCAGTGCTCCCTAGAAAGTGTGTGTTTGTAGAGGAAGTCAAGTCTCCAGGTGTTGGGGGGAGACAGAGTCAAGGAGAGATCTACTAAATGAGTGGTGCACAAAGCAGATATCAGTGATAAGGATGATTTCTCTTCTGCCCCAATCAAAGAACACGTGAAAATGGAGAGAAGGAAAAAACCTGTAAATTTTTTGCCAGCTATTCAAGAGCATAGAACAGTCAACCTTTAAATTATATGCTTAAATATTTAAACAGCCTCCAAATTTCCACAGCAAACAATCTCAACTGATCTAATCTCCTCCAATTAAAAAAGAAAAAAAAAGGATAATATTAATGTTACGATTTTACTGACGAGGGAATTAGCCTTGGTTTTATCCTTGGATCCCCATCCAAAATTGTTAAGCTCTTTTAGATCCTTGTAATGGAATAGTGCTGGCCATGAGTCAAAATATAACACTATCAATAGATTTATGGTCAAAGAAATTACGTGACATGAAATAATAGAAGTTTAAATAATACTGTCATCAGGTCAATAACTTTCATATTGACTTAAATATAGTTAATTTGCAGCAAATGAAGTATGTTTTTGTTTCAGAAATGAAGCATGGGCAAATAACAAGGAAGATGTCAATATAATGAAATGAGATTGGGAGGTTCTTTGTACATTTCTAACTAGTCTGGTAATATTAGCAATATTAACAATCTTGTTTCAGATAAAGGGTTTTTTGTATCAATATACTGTAGTATTTTGGCTGGAGTAAACGTGTCATGTTAGTTTCTAGAAAAACAGAAGACCACCCTTAATAATAGAAGATATTACTAATAAAACTAGAAAGGATTTTAAAAGTAGATATCACCCATTATGCACACACAGAAAAACACACATAAATGGGAAATTTTTGTCTCTCTATCACACTTAGCTCTACTAAGATATCTTTGTTGGTTTTCTGCTACAACCATCTTTAAGATAACAAAGTTTTGGGGAATACCAATTTGGAATCAAAAGGTAATTATGAGTGTTGTGTTGTCTCTCAGGTTGCATTATCTGTAAGTGGGCTTATATTAGAAAATAATTCAGTTGTGGTACATGTTGACAGTTCCCATCAGGACTGAACCTTCCTAGGCCCCATAGAAAAACAAAGCACAAACAATCAAGAACAAAAGAAGTTAACAGCTCTTATTGAAAGGTGCTTGCAGTCTTCCCTGACAAGTGACATGGTAATGAGAGAACTATGTAATCAAATAAATAATGAAAAGGAAAAGAAAGAAAATAAAATTTAATCCACCTGATAATATGTACTCTGTTTTTCCCTATGAGAAGGTCTTAAGCAGAAGTTGCCACCTTTTATACACTGACACTGCTTGACAGAGGAAGAAATGCAATCAGCAATTGTATGAAATTGTTTTGGGCTCTGATGATTTTACAAAGTGGCTTCTAGGGAACCAGGTTGTGATGTCTTCTAGATTCACAAATCAGTAGTGAAAAGATTGACTTCTAAGTTGCCTTCATAAACCTGAACAGTTAGAGGAGGCCTAGGAATTTCCTAAAGAAAGGAGAACTGAAATATACTTGAACAAGCCAGGGTTTTCTTACTCCCTGGTAATAGAAGTAAAATCATAAAAATACTTCTAAAATAGATAATTGATAATATTATAAATAAATTTTGTTTTCTTCTACTTATGCCCAACAATATTTCAGAACTAAATATTGTTAATATTAGTATGCAGGCATTGATTTTGAACTTTAAGGCAGCTCTACAAATTTTCTGCATGCTCCTTCCAACCAAATGTTCTGTGGTTCTACCTACAACCTGAAACTGTTGCTATAAGCAAAGCAGTGGGGCTGCTATTTCCTGTACCAGCTTTTGGCACTCATTGAAATTGACAAGTGTGATTGAATGGGTGTAGTGATCCCTTGGAAGGCCAGGCAAATGAGACAAGTTCACACCTAGCAGGAAGATGTATTCTGCAGCTACAAATGCAGAAGTTTCAGGGAGTAGCATTTGCAGCTTCCCATCACCTCCTTTGCCACTGCTAATGTCTTCGAAGCAATTCTCGTGCAGACCCAAGCAGATACAAATTTCCAAACTTTTCTTCTTTTACCGCGCTATGCCATGCATTACTGCTGCAGGGGATTTACACCTGCACATGTATGCATATAAACATAGATATAAGTAAAGAAAACCATTCTTGCTGAAAAGAAGCACTGTCCTATAGCTGCTATGTGCTTTCCCAGAAAAGCCTCCTGATTTTTGTTGAGGGCACTGGAATCTTTGAATGGTGAGTCTTCTTGAAGGCTCATGTGTAATTCAGCATTTAGAGAAATAGTCTGGTGCTGAGACTCAGTGCATTAAGCATTCTTTTGCCTGGTGTATCTCCATCTTTAAGATCATTTATCTCTTTCTGAATATTTTCCTCAGTATCTCTGACTGTATCATCTGCCAACGCATAACTCTTATAGCTGGTTCACTGGGGTTCTGTTAAAATCTACATTATCCATCTTCTCTTGTGGGATCTAGCTGATTTTTGTTTGTTGGAAATCTTTTTCTTTTATGTTTCTGTTATCCTATATTTCATGTAGCTAAAGAAAATACTGCTGCAGGTGTTCATTTTTGCGATAAAGTTGATCTATGAAATTCTTATTTTGTCTCAAAAGTATTTAGTGTTCGGTTTTTATTATTTTGTTTTAATCTGTGTGATTGTCACTTTTTTGCTGTTTTCTGATAGCTTATGACTAGTGACAAGATGAAAATACTTTAAAAATACAAGAAATAATTGAATCTTGAAAATCTCTTTTGAAATAATTATTTCAGAGGCTACCTCGAGCACCATGAAATGATGGAGTTTTCAATTTTCAAAGCAGTAAGGAGAGGGGACAACAGCACTGCCACCTTGGACTTTTAGGGGGCAGACTTTGGACTGCTTAGAAGACTGATTGACCGAGTAAGGCCCTTGGAAGGCAATCCTAAGTGGCAAAGGAGAAGGTTAGACATTATTCGAGAAAGAAATCTTAAAGGTGCAAGAGTTGTCTGTCCCCACGTGCTGAAAGATGAGCTGACTGCCTTGTTTGAGCAGAGATCTTTGGCTATAACTTGGGGGCAGGGGGAGGTGGAGTGGGGAAGAGTTTGTGACCTTGGAAAGAAAGGGCAGGCAACTCAGGAGCACTTCAGGATGTTGGGAGGTTATGTAGGAAGAAAATAAGAAGGGCCAAGGCCCAGCTAGAATTTAATCTGCCTATTGGCATTAAAGACAATAAAAAATGCTTCTATAAATATGTGACCAACAAAAAGGTCTAAGGAGAATCTCCATCCTTTATTGGATGCAGTGGGAAACATAGTGGCAAAGGATGAAGAAAAGGCTGAGATACTTCATACCTTCTTTGTCTCAGTCTTTAATATTAAGAGCAGTTGTTCTGCAGGTACCCAGCCTGCTGAGCTGAAAGACAGGGATGGGAAATAGAACCAAATCCTCACAATGGAAAAGAAAAATGGTCAGTGACCTGCTCCATCACTTAGAAACAGACGAGTCTGTGAGGATGGTTGGGATCCACATAAGGGTGGATCCACTTCTACTGAGGAAGCTGGAAAGGGGATCTGGGAGAGGCCTGTCAGCTTGACATCAGTGCTGGGGAGGGTCAGGAGCAGATCGTCCTGAGTGACATTACATGGTATGTACAGAACCTGCATGATCAGGCCCAGTCAGTATAGGGGTTTATTAAAGGCAGTTCTTGACTAACCTGATCTCCTTCTAAGACAGGGTTATCCACCTAGGGGATGAGGAGGTTTTTACCTGGGCCTTAGTAAAGCCTTCTACGCTGTCTCCCATAGCATTTTCCTGGAAAAGCTGACAACCCATGGCTTGGGCAGTGCTGCTCTCTTTGCTGGGTTAAGAACTGTCTGGATGGCCGATCCCAGAGAGGAGTGGTGAATGGAGTTACACTCCATTGGCAGAAGTAAAATCACCAGAGGTATTCCCCAGGGCTTAGTACAGGGCCAGTCCTGTTTAACATCATTGGTGATCTGGACAGGGAGATCAAGTGCACCCTCAGTAAGTTCACAGACAATGCAAGTTGCATGGGAATGTTGACTTGCTGAGACTAGGAAAGCTGTGTGAAGGGTTCAGGACAGGCTGGGTTGATGGGCTGAGGCTAGTGGAAAGAGGTTCCACAAGGACACTTGGTGAATCCTGTGCTTGGATCACAAGAAGCCCAGGCAGCGCTGCAGGCTGGGCGCAGAGTGGCTGTAAATCTGCCTGGCAGAAAAGGACCTGCGGGTGCTGGTCAGCAGCAGGACATGACCCAGCAGTGTGCCCAAGTAGCCTAGAAGGTCAGTGGCATCCTGGCCTGTGTCAGCAATAGTGTGGCCAGCAGGACCAGGGCAGGGATTGTCCCCCTGTACTCGGCACTGGTGAGGCTGTCAGTTTTTGGGCCTCTCACTACAGGAAAGATATTGAAGTGCTGGAGCATGTGCAGAAAAGGGCAAAGCAGCTGCTGAAGAGTCTGGAGCACAAGTCCTGTGAGGAGCGGCTGAGGGAGTTGGGGTTGTTTAGCCTGGAGAAAAGGAGGCTCAGGGTAAGACCTTCTCTCTCTCTACAACTGCCTGAATGGAGGTTGTAGTGAGGTGGGAGTTGGTCTCCTCTCCCAGGTAACTAGTGATGGAATGAGAGGGAATGGCCTCAAGTTGAGCCAGCAGAGGCTTAGACTGGTTATCAGGAAAAAGTTCCTCAGCAAAAGGGTTATCATACATTAGAACAGAATGCCTAGGTAAGTACTGGAATTACCATCCCTAGAGGTACTTAAAGATGTGTGGTTGTGTTACTTAGGGATATGGTTTAGTAATGGATTTGTCAGTGCTGAGTTAATGGTTTGACTCAATGATCTTAGAGGTCTTTTCCAACTTAACTGATTTGATTATTTCATTCTTGTATTTCAGCTAAATAAAAGTCCTAAACATTCAGTTTCCTTGTAAACTCATAGTTTGTTATGGTTTTGGTTCTTAGGTATCTTTCATAGCCATTTAGGTGAGTCACCTGCTATCACTTTAGATCTCATTTAAAATCTGGTAGGTACAGTGACTGGAAGTAAAGTCATTGTCAAAAATGAGCCCTTTCATTTATTCAATCTACTGGAAAAACTTTAAAGTGCTACACAGTGTGATGATATTTAAAGACCAGTGCTTAATTCGATGTTGTACAAAACAGCTTTTTGACATTTGTTTCTTTGATTTTTGAAAAGTAAATAGCTAAAATAGAAATTTTTAAAAGAAAGGATTTTCTTGGAGGTTTCATTTTCCCTCTTTTGAAATTTCCTTTATGTCCTTAGTGGGTTCTGTGACCTGCCTTTTCATTAGAAATATCATAATCTTTTAATTACTTCTTTGTGTTGCTGAGCTATGCTTTTCCCTGCAAGGTTTTCTAACGAGCATCAGGCTAGCATTGTCATGTATGCTAATATAATTATATACTCAAAGGCTAATATTTCAAATTAATTTTAAGAATTCATTTTCATCAGTCCAGAACTCAACTGATTTAATCAGAAAGATAAAGGTAATTATATAATGAAATCTGTTTCCAGATTCTTGTTTGGATGTGTGATAGTTATAGTAAATGGAAAGTCATCTCCTGCCAAAATACCATGCGATGATATCTCAGATATGAAAGTTAGAAATATAATAATGTCTTGTTAATCACCAAGGACTAGTGGCAATAATATATCTATGTGTGAGTCAGCACAGGCAGGCATCCGGGACAACCATAAATCCACAGCTAAAATTTCTTTTTGTTTCCTCTCTAACGGGGGATCCCTGTAGCAGCACCTGGGCAGAGGTGCACAAACATGGCCAAAATTTGAAAAATTTTCCGGTGTTATGATGCCAAATACTATTTAACAGTGTGTCTAAAGTTCTAAATAAGAATAAATATCTATTTCAGGTGGAGGTATACTTAAATGGTCTTAAAACTTGAATTGATTTTTGTATTAAATATAGAACTATAGAAAGTACAAATACAAAATTTAAAATGGTGTGTAAGTACATCTGGAGCATATAGAGAAACTTGGCTTTCTAGATCTGTTATGATATTACAGGATTTGTAAATGCTTTGATATAGGTCTTTAATGATGAGAAAAAAATACTGATACCTTCCATGATATCAGGGGGAAATGGGAGGCTGTAAAGAGTCCCAGGCTTTTTATGGATTTGAACTCCAGCTTGTTTAACAAAGCAAACTAGTGTCGTTGGGATAATCCAGGTTTTTAAACCGTGAAGTGGATGATTGTGTTTCATTAAGCAAATTGGGCAATGGAACGTGGGTTCCACATGGAGACAAAGAATCTTCTTCTTCCAAGCTGAGTCCAGAGAGCTCATTCAGATTCAAGCCTGCCAAGTGACGCTATTGATTCAGAGTTGATAATGATATTCTGAAGAATAGATGCATATATACTGACCTAGGGAAAAAAAAATTCTTTTGTATTCAACTCATAATCTTTCAGTTGCTTCTTGTCTTGATACCAAAAGGCAGTTTTGCCTCCTCTGCCAAACAACCAAATTGTTCTGCATGGGACCTTAAAAAGGATTCGGGGTGGGGTGGGGGGGGGGGAAAGGATGAGAAAAGAAAGATCCAGATTCTTGAGATGAGGTTGTACGGTTGTACAGTACAAATTCTTATCCTAGAAAGAAGAGCTAGAAAGAAAAAATGGAGACAGAGGGGGACAGAAGAAGGAAAAAACCCAAGAATATAAAGAAATAAATAGGGACAACTCAAACTTCCTAAACTTAGAAGAGACCAACAGCAGATTTTTTTTAGCTAAACTTAGTACAAGTTCTGAATTTTAAATTTGGCATACTGAGGTGTCGGGTGTGTCAGAAATGAGAGAGGCAAAAAGACCTTCCTGGAAATGATGCATGTGAGAACTCAGACTCCATCTTATACTTGTATCCATCAGTCCCTCTTTTTGTTACACTATTCACAATGCCTCTATTTTTTTCTTAAAAAAAAAAAAAAAAAAGGTGCTTAAATAATCTGCATATTTTTTGCTTGACTTAGGTAATCTTTCAGAATATTGCCAAACGCAGTAAAAAGCCTTTGCTGAAAAAAAATGCACCACTTTATCTACTACATGCCTTCAAAAGCAAACTTCATAAAAAGACAAAATAGAAAAAGATTTTGCAATCATGTCAGCAAATATGAATCCCGCTGCAAAAGTCTGATTGCTTGCTATTCTTGTTTCACACTCACTTCATGAAAAGGTTGAAACCGCTTGAAAGCTGGAACTGATGAACCTATACATAAATGATTAGGAATGCTCTGCTAATAATTTCCAGTAAAACTCATCACTGAGTTTCCTTCTGAGCACGTCAGCCTCTGCTCTGAATGCTACTTAGACTTGTAAAAACCTTTTATTGAACAATCCACTTACTCTTGAAAATAAATCGTCCAAGTCAATTCTGTTAATACTGTCACAGATTGGCTTTTTCATTGTGAATTGTATCAGCCTCTTCAGTGATTGCCTGTTGTCTTGGCAGAAAGATGCATTTTGACCATTACTGTCTGCCAGTGACAATTTTTCCCTTAATTTAGGAATTCCTACTTCTCATGAAGGCCAGCTGGAAGCAGCTAACACATTACAGCAACTTCCTCAGCTGTTGGCCTTGGGAATATGTATTCTCTCCAGAATATATATCTTTGGCAGGGAACAGAAGGAAGGAATCTTGGGTAGCGGGTGTGTATGCCAAGTGTAAGGATTGTTATATTTAACGCCTAGGTTTCTGTCCTTGAAATTATGTCTAAAAGAAGTTCAAAAGTAGGATAAAATTCAAACAGGTTGGTTAGATTTTTCTTTGAAAGAAAAAAAGACTTTTTAAGAAATAGTTGTTAACTGTCTTTACACAGGACTTTTTTGTAATCTTCAATAGGAGTGTTTTACATGTCTTGCTGCTTGAATGGTTTTGCAGTACCTTTAGGACTGTGTCCAAAATGCACAGATTAACAGCCACATAAAAAACCCCCTCTGACTGTGTATTAGAACATTTAGTCTAAACCTACAAATACAGTTGTCCTATGGGAATTTTTGCTAATCAGCTACATGGCCTTAAAGTGTAGGTCATCTGAACAGTGAGAAATAAAATGCAATTGACCCCCACAAAAATAAACTATTGCACGTGCAAGACTGACATGTGGGAGACAGAGAGGGTGGGAAGAACTATAGAAATCTGTTCTTCAAAGCTGTGGGCTTAAATTAACCTGTGACCTGCTAAATTAATGAAAATGCTACGTATTGGTTTGGAGTGGGCATTTTCTGTAAATCTTATATATGTAAGCTTTACGTTTATGTATATATTAGCAAAAATACAAGCACTTTTGATAGATAAATTTATTTCTGATTAAATTCACTGCTTAATATGTACAAGTGAAAACATTTTTTATCTCTTTGGAATTGAAAGCTTCGTTAGAGTTTTAAACATGGAAATTCCAGAAATATGCAGAAGCTATACAGCTTCAACTGCATACCACAAGCACTACCTAAAATGTTTCAGCTGTACATCCAGTGAAAGGTATTTACCTCAGATTGCATATTTGCAGTGAGAGAAATCCAAAGGTGAGGCAAGCTTGGCAGGCAGTTTTGGAAGAGTCTGCTTCAGCTAGAATGTACAGTAAAATTAGAATCTGAATAAGGGTCAGAGCTGTTGCTCTGAAGGTGCATCCAGCTGATTTGCAGAAGCTGAGGTGTCTCCTAGTGAAGTCAGATCAAGTCCATATCTTTTCAGAGAAAAGAAGAAAAATACTACTAATTACTTTTATCCTCCAATATTCAGTGTCTACTCAGTTATAAGAGCAGTTGGCTGATGTGTTTGCAGAACAAGCTCATGTTTGAGACAGAAATCTCACTGTTTTTCTGTGTAGCTAGCAAGTGCACTGCTAAATGCCTGATGCTTTCCCTATTTCATACTACTTCGTATTACTTTGAATATGAGATAATATAGATATGGTAAAAAGATATATTTTTTCTGTCTTCCAGTCAGTAGAATTCTTAATTTTGAAGTTAGACACCAATGCTGCTGCTGCTGCTGCTACTGCTGCTGCTGCTGATAATAATGTATGAACACGGAAGAGCACAGTATACCTGTCAGGTCCCTCATTGATTTTAAAAGCCCTGCCATTGGAAAAACCTTGCTTTACTTGCGTACTGACTAGGCTGGGTTTAAAAGTTTTGGATTGCAAATCACTGTGGTAGCCCTGCCTCTTCCCAATGTTTGCCAAACATCTTACAAGACTTCATAAGTTCCCAGTTTTTTTAAATAAGAATAAATGCACTGTTAAAAATCAGTACATTTCTGTGAAAAGAACAGAGGATAGAGCAAAAATTTCATTATTTTCTGCTTTGCCACATATTCCCTATATGAACTGAGACATTTCATTTAATCATGCTTTGATGTCAGTTTCTTTGTCTAAAGTTGTTATATTAATGTCGGTCAAGCAAGACTAAAATTAATTGCTTGCAAGATCCCTACGTCTTTGGATGGAAAACTACATTGTAGTGCTTCATAGCACTCTTTGAAATATCTCACCAAAGCCAGTGGAGGCTCAGTTATTAATTCACCAATTAAGATTTCAATGCCAAAATCTTGTCATATTCTGCATGGAAGCTCAGCACCTAAACATTTGATTAGCCAAGAGAGGGATCTGTCTGTTTGTTGCATGTTGTGTCAATTGCAGTCACAACAAACATTCAGCCCAGACCTCATTTGATGTAGAGAAGATGTGGCTGCTGCCAGAGTGCTCTCCACAGAGGCACCTGCCTACATGAATTGTTTGGCATTATCAGTTAGCAGATAAACCACTGGAGCCCATTTTGTGAGCTGAAGTCTAGTGTTTTCAAATCCCGTTCTCCCATCCAGTAATCCAGATGGCTGGATTGCACCTACTCACTCTGGGATAACCAAAGGTTAAGGGCAGATAAATTATTTTTAGGAGATCTTATGTACCAGGTCCACCTGTCCATGTCCTTCTTCTCTGTTGCTGATAAAAGAAATAATACCACAAGCTCACACATACTCTAAATTCAGTTGATAAATATGCAGATCCTTTACTGAGGGGAAGAAATGTAATACTACATGCAATATTACTCTAAATTAAGATCATGAAGATAATATTTAAAGATTATCTTATTAGACATCTTCAACATATTAGCGTCATCTTATCTCTTTCATTTTTCCTTTCCTCTCACATTTGTTTTCTTTTTGTGTTGCAGTTTGATCTGTTTCCCCCCCTTATTTATTTTGCTATTCAGTTGTCTCAATTTTAATTTCATTAAAATATTCCAAAAATAAATATCTGAAATTATGATGAGAGGAGTTTAAGAAGTGGCCAGAATTGTGGCAAGATTAAGACCTGTGTTCCGTCTGCTATTGGGGATAAAATTTGTGTAGCTGTATGTGTGATTTTACATGTTGACCATGTGCATAATGTTAGCTATTGTAGGAACACCTTTTATTTCTAGCTGCACAGAGAAAAGGCAGAGAATCCAAGAAACAGAGTTCTGTTGAGAGGCTTTTCTCATGCAATTTTACAGCAGTATACTAACTTTAAAGTTGATAGCATACTTTGAAAATATTTAAGTAGTAACTGATTTCCCTGCTGTAAACCATGTATTTTTTCATGTGCTAAACTGCAGTTGATACTGAATAGTGAACTATGTATTCGTAATTTAATATCTCTGGTTGCCTTTGCTCATGGAGGCTATATGTGATTAATTCAGCAAGATAAAGTCCTGTATTGACTCACTGAGAGCAGAAGCCAAATCAAGTCCGTTTGCTGCCTTTATAAAATACTGGTGTTTGATTTCAGCCCCCTGTGAAAACACACTAATGTATATCCTAGTTTCTTGTACCTCTCTTGGAGTCTTATGAGTCCAAAATATAGGAGTCTCACTTCTCTTGATGTACATATTGGGGTGCAAGCCCTCTAATGCCCATTTAGCACATGTAAATCTTCCTTCCAAGTAACAGTGTTTAAAAGCACGTAGATAACAAAAGTAAAGCATAAGGACTTGTTTAGTGTTTCCTATAGTCAAAGTTTATTTGCCCTTTGCAGAAAACTATACTTTTCAATCTCCATCTTGAGACAAGATGTGTGGCAAACATTTTTTGTTTATAGCACCTACTCCTTGTCTTTCTCATTTCAGTTTTTTTTCAGCTTCTTCTTGAAGTTTCCCAAGGAAATATACTCTGAGCATTTATGTAATCAAAATTATTTAGAAAAACATTTACAGGATTATATGGTAAAATTTTCAGCCTGAGCTCATATTATTCATTACAAGAAATTGATGAGTGTTTGAAGATGTTTTCACATTTCTTTAAAACTTGGTGAAATTTGTGGGTACTTGAGATAAATCATTAGTGAGTAGGAGAAAAGTTCAATTTGTATTTTTTTTATAGATTTGTAGTTAAAGCGATAGCATGTGTGTCAATGGACACAAAAATAATTCATGTCCTATGAAATTTTTTTCACAAAATGTCGGAGAAGGGCAAAGCATGTTTTGATTTGGTTTTCTTTGAAATAGGTTTTGTAAGCATCTGTACAGCACTGTCGAAGTTTTCATTCTAATATATTATGTTACTGTGATAGAAGTAGAATATTACCCTTGTTACAGTGCTCAGTTGTTTTATTTTCTTATCTCGTTCTTTGTGGCAGCAAGATGGCAAGACTGATTAAAGGCCAGGCATCATGTCTCACATTGCGTGTTTTATTTGTGAGACACATGTGAAAACATGAAGCTGTGATGCAAAGACAGGAAGTGTACACTCTGCTGAGCAAGAAAGAGCATATTTGGTGTGGATAATTAATGGCTTTATTAAAAATTCTTCTCTCTGTTAGTATCTGTGAATGGTTTTTTCACTCACTTTAACCTCGAATAAGAGTAAATAGTATACAGATACAAGAGAGTAGCCTTTGCTTCCTTCAGGCACATTGCTGTATTTGAGTTTCATCACAGGCTCTACAAAATGGACTTGGACAGCAATAGGATGCTGGAATGAATCCTTCAATTAATACTGCTAATTTATTTGTGTTTTTTAAATTGATTTTCATTTAGCTAACTGAATAGAATTCCAAAGTCCTGGAATGCTAACATCTGAAGAGGCAGCCACTGACTTCACCTTGAATGGCATTTAACCTTCATGATTACAAGCAAAAATACCTTTCCTATGAGTGTGTCTTCTGTGTGTTCCAGTGCTCGGTCACCTGTGGCAAAGGGATGCAGTCTCGAGTCATCCAGTGCATGCACAAGATCACGGGAAGGCACGGCAATGAGTGCTTTTCTTCAGAAAAGCCTGCAGCCTACAGACCCTGCCATCTCCATCCCTGCAATGAGAAAATTAATGTTAACACAATAACATCACCCAGGTTAGGTAAGCAGTCAAAAATGACAAATCTCTTTTCAATTCTTTCCGTACAGTAATGATGATCCCAGTTGAAAAACAGAAGGCTAGAACTCAGGAAATACTCAGGAGATTTAAATTCTATGCAGAGACTGATCTTCCTGCCTCAGTGTTTGAGTGTGTACGTCTGAGACTGTGACTAAGAATGGTGAAGGGTTTTGTTACCCAAGGAAGGACCTTATTATGGGACTGTATGGTATGATGGGAACAAAACATCCCATATGAAAATACATTTCTATTAGAGACACTATAAACATATATCTTTATATAGATATTCACCCATTCAATTTTATCAAACCTTCTATTAAAAATAGGAGATTATCTTAAATCTGAGATCGACTTCTTTTTTCAGTTCAGTGTTTGTGATGGGTTTTGGACAATATCTTGTTCTTGTGCCCTGCTTTTCACTGGTTTCCCATTTTAATTCTGTGTATTCACTACAGCTTGTATAACTAAATGTGCAAAGTTCCAACTTTGATACCACAGTCCTTCTATAATAAACTGTGTAAGAGGCTTTCCTAAGTGAAACAAGGCAGAAAGATGAGCCCCCCTCACTCATGAGGAGACAGCTGCATGACATTAAACTAATTAAGTTCAACTTAATTCAATTTGTAAATACAGCCAGCCTTAGAAAATTTTGATGTTGAATATATTGACAACATGACGGAGAGGGGAATTCTTTCTTTTGTTAAATATCTGCACTTTATCTTCTGCAGATACACTTCTTGTGTCCTTGTCTCTTTCGCTACCTGATTCTTCACTAGTAAAGGCGACAGTAATGTATATTTTATTTTAATGTTGTTTCGCAGCTGCTTTAACATTCAAGTGCCTGGGAGACCAGTGGCCTGTGTACTGCAGAGTGATAAGAGAGAAGAACCTCTGTCAAGACATGAGGTGGTATCAGCGATGCTGTGAAACGTGCAGGGACTTTTATGCGCAAAAAATGCAACAAAAGAGTTGACCTCTGTCAGGCTGGCTGGCTCTCAGCTCTTTGCAATCGTATTATTTATAAACACACACACACCCACAACATGCTTTTTCAGACCAAATATTATCAAATGACATATAATTTAATCAAATTAATTTATTTTTGCCTGACAGACATCCTTAATGGTTTTGGTTAGACAGCCAACATGTTTTATCTTCTGACATTTTCATAATTAATTTTTATATGAACACTTTTGGATACATTTATCAGAATTTTTAAAAAATAGTAACTAGTATTTTAAATGTTTATTTTCAGTAAGGTCATCTGTTGCAAAAAAAAGTCATGTTATCTTGAATTTATTTTAATTTAGTTGAATAGTTTTGTTGTATATGGAAATAACGCCCTTTTGAATTTTATTATATTTTGGCATTTGAAGTCAGAATGATCTTGCGTTTTTTGCAACAGATGTCGAAGTGAACAAGCTAACATTATTAAACAGGTTATTACAGAATGTATTGTGAAATTAGTTCATTTGATTTAGAAACATACTGAAGGGGATATTCTACTGTAACTTATAACATATTATAAACAAGAAAATTAAAATAGCTAAGTAGAGATTTTGATCATTCTCATGGACACATACTTGAACACAAGTATTAAATCAATGAAACACTGTAGAGATTTACACTGAATCACTGTTGCACTGTTTGAGGTAGTGTAGAGAAATGCAGTCCTAGAACTTGTACCATCCTATGAATCCACGTCTGTAGTGTTTTAACGTCACTTGATTTTAAACGTTTTGAAACAAAAAACCCACGCCCCTCTATACCTTTGTGTGTCCTTTTGCAGATTTACAAATGGAAGAGTCCTTTCTCCTGCCACTTGTATGAATTAATCTGTTAAACATTCTCAGTTCTCTGTTGATAATCTTTGTAATACTACTTTAGTTTTATCTTTGTCTAATGAAAAAGTCTTTATAAAAATTAAATGTTTTACAGTTTTGTGAAACATTATGAAACAGCTAAGATTTTCCTTATGAGAAAATATTGTACATGATTCACATGATTTTTACATTTTCAATAAAAAGTAAAGCTCCTTTTGTTATTTGAATTTTTCTTTTCTTGGGTATTCATGTCTGGTAGATTAATCCATCGAGCCCTGCATTGCAGTAGTTACAGATACAGTACAAGTGTCTTCTGCCTCCACTTAGGCACCACTCTGCAGCTGCAGACAGATATGTCACTCTGTGAGCCTTGATATATATGGGAAGTTGATAATAACAGAGTAATGTTCCTTGGAGGGGCAGTTATTTATCTCAGGTGAGTTCTGTAACCACTGAACTTGGAAGGAAGACAGCAATCTTCTGCCTCCATTTTTTGATGCAAGCCTTTAGGTATGCTCTGAAAATATGTAGGAGAGCAAAACCTGAAGGCAAAACAGCTGGAGAAATAAGCTAAAAAGGCATTATACTTTCTACTGAAAGCAAAAAGGGAATGCATCCTTATTTGAGTGATTGTTCCTTTTCATTCTCTGCAAAGAGTCTACTGTGTAGATGTGATGTAGATATCTACTTTAATAAACTGATGCCCCCAGTCAGCACTGTGATTCTGTCCAGGAAGAGTACTTAGATACAGTCTCAACTCCTGCTGAAATCAACACTTGTGTTTCAAATACCTGTACTATCAAAATCTTTGGTTTGGCATCTTACTGCTGTGCATGGGAAAACTGCAAATTTAATGAGGTGCTAGTGTACGATTTTAAATAAAATTCCTTCTGTTTTTAAAAAGTGAAAAAGTAAAGAAAAATAACATTGACATCATGGAATGTTACATTTTGTATAATTAAAAAGTTTCAATGTACAGAAAATTCAGTTGCTCTGGGGCATAACTCCTGAATGTCACAGACACACATCTGAAAGTCTAATAAAATTATTGTAGTTGGCAGGCGAAAGAAACAATTATTATTTTAAATTTCCTTCATACTTTGCACCACATCTTGGTAATACTCCTGCACTCACTTGAATCACAACTGAAAATAAAGCAAAAGAAAAGATGCCTCCAGACTAGAGGCGAAAGGAAAACTTTTATCATCCAGTGATATGATCCTCTGAGTTCTAAATGTTTATGCTCTGCTGATTTTGAATATTTCACTAACAAGAATGTCATCTTAATCACAGAAATTAAAAAGTGCATTTTAACTCTGCCTGTATCTATCAAAAACAGTCGTGTGACTTGTACTGAAATAATATTTCCATCACCTCTATGAGAACATACTTTTGATTAGGAGTCAAGGATGGGAAGTTGTGGTCTAAAATGATGTTTTTTAATGTAATGAGTGAAATCACGATGTTATTGTGTTGATAGCTCTGGTTCTGACTCCTTTAGCATCTGTAGTACAAAACAATTACTTAAATGTGTGTGAATAATTTTAAGCAGTTTCGTGTCTAAACAGTAAATATACCTCTTCCTTCTCTGCGTGAATTTGAAAGCAAGTTCATTTCACTGTTTCAATATATTCTATCATCTTTCAGAGGAGCAGTACACTCCAAAATAGCCCTTTTGTCAGAAAGTTAGAAGAACATTCTGAAAATGTGTCCAGGCTGTGGCTTGAGCCACAGCATGCTGTGGGGAGGGCAGGCAAATGCCAGCACTGCAGAGCTTTTCCACAGGCCTGGGTGGCAGCAGGCAGCCCTTTCCAGCTGTGTTCAGGCAAGCCATAGCCTTATGCAGGCATAGACAGTCCAGAGTTTACTCCTTTTTTTGGATTTGTTCTTTCTTCTTCAGCAACAATCCCTCTGCATTAATATGTTTTCCTTCCAGCCTGATGAATATGTAACATTTCAACAAATCAGTCAAGTTCCACTGGCACGTAAAGGTGAAATTCACTCTTAGCTCCTAAGGGTTAGAGTAGGCCTCTCCGCTAATTAAATACCACTTAGACCCTATTTTGTTGGATTAACTGGGATTTAAGTGGTATACAGGGTTTGTGCTAGGCTGGTGCACAGCAGGCTTACTTCCTCTTCCCAATATGTGCTGGCCAGCTACAGTAGTGACCAAAAGTTACAATAGCTACCACTTCTCATAACTTTCTTAAAGAAATACCTGAATTTTAATTGCATTGCCATTTATTCTGAAGGGAAATTGCTGCTTTGTGCTGAAGGAAGTGGGTTACATTTTGGGTTTGGGTATTGTTTTCATTCAGTTTTCATTATCTTCTCCATGACAGAAAAGGAGCCGTTTGCCTATTCTAAATATATACTAAAAATAGAAAGTTTGCCTGCATCATGAGACCAACAGAGGTCCTAAAACTTAACAGATCAATTGTTAAAATAAAATTAGAAGCACTCAGAATTTAAAGAGCTCTCTAGAAAAGATGCCAAAACTAATAAAAAAGGAACTTGAAATACATCAAAACTAGGAAGCCGGGAGGGGGAGACAGTGAGACCATGTGATAAAACTAGAGTAAGAGGGGCACTCAGGAATGATAGAGCTGTGATAGGGAAGTTCAGTGAATTATTTGTGTTGGCCTTCCCTGATGAAATGTTGCAGGGGTTTTCATACCAGTCTCCTGAGAATATTGGACGAATACAACTGGGAGATTGCCTTCAGAGCCACTTGTCATGCTGCCTAAGCTGTCGTTGCAAGCAATTACTCTGCCAGAGGACTGGCAAACTGCAGTATAATTTCTACCTGTGGAAAAGGGGCTCTCGAGGAAACCCTTTGACCTACAGATTAGGGAGTCTTGAGTTACTTTTCCGGTGCCATAACAGCCAATAAAAAAAAAAAAAGTAAGATCCCTGAGCACCTGGGTAAGCATGGGCTCTTTGGTGAGAGTCAGCATGGCTTCAGTTGTGAACTGAGCTACAAGGATCTGCTAGACACAGAAGTCTCCAACAAAGTTTATTGTTACAGGATATTCAAGAAACTGCATTCACACAGGACTGCAGGAGCGATCTTTATGGCTTGAAAGATGATTAAAGGATTGGAAGCAAAATGGTCATCTTTCAGGGTGGAGAGAAGTCAGCAGCATAGGTCCTTAAGGAATGATGCAGGTGTTTTCTTGACATTTTCATCCATGGCATGAGGCAGAGTAAAAACTGTATGCTGCATTCTCTGCAGGCAACATTAAGCTCTTCTGGTTAACTCCTGCCTCAATAGGCAAGAAACACAAAACTGAGTGATTAGACAAGATATTAACTGGAAAACTTTGACATAGGGAAATGTCAAGAATTATAGCGATGAAAAATAGCGTGAACCCTTCCTATGAGATACTGAACTTGCAACTGGCAGTCATAGAAGTGAAGAAAAATCATGGTATCATTTGTTACTGTGGTCTGAAGTTACTAGCTCTATGAGAACAGCAGGGTAAAAAGCACCAAAAACGGATGCATGTTGTCAAAAGAGAAGACATAATTTTTCCCATTTTTGGAAAGGGTGTAACCACAACATGAGCATTGTATTCAGTTATGGTTGCTGTATTTTCATGAACAATGTAGTGGAATTACAGTATAACACATTGAAAATGGAAAATAAATGAGCAAGGAGATAGACTAGATGGCTTACGAGATGAGATTTAAGAAGTTGATAATTCAGATTGAAAAGGAAGAGATTGAGATAACCATAGCTTAAAAAATGCTGAAGGTGATGGATAAGCTGCATAGGGAGTCCTTCTTAAAACCCTGCAGTACTGCAAAGGGCATTCTTGATATGACTAGTATGGAAATTAATTAAAAAGATATAAAAATAAGGAATTTAGGAAGATGATTTTGAAGCTTGCTTCTGGAGGAGGTACAGCCAAAAGAATTGAAAAGCAGTTAGACAATTTTATGGACAGCAAGTTTATAAATAAATAATAAAAGGCCTGGGAAAGAGACACTTCAGCACCGAAAAAAATGTGTGGCTTCTGAGGGAGTAAAAGAATGAACTGCAGAAAGTAGCCAGGTGTACTTTGTCTCCCTAAACAGCATCTGTTCATGCCCTTTTCCAACAGAGTGGTAGATCCTGGGATTGAGAGAGGTGAGATTCTAGTGAGATTCCTTTTACATTCTTGTATCATGTCTAATGAAGTAGTTCTGGTATGCAAATTCACACAGGCACATACCACATCATATGCCGCAGTAGCACAGAAAAACCCTGTGTTTCAAGAGATGCCAGAAAGTCTATCTGTGTTTAAGAAGTCATGGTTATATATACCCACCTAGTTTAGATTACTAGTGTCTTAGTTCTACATAGGGAAAAAGTGTGAACTACATGTCATAGTAAGTCTAAAAGAGCAGCCTTCATGGTGTTCCCCTATGGTACACTGGAAAGGTGAATTAGTGTTTCAGGGCCTAATTAGATGGGGAGACATAGTTGTAAATGTAGCAGCAGGTTCCCCAAAAGCATCCTCATCCACTCAGAAATACAGTCACTACTGTCTGTTTTGTGGCTGCTTACAAATACATGTTTGAGCATCTGCTTGAAAGGTGCCAAATTAATAATTTTAAACAGATACACTGTAAAATAATCTCCAATAAATTCATGCAGGGAAAAATCATGAGCTCTCTAAGTATTTAAGGGGTTTCCCTTATATATATATCCAAGTATTCATCTATTAATTTCGGATTTAAAAAATATTTTACTATTTTTATTTTGTTTTTGTATTTCAGCTAGTGTGGTAAATAGATTGGTTTGATTCTGTGGTCTTAGTACAGAGCTACGATTTTTGTGATGCCCTAATTCTCAGCACAATTTTGATTCAAAATAGGTTTTCCTGGATTTCAAGCAATGAGCTTTCAAAGCTTATCTTCTGTGGCAGTGTCATCTATATGAAACATATCCTAGAAAAACATAAATATTTTAAGAAAAGGTTAAAATAAAAATAAGGAGGTTAATTTTCTAGTTGTATGTAGAGGCCATAATGAGAAGGGGAATTTCATTAGCTGAAAGTCAAAAGGACTTATGACTCATAAAATGATGATGAAAGTATCAAATCAAAAAATAGAATTAAAAAAGTGATGGGATTGAGACTACACCATTCAAGTCACTAACAGTGAGTTTTCCCACTCACTTGAATGGGAGCAGAATCAATTCCCTGAAAACTTCTGTTATCAATTACTTGAAACAATCTAATATTTCCCAGGGTCAAGAAGAATTTACTGTGAAAGAAATCCCTGACCCTAAAAAAGTGCATGTCATAGCTGTCGTGGTAAGTGGTACCAACCCACCAAGCACAATGGAGCCTCTTGGTACTGCTGCAGGAGAGGAGGACTTGCTTTGGACTGGAAGCTGCTTCTAATTTTCTGCGGGAAGAAAAATCTTACTTTGAAGTATTGTAGGCTTGACATTTTTGGCAGATAACTTGAGGAAGTGCTGGTATGCATTTAAGTGTCGTATGCATCTACTCACTGGTACTCAGTTAGTTTTAATGAGCACATATGTATCTATCAAAATAGACCTTGAACCTGAAAACTTAAGCCTAGGCACTTACAGAAACCTGTCCTGTCTGCTCTGCCACTTCTAAACAATCTTTTATCATTGGTAGATGGTATAAGTGAGCCTGATACCAAACAGGGGTCAGATACAGTTTCAGGAAACTGTCGTATCCCTCTTCACATCATTAATAATAGAAAGAGCGTGCACAGCCAGGAAGCAGAAGCTGGGGCTGTTTTCATTATTACTCTACAGCACAGAAACATGGACCTCTCTGTTTTGCCAAACAACAACCATCCCGATAAATTCCTGCAACTGGAGGTAAAAACTTTAGTGAAAGACTCTGCCTTTCTACGAGCCAGCTGGGCAAAATTCCCAGAAGCCGCTTTACCTGGAGTGCAGCGGTGGCACAACAGGATCTATTTACAGGTAAGGTCTAAAAGAGGCTGACATTTTCCTGATTCTTCTATCTTGTTTTAAGGATCAGGAGACAAAGTATGTAGCAGTGACACATTTTCTGTAGTTTCAGCTTCCTGCATCGCTTAATCAGTGTCATTAATATTCCTGTACATTTTCCCATTAACATCAATCAGGATTGGGCTCCATGAGAAAAGTTACTCAGGGGAGTCCACAGACTTTATTTCACTGTATTAGTCTTTCTACTCCTCTTTATAACATTTTCATAGTATTTTCCAGAAAGTCTACTGAAGTCAAATACCAATTAATTGTACTAAAGGGGTGCATGGAATGTGCTCTCTGAAGAAGTAAGAAAAGCCCAAGATTTAAAACAGAAAGTCAAGTCATAACCCTTAAACTTGATATAAAGGCACATACATTAGACTTTCTTGCTACAAACATATATATATCTACATAGCTAACTATAACTTCTTTCTTATTTTCCCTTTTTTTCTCATTCAACTTTGGCCCTCCTGTTACACTGAAAGACAACTGTTGCAAGTGTGAAATACTCTGACTGCATTAATCCAGGTTATTATATAGAGGTAGCAGCAGTTGCTTGGTAAAAATGTAAATGTGCACTGCCTAGCACAGGCCCTGGAGCTGGCAGAGGAGAAGTTCATGTCTGGATCAGCAGCAGTACAGCTGCATCAGCTCACACCCCTCTGGGCCCCACTTGCTGCTCCACAGCGCTCCTTCCCTGCTGCCAGGGGAGCCCCTCGCCTTTCTCCACCCCTAGCATGAGCAAAAGCTCCAGGGTCTGGTTCTTGTCAAGGGATGGAGACATACATAAATGGTTGGGGGTGAGGGGGTGATGGAGAAGCGTCTACATTCTCAGGATCCTTAGGGTGGGGGTCCAATTCCCCAGAGGAAGGAGGAGTAGAAGCCAAAAAAGCTTGAGCCTGGGGGAAGGGAGGAGAATGATGCTGAAAGTCTCCCACAGCTACTTTCTGCCCTCTCAGACATTTCTCCCCATCATCTCTCTGAACCCCTTTGCTCCCTCCCAGAGTCCATTCCAGTGCCCCTCCAACACCAAAAGTCCTCCCCCCGCAGACACCCGTTTCCATGCTCCCCCTTTACTTTCCCCAGCGTCTTCCCTACCCCAGACACCCTTCCCTCTGCCTGCTCCACTGCCTCCAGCCTCTCCGTTCGTGTTGTATAATCTTTGCTGGCACCTCCCCAAGGAGAGCTGGGGAGGGGAGCACACGGTCGCCCGTAGTCTCCCATGCAAGCAGCCCTAACCAAGGGACGGGACGGAGCCTGAAGGATCCCAAACAATAGGGTATGGTGTAATGCTGGCCTCGCTCCCCCTCCCCCCAGCTCAGCCCCTCTTTTGTGCGGGAGGGAGGCAGCCACACACAGAGCCTCCTCCGCAGCAGGGATCCTTCTCCCCATTGTTGTCAATCAGGACGCACTGTCACCAAGCCAGGGCTGCAGAGCTGCGGGAGGATTAAAAATGTGTGGGGAGCTTTTTGACTTGTGCTCTGCTCTTCGCCACCAGCGAGAAGGTTTTCCTGGAGCTCTGTGTCCCTGCCCCGGGATGGCTGTTTCAAAGGAAATGTCTGCACTCACCATGTCTCCAAAAACGGAGTTTGCAATGTGGTGTATTTTATAAGTGTTAAGCCTAGGACACAGTCTACACTTTTAAGAGTAGTCATTAGTGATTTCAAGCTGTCCAGGTAAAATCTATTGTACCGTTCTCTCTCCCTTAAGAGCTTGCCTTCTTTTTCCTCCTTTGCTGACAATCAAATACAGGGAAAAGTACTGATGAGTTCCAGACATTAGAAGAAACACAATGGCACAGTGGAGAGCTAATGGTGCAGGAATAACATATTTCGCTTTAAGATGAGAGAGATAATGGGGTTAAGGGTTAGTTAATTCAGAAACGGGAAAAGGGGAGGGCACAGGGAGAGAGAATTAATTTCAGAACATATGTGGATGATTTAAAGATTCCTAAAGTCATTAAACCTTGAGAGTAGCCTAAATTCCCTCTTTAGAAGTTAATATTCTTTTAAGAAACTAATGCTACTCTGGGATACCTATGCAAAGTGACTGCTCAGTGGTGTGTTTGTGGTCTCTTCCAGACCTTTGTTATTAGATAATTTAAATTCAAATGCACTTAAGTGCTTGTGTGTTTTCTGCACCTATAAGTTTTAAAATCTGTTTCCGTTATACAAACCAACTTCATGTAATGACAAAAAGCTGCTGTTCTTTCTCCTCACCTTCCTCTTTGGTATCAGTCAAACTAAACATCTGCCCACTTAGCATGTACTTTCATCATCTACTTTGACTAAAACAAACCATAAAGCAGTCCAGGAATTTTGGCCCTTCCTTGTGAAAAGCAGCATAAAAAGCACAGACTTTCTCCTGCAAATGGATTGCTGCTGACTGCATTCTGCTCACCCTGAAAATTTCCAGTCCTGCTGGACTCTCTATCCTACAATATGTTTTAATGCCCAGCACACACCACATGATCCATCCTCTATATCTCTTTCTCATACATGTCTACCCTGTAGTCAGCCTGGTTATTTTCTGCAATTCTCAGACTCCTCTTTCTTGCTCGTATTTCCCTTTTCTCCCTATTTTTGAAAGGCAGCAGAGAGAACTTAGTCTTAGCAGAATGCTGCTTCTTGGCATGGTTCTTTTTTGGCCTTATATATGAGTTAACGCCTGTGTCCTGTCTTTGCTTGTTTCTCAGTGTACCAGGACAAGAGGGTTTTTTAAAATCTGTAAGTTAGGTGCCAGGTTAGAGTCACTTCTTTGTCCCCTGGCTCATACATGCATTACGTATTTCCACTCTCTCCCTTATTCTTCCCTAGACATCTGCAACTGGCCACAATGAGAGCCAGCTGCAAGGTTGGCAGGAGCTTTGGTCTGAGACTGTATGAAAGTTTTTATATAATGCACTCTCAACCCTGCAGAACTCCATTACCAATGACATAAATCACGTTTTTTAACTAAACAGCTCATTACAAGAAATAGTCTCAATTATGCACAATTTAAATTGTCTATGTGATTTTTTACTTTTCTCTCAATATCCCTGTGACTTTGGCTGAAGTGACTATACTATCTACTGATCGCTTTCCTATCCATGTCAGGTGGCTTTTCAGTTTTGCAGTACCTGAGACTGCCTTAATGTCTCTGTCAAGCAATCCAGATCCCCTTCATTTCCTTCCTTAGGAAAATTTTAATTTCTGGAATCATACAATCATAGAAAGGTTTGAATTGGAAAGGACCTTAAGGGTCATCTGGTTCCAACTTCCCTGCCGTGGGCAGAGACATCTTTCACTAGAGCAGGTGTCTTCAAATCCCCAGTCAGCCTGGCTTTGAACACTGCCTGGGATGGGGCATCCATGACGTCTCTGGGCAACCTGTTCCAGTGTCTCACCATCCTCACAGGTAAGAATTTTTTCCTAATAACTAATCTAAACCTGCTCTCTTTCAGTTTAAAGCCATTTCCCTAGTCCTATTGTTGCAAAAATTCTCTCTTCTGCTTTCTTGTCAGACACCTGTGTGTAGCAGAAGGCTGCTGTATGGTCTCTCCATAGCCTTCTTTTCTTCATGCTGGACAACCCCAGCTCACTCAACCTGTCTTCATAAGAGAGATGCTCCAATCTCTTGATTATCTTCTTGATCTTGCCTCCTCTGGACCTGTTAAGGCTTCTCAGGAATCCTTGATGTCACCTGTCTGCCCTATTACCTTTCATATCCTCTTATGTACCTTTGTTTAATCCTTACCTTCCCAATTGCTTTTCCATAACATCTCCCATGAGATGTGATTTGTTGAAGAAACTATCAAGTGCTAATATTCATCATAACAAATGAACAGTTTTATTTTCCAAATGATTAGCAATACCTACACAGTTGATACAACTATCACAAGGATTCTTGGCTACATCCTAGCAGTTTTTTGTCTGTCAGACCTTTTGTCTGCCTTCAAAATAGTTCTCTACATCAGAAAAATACCCTTCCAAGTGCAGAGCGGGTCCTCCACAATGTATTACAAGGCTTTTGCACAGCAGAGGATTATAGTATTAAACAAACTACTATAAAAAATAATGACTACCCTGATGATCAATTTCATTAGCATTGAGGAGGCTGTTGCCAAACAAATCCTGTAGTATCTAGTGGCTGTAAGTTTCTTAAAGACTGCCTTGATTAAAACTTCTAGGTGTAGCTGCCCATCAACAGCATTTCTTACTTTCATTGATCATCTTTCCCAGTATCAGCCGGAGGCTGGGGCCGGTCATGGGAAAAGAGGAGCTGATTTTCATTGGGAGGAAAAGAAAGGAAACTTGAATTTCAGGAAGTAAATGTCCTTAATTGTTTAACTGCCTCTTTGTTCTCTTCTTTCAGGTAGATGGGTTTGAAACCAAGGTCTAATGTTAACTCTTAATGCCCTGGTTTTGGTGGGTGATGTTTCATATCACAGGCTGAGAATAAATTGGTTAGATTCTTGGGTTATTTCAGTACTATCAACAACAACAGTAGTGGGAGCAGAAGGATGAAGTCAAGGCAAAGATGAGACAAAAATGTTTCCTATTAATAAAGATTAAATTATAATTTTAGTTATGTGTATTGTAAGGTATGCATAATTTGCATTATAAAGTAATCAGCAAGAAACAAACATGGAGTAAGCATATATTGACTCAGTAATGGAGCTAACATTGACTATCTATAGATCTTTGGGCTTTTCATAGAGTTCTAGTTTGGTACCTGACAGCTCTCTGGGTCTGTCAAAGAGGGACAAATTCTTCTCGGTGAAATATGAGTTACAAACCGTAATGGTTTTCTTGCTCATGAGCTATATGTAGATCAACCAGTTTTGTGTTTGCAGAGTTGAGCAGACTTCATCTTGTTAAATAATATTTCGTATTTCACAAACACAGTTCATCTACAGTTTCTCAGTGTTCTTCATAACCACTACTTCTTTGAGTATTTGCTGTTCCCTACTTCCATTCAGTGAATAATCACATAAATTGTCTCTGATTTGTTCTGTTCCATCCTCATTCACACTGTCTTCTTGGATTCAGTGTATATTGTATGAATTCTGTAACAGACATGGATACCTAAATTTACAATGCTTTCCTCTTTCTTTGAACATTTGCTTCATCAGAGTCTGTGACAATGGTTGGGATGTGTTTTGTATCTTAAAAGAAAGAAAAAGTAGTTTTTGCAAGAATTAATATTAGCAAGCATATTTTTATTATCTCATCTTATGGTTCTCTGCTTTTAGAAATGCGTATGTTTAATACAATATTCTTCCTATTTCTCTGTATGATTTCTTGAACTTAAAACTTCTGGGGTTTGCTTTTGTTAATTCTGGCTTCTGCCCTTGCTTTTCCCTAACTGGTCTGTAGGACGTATCTACTGCAGAAACGTTACAGTTGAGCATCTGCTGTACTCAAGTACATTCTCCCAATTAGTTTGTCACTTCGATGCCTGTTCTCTAAAATTTCTTCAAACTGTATCCTACCCTAAATTCCAGTCCAGTTCCCATGACAAAACCCAGTTGCCCCTCCCAATCTATTCCCTCTCTATATCTGTTCCAAGCTACCACATTGTCCTCATGCCCATGAAAAGAAAGGTACTTCAGACAGCAGTGAAAAAAGTTTTGTCACAAAGCACTTTTTTTATAAAAAAAGTTTTACATCATGCCATCTATTCCAAGTTTTGGAGAATTTTATTTGAAACAGCTTTAGAAATTACCGTCAAGTCACATTCTTTTCACAACATTTTAGCCTAGGGAGACCAATCATCCCCTGGTGAGACAGTTCGCGTTCTTCAACAAAATGTTCTCCAAGTTCAACTATCTAGCAAGCCTGAGGGAAGAATCATTAAGGTCAATGACAAATCTTAAATGCGAAATAAAGTAAATAAAATAAAATGCAGTCAGAAAGAAAAGGCAGTTTAAAACACCAGCTCAGCTGAAATCTGGCCAGTACAGCCCAGAGGGCTTCAGTGCCAGCTGTAACTGCAATGCAAAGAGTAATATTGTCAGGGGATATGTGAAGGGTAAGGAACAACATGTGGAAATTATGAACTAACAGAAGGATGGGAGGTCACTGAGGATCCACCCACCTACTAATGGCAATTATTGATGGGAAACATGCTTAGTCACTTCTGCAGGATTTAGTGATAGGAATGCCAGCATGATGCCTCCTCCTAGAGTTTCTTAGACAAAGTCTGTTGTTTTCTCTTCTCCAGCTTCACTTTCTGAAGGATATCAGTACTCACGCTTCCTTCTACACCTGCCTGCCCCAGATCAATGTACTCATCTGCGCATACACACAGACACTGCAGTCTTGAAGTAGGTGATGACACACAGCAGCTGGCTCACACTGAAAGCGGGATTCACCAGCCCACAAAGTGGGTAGAAAATTACTCAAGCAGAAGAAGCCAACAGTTTGCTATCATCTTAGGGACCTTCACTGACTTGATGAGGCGTCCAAGCAGATCCCAAAGCCAGTGTAGAGGAGGTCACATTCCCAGACCTCCCACCAGAAAGGTGGAAGGAGAGGCAGGACATTCCCCTAGCCCTTTTGTGGCTGAAGTCCATCCAGCCTGTGGTACCTTAACAGCTGGAAATCTCAGTAAAGGTGAAAAGTTCAGCGAAAGTCATCCTCCCATCGAAGTAAGTGTCTCAGGAAGCAGCTTCTCCATTGGCTGTTTATTATGTGCACTTAACCTCATGCATGTCTTGCAGTAGGTGCTGCCTACACCTTTGTGATATCTGAGAGTAGGAGAGGTGTGGGGATTGCCCCCTCCTCTAGGAGCCTGCCCTAGGATCACTGGGTCAGGCCAAGGCTCCCCTTGACTCAACAAGAAGTTCCTAAGGACAAAAGCTCTAATGGGGAAGTAGTGTTCACTAATGAGGAATTTGCTCTGTGTTGGTTCTAAGAGTCCTGAGAGATGGAAGAGGTGTTAGTGTAAGATAAGGGCTCTGCAAAAAGCAGGTCTCTCAGGCAGCTGACGCACCATGGAACCACAGATCAGTGACAGGTTAATTGAAAGTCTCGGGGACGGAAGGCTGTGATAAAACAAAATATTGAACTGTTTGAATTAGAGAGTCTGATCGCATTCCTCCATGCAATTATAAATTTAAAAATATGGTAACTACTATTTTACAGACCCCTAAAGAGGCCTTTAGTGCTGTTTTAAGAGGCAGCTTGCGATTTCTCAAAAAATGTGATCCCACCACCATTGTTCATCATCTTCCTCCCTTGACACCCACACATGCTAAAATGTCTCATTTAACAGCTTTTGTTATGGGGAGACTGCTCAGGTATTTAATTACCTGGGAGTTCTGACAGTGCCCTCAGTCGAATGACGAGCCTCTTCGACACCCTGACACGATCTAGCATTCAACAGTGTGAACAGAGCTGTGAGTCACACCCGTGGGATCAGAGATTCATTTCCAGTTGAGGTTGTCATTTACACACCATTACCCCTGGGATCATTCTCCGTTGTCCTTACATCTTTGCTTCTGCATCATACATCCATGGCTTTCACCAGAACTATAATGTTCTACTGCAGCTCTCCATAGCACTGTTTTGCTGAAGCAGAGGCTTTCTCCCTGCAGGCATTATAATGTCAGTTCACATTTGCAAAAGGACTTAATGTTCAGATTGTACCCACCTGCTTTCCCCAGAAGGAGGAAATCTGTCCAGAGCGAGCAGCCAGGCTCCCTCACTGCACTGTAGAAGTTTGCCAGAAGGAGAAAAATGGTCACATGTGAAGTTTTAAAATGACTCTGCTGCATTACAAGTGATAATTCTGGAAGGGGGCCTGTATCATAGGTAATGCAAATGAAAGCCAGGTTCTGATCTAACTTGTGTCTTACAGAGAGAAAAGAGAACTCCCACTGAGCTGCCAGGCTTAGACTTGAACGGGGTCAGTCAAGAAATAATAGACAAATCCCTGGGGAAACACATTACACCCATCACCCTGAAATCCACAATCAAGAGCAACCCATTGTATAGTGATATCCACATGGGTGATGACTGGGAGGAGAAGAAAAAGACCCCGTCCTGGACCGTGCAAGACTATGACAGACAGTCCCTGCACTCTAACTTGGCCAGCCACATAAAGGTAATTCACTGTTGTGCTGAGTTTGAGCAAGTGAATTGCTGTGAGCTTTGTGATGCATGCACAAACCACTGTGCAGCCTGCTCGGACCTTTAGGTGGGATTACAGAAGTAAATACGGTACAGACATGACACTAACATGACTGATCACGAAAGGAAGTCTACATATCTGGTGAGACTCCAGGAATTTAAATTTTACAGTACATGACCTCTGACTAGAGAAAGTCTTAAACCACAACACTGTACAACACAGCTTCCTTGTTTACACAGGAAGAGCTATAAATGCGGCACATAAATACTATATAGCCCCTTCAATAACCGTTCATAGCAAAATTCTGTTATCAAATTACATACCTTTTTCTCAGCCTTATCCACACTATACAGGATCCTGCCTCCCTGTGGGCTGGCACAAATCACTTTTAGGATTACTTTTGTATGGTTTTTTCCCTGCTGTTCCATTTTCTGAAAAGAGAGTCAGAGCTGTGTTTATAAAATGACATCTCTTCTTGAGAAGACAACATGGTTTGTTCTAGGTTTTAAAACACATTTCAATGTCTGGTGTCCTACTTTTGGTTCCTGGATGAAAAGTGTGGTTTTAATTTTCCCCAGTGGAACATTTGCAGCATCTGGAAAGTAGCACAACCTACATTCAAGTGAAAGTGTCTTGCATATGTCTTGTGATCTCTTAAATTCATTAATCAGTACTTGATGATAGCCAAAATACTTTTGGGTATGTTCTAATGACTTTGTGTGTAAAAGAGAGAAACTGATTTAATTTTCTGGTTTTTCTTCTAGGAAAATCCTGATGATCTACGGTTCTGGATGGGGGACATTTATACTCCTGGGTATGATACCTTGTTAAAAAAGAAGGAGAGAGAAAAAAAGCATTTCAAATGTTGCCGAATTATCCTGCTCATGGTATTAACTGTTTGTATCCTAATTACTGTAATCACACTCAGTGTTTTACTTACTTAGTATAGCCAAAGAATGATAAATTTTTTTTCAATAAATATTTTTATTAAATATTCCCTTCTCTGGTTTTATTCAATTTTTTTGTCACAAAAACAATTTGTTTGACATCACTACTCTAAAACATTTCTTTGCAGCATAAGGAATTGATCCTGAAAAGAGACAAATACCTGAGTATGGCTGAATGTCTTCTTACAGATATAATTTAAAAAAAAAAAGCCTATACTTTCTTTAATGCCTTCTTTGGGCTAGTGATTTAAGTCAGAAAGTGTAGTATGTTACTTATAGTGTGTACAGACAACCAGCTGACTATTCATTCTAATAAACACCTACCATCCTCTTAGTCTTTTTATGATAGCTATTTTTAGAATATATAAAAGCATTCTAAAGCATCCTAAAGTGTCATTCAATATATCACAAAGAATTATGAAACAAAAATTAACACATTACTTAGTGACTGAATGCATTGCTGCCATGATGCAGCACTTAGTAAAAAGCCGGCCTAAATGCATAAATGTTTTCTAACACTATTTCAGAGAAGAAAAACAGAAAATAGATCACTGAGTTTCTATCAAAAATTTCCCTGAGACCTGTGACAGAGTTCCTCCATCACTGCGTCACCTTCTTTCAACATGTAGCATTTCTGTCACCCCAAAAAATGGAGTGACAATGTAACTTTTTGGAACAAAATGCATGGAGTACTAGAATATAAACTGGAATTAATACACCTTAAAAATACTAAAATTATATAACCAGGCTGTGAAAATGGATCTTTGTAAAGTAGAAGAACAAAATTAAATCTTAAGCGCACACAGACAATTAAGTTAATACACCTTGGAATAATTCAGGAGAATGAAAATGAGATAAAATGACAGAACAAAAAGTGAGTGAACAGTGAGAGAAGTACTTCAAGTAAATTCTTCCTTTCTGAAAAAATACTTTGGGTGCTGCAAACCCTTTATAGCTATGTATTTTGTATATAAGGAGCTATGAATACTATTGAGACAGGGATTTCCCTTACACAAGAGAATGTCACAGATCCACAGATGCTGGAAATTTGAGGTTATACCAGGTGTACTTGTCCCACAGAAAATACTTTGGATTTGTCAGGAGTAGAATTAAGGTAGAAGGTTTGTACTGTTCCCTCTGAGTCTAGAATGTGCCCTACTTACAGTAGGTTTACACTGCTTTAACCCATGTCAAGATGAATTTGTTTTCAGACAAGTGTATTTCATTCCTTCCTTCTTGTCTGGTCCATGATTAATTCTTGTGTGCGCTGTAACTACTTGGACCCTAGTCTAGCTTGTACCATAACTGGATTGAAAATTCAATCTAAAAAATCCTACTACTTTAATCTGGTGTGCAGAAAACAGCAAAAGAACAGCAGCATTTAAATGCACATGCATAAAATTGGTATCCCTGTTACAAAATTCGACATTGCTGTAAATATACAAGGGAACTCTGTCTCCCACCTTGCTGCAGTTTCAGTGTACGTGGGGGTTCTTGTCTGAAACATCAGGCAGATTCAGTTTACGAAAGTAAGAACGTGGGAGTATTTTACAAGACTAATAGCTGACATTGTGAAGTAACTACTCGCATTAAACCAGCAATACTTGACTTTTTTCAGCCCAAGTACATTTGCTTTGAGTGCACTGCATACAATGCAGAGACGTACTTTTGTAAATTATTGAGGCCTGCAGGCGGGAAGCCTAAAAGCAAAGGGCTCTGCAATTTCCAGGAAAACAGCCAATAATGCGAGTTTCTCAACTGCATTACTCTGTGAGGGCTTAGCTGAAAGCATAAAGCCGTTTTCTCCACAAGTCCACTACGGGCTGTTTCAGTCCGATTTCACTGCTGTCACCTAGTGGAGAGCCAGAAATGAGGAAAAACGTGTCAGGCAGGAAGATGCCGGTTTGGACTATTTTTTAAAAAATATTGTTATGTTTCTCTTGGGGGTGGGGGATGGGCTGTGTGATTTCTGCGCTCCTCGGCGCCGCGGCGATGCGGGCTCCTCTGGTGACCCCTCGCGGCGGAGCGCGGCGGGCGGCCCCCGCGGCTCCCGCGCCTTCCCGGCGCCGTGCGCGGCGTGCGGAGCGCCGCCAGGGACGGGGAGCTCCTCCGGACCCACCCTGCTAAGGGAGCGGCTGTGCGCCCGGGAAGGAAGGGGCTGCTGCTGCGCCCTGCGGAGACCCCATTGTCTGTGTAAACGCGAGCTGTGCTCGAGGTACTGGGTAAATAAACAACGCTTGAGTACTTTGAGAAGGGAAAGAGCGAGCAGCGTCAACAGACTGAGGGACAAAGACTTTTCTTCAGGGAAGAGTGGTGGAGCCTTGAGATCCTTTGTACCATGTGCTAACTGTAAAAAACAATAAACAAGACACCTCTCCTTTAGCCATTTGATGCAGTATTACTTTATGTGTCTTGCAGAAAAACAATTTAAATTTTTCGCTGATAGAGATTGCTGTGTGTTGTTTCTTTCTTTTTATGAGGTTTTTGCTTTTGTTGCTTTGGGTAGTTTGGAGTTCTTTTAATTCATTAGTGACGCTGAAGGAGACAGGCCATCACATAACATTCATAATAAACTAGGATCAGTATTCCTGGTTGGAGAACAGAATGTGTAGTGTATTTCAAAAGTCTTTAAAAAGCTATAAGAAAAGGAGGCTCAGGGGGTTCTTATTGCTGTCTACAACTACATAAAAAGAGGTTGTAGACAGGTGGGTATAGGCCTCTTCTCCCAGATAACAAGTGACAAGACAAGAGCAAATGGCTTCAAGCTGTTCCAGGGAAGGTTTCGATTGAATATTATACAAAAAATTCTTCGCTGAAATGGTTGACATGCACTGGAACCTGTTGTCCAGAGAAGTGATGGAATCGCCACCTGTGGTAGTGTTCAAGAAACATATGGACACTGCTTTTGGGGATGTGATTTAGCAGTGATTACAGAGGTGTTTGGTTAAGAGTTGGCATTGATTATCTTAGAGATATTTTCCAATCTTAATCATTATATGACCCCGTGAATAAAACAATTCTACTAGGTAAGTTTCCAGCAAGTAATCTCTGTAATCTACATACATTGGTCTCTTCCTAGCCTCACAGCATGTTTACACATACAATTTCATGCTTTCACAGAATCATAGAATATGCTGAATTGGAAGGGGCCCATCAGGATCATAAAGTCCCACTGCTGGCCCTGCACAGGACATGCCAAGAATAACGTCACGTGCCTGACAGTATTGTCCAAATGCTTCATGAACTCTGTCAGGCTTGGTGCTGTGACCGTTTCCTTGGGGAGCCTGTTCCAGTGCCCAGCCACCCTCTGGGTGAAAAATCTTTTCCAGGCATCCAACCTAAACCTCCCCTCACTCAGCTTAATTCTGTTCCTTGAAGTACTGTCACTGGTCACAAGAGTGAAGAGATTGGTGCCTGTTCATCTGTTTCCCCTCATGAGAATATTGAAAACCTCAGCAAGGTCTCCCCTCTGTGTCCTCGAGGCTGAACAAACCAAGCGACCTCAGCCACTCCTAATACAACTTCTCCTTAGTCCCTTCACCATCCTTGTGGGCCTCCTTTGGACACTCTCTAGTAGCTTAATGTCTTTTTAATATTGTGGCATCCAAAATTGCCCCAGCACTGGAGGTGAGGCTGCCCCAGGGCAGAGCAGAGCAGCACAATCCCTCCCTTGCCTAGCTGGTGATGCTGTGCCTGATGCACCCCAGGACAGGCTTGTCCCTCCTGGCTGCCAGGGCACTGTTGGCTCATATTCAACTTGCCATTGACCAGGAGCCCCAGGACCCTTTCCTGCAGCCCTGTGAAAAACTTAACTTCAATAGGATTTAAACAGGTGATTAAAGGTAAGGATGAAGTCAAGTTTGCATCAGAACAGAAACAAATATTGGCATGATTTTAAAATTTTTATTTCAAGGGTGATCAGCTCAAACAGCAGCAAAAACTCCTATGTAGTCAGTGAATGTTCTTAACCTACCACACCAAGCTGATACATCAATATCTTACCAGCACCTCTAAAAAGATGTAGGACAATGGTATAACTGTGGCAGAAAAAATGCTGGACATTCTCTCCTCTTCTATATTATGTTCTATTAAGGCAACCCAGCGACAACAATCCCATACGCAGTTGTATTTTCAATGCTTTGTTGTAACCAGTTGGCAGGAAGTTTTTAGGCTGAGAGAGGAGATTAGTTAATTGGTGGCAGTATGACATGCTGTGTCATTTTCACAAGAACACATAGATCCTGAGTTGTTGTGCATTATTTTTCCCATCCATGTATTTAGCTTCACAGACAGCCCAGTATCTGAACCAGCCTTCCTGAAGGAGGGCTTGTTTCTGTCTGGGGTTTCCTCTGTGCTGATTGTGCTCTTTTTGGAAATTCTCCAATAGGCCACTCACAGCTCAGAAATCAATTTGCTGCAGCTGCTCCAGTAAATTGAAACTCTTGTAGCTGTAAGTGGGTTCATCTGTTGGAATTCTTGCTGCCTATGGTAAGGTTAGTCTTGTTGGAGGAAGTATTGTGGAGTTAAGGTGGAAGGCAGAAAGTTTTATGGCAGCACAGTTAATGTTCAACACACAGCACAAATCTACTGAGTATTGGGCTTATTTTCTTCAAATTTGGCAGAGTGCTGTTTTTTATACCTGTGGATGTGTGTGCCTGTTCAGCCTTTGAAGATTCTTTTCTCTAGGCACAACTGAATACTGAAAACAGACATATAAGCATGTATGCTGAAGCAGTATTTTTTTGTGTCTCTCTTCTAAACAACTTGGTTCTTCTTCAGAAAGGGAAGTGATAAAGATAGTGGAAATAACAGGGGATGATTTTGTTGTGGGTGATGCTTGCTTTTGTTCGAAGTCTGATTCCTCTTTTCTACACCCACATATCGTTTTTTGTTTTCAGAACTGTAAGAATGATAACATTTTGAGACTGCTTGGGAAATAAAATAATCTGAATACAGAAGCTGTAAGTGAATAATGTTTTGTGTGTGACTAGCCCTGGTGGTAAATTGCTAAGGGAAAGACTGCCTCATAAAAGTAGTTCTTAGGCTAAAATGAGCACAGGGCCTTCAATCTTTACATTTGCATTAGTTCTCCTGCTTTTTAATAAGCAATGCCATAAATATTGTCTCAGCTCATTGAGATGTGAGCTGAACCAAGTATTAGCACACTGGCATGTGGGTAATTTGCATAGTTGGGGGCCAAAAGTGATCCTTTTTTTAATTTTTTTTTTTTTTTTTAATGTCTGTTTCTTAAGATTAACTGCCTCGAGTTTCTGAATCATTTGGGTGGAAAAATTCAAGTAAGGAATCTGGAAGCTCTATTTTGTTTGAAATGGTCTGTATTGCTCTAAAAGTCTGACAAGTTATTGCACCCCATAAACACTTCTGAAATGCCTGCAATATTAAATTACCATAGAGCACAGTTTATAGAGACTGTTTAAAAATAAAATAATGAGAAATGGAATGGAAAACCTCCTAATTTGTTAAGATTAAGCTGAGGATAAAGAGACAGATTTTATGACACTAAATCAGGCTTTGTCCCTGATTGAAATGTGACACAGAAAGTATACTTAGGACAAGAATAAATCCTGGGCAAGGCATTTAGAATTGAATGAGCTGGTTCAACAGTATCTCTGGCTTTGTACATATAGGTTAAAATATTAAATATCAGAAATAATTAAGTTGGCAGTTTAGGTATATGCAAAGCTCAAAGCTAGAGAAAAATGGGTTCTGCTGGCAAATGGAGTAGAGATATTGTTTGCAGCCTGGAAGGAAGTGTGTTAAATTGGCAAGTTGTCAAATCCTGAGGCAGTAGAATACAAAAGAGTAAAAGGGTTTATAGCAGTAATGTTGTGTAGAAATGAATGTTGCAATACATCGCAAACTGCCAAGGGATTGAAGAATTCACTAAGGACCTAAATGCATGTCTGACCTTGAAGTGAGAAATAAGCTTCTTTGGGTGATTTTGACAAAAATAAAGGCATTTAATGGTAGGAGCTATGTAGTAAAATCCATTGAATTTTACCTTACTGACTACCTTTAATAGTGTGTGCCTTGGTCAGATACTTTTCCCAGTGATGTGTCTATACTCCCACCACAAGTGAGGAGTCGCTGACCTTGTTTTCAGAAGGCAATTCTACCACCAGAAAATCTGCTTCAATTCTGAGTGGGATCTCCTTCTCTTACAGTAGATTATTCCCTGCACCACTGAGTTTGGATGCAACAATTGCGATGAGGGTTCAGTCAGATGCTGCCAAAGTGCCTGGCCTTCCTTCCCTTGCATCCTGGCAGTGGGAAGCTATCATCAACATTTCCATTTGTTTGACACCTGCAACATCTCTTGGATACTCAGTCGTACCCCTCTCGCTCGAGGCATGCTGTTCAGGGCACTTTCAATCCTGAATTACGCAGAGGTCTGTAAAGCTGAATTTCTCACGCAACTGTGAGCTGGGGCTGCCGAGGGCACGCAGGGGTGTGGGCACCCTGCCTGTCAGACAGGCAGCTCAGACAAGGAGCTGGACATGCAGCAGCTCAGCAGGCTGTGCTGGCTGTCTGGGGAGTGGGGCAGACCAGCAACTGGGCGAAACCAGGCAGGTAGCACTGGTCATCTCTGCTCGTTCCTACTGAAACTTCTTGTGGGATCAGCTCACTCCGGGGACATGACCCTGTCTCTTGATGAAAAAGACCCTCTGCACTTTCTCCCCCTGCAAATACTTAACATGTTAATACTGGAGATTGAATGCTTGCTGAAAATTAAACTTCTTTTGGATGTTATTTTCTTAGTCCATTTTGACATCATTATTCAGCACAGTCATGTGGACCATAAATGTGAGATACAGTGTCAACTCACCAAAACCAAAATCATAAGTATTTCTGTAAATTATCAGGAGTTGCTTTGTGTTCAAAATCATTTCAAAATCCAGTAATTAAGTAAACTGCTGCTGCATGCTTATGAAGTGTTAAAGAATAAGATGTTATTGATGATTTCAGCAGAATCAATTGGAAGAAGCTGATCAATGAGATGATGAGGAAGACATCCATTATAAAGTTCTGTAAATGAAAAGGAGCTAAATTTTGTCACTAAAAACACAGTGGTATACTGAACTTGATTGACAAGTACTAAAGTCCAGGAGGCTTTCCCTGCTCCCTATTAGAAGATGTGTTTCCAGCTGTACCTTTAAAACTTGAAAACAATGAGGGCAGGTCTTGAGGATTCATTCTAATAATCAGAAAAATATCCTCCTAAAAAAAAAAAAAGTTGAATGGTTTAGGATCTTGTAATTTTTTCATTTCAAACATGGCATTCAGAGAGGACGTCAGGGTGCCTTGCAAGCTGTTCTTTGTAACATCAGCAGTGCTGCTGTTAGAATAGTTATGAGATTCTTCTCAAGAGTCTTTTCTGACACAAAGTTAGATCCTGCTGATCCATTCTAGTTATATCTGTGTATACCAATAGCATATTTGATTATCTTCTACAGTTCAAGTTTATGGAGCCAGCTACAAGCACAGCTTGCTTCTAGCCGGTTTCCATTCATACTGCACATTGACACTGTGCACGTTTGGTAAGCACATTTAAGCTTCAAAATAATTCAGTATGTTTCTGCAGCTCCCTCTGACATATTTTAAGTGCACCATATTTATACCACAGACAATGCAATATTCTCTGGGGCCTGGCCTGCCACATTAAGCTATCTCAGCCAGTGTCATACCATCTGCAGGAAAGCTGCACCAGCAACTACGTCAGAGTCATGCTTTGCATTAGGGCGAGGGACCTCAAAAAGTGGCCATTATGGCTTTAAATAAAAAGACTTCAAAATGAATAAGTAAAGACTGATGAAAACAGGTAGACTGAAACAGAGGAAGGATGCAGGTGACCAGGTGCTATTCAGAAACAGTCCTGGGCTGCCTTGAGAAGTGGGAAGCTGGGAAATCCTGGATTTGGTGGCTGTCACTAAACCATCGCTCAGTTCCTAGGTGAGCAGATCCTACTCCCAAGGAACACGGCAGGAGCTGAGAGCTGCCTGGCTCAAAGACACTGCCTGAATTATCACCATGTTGCTTCTGACAAAAAAGCAGTGACTGGTTTTTATTAAAAAAAAAAAAAATTATCAGGTATTTCCTTACTCTCTGTAGAGAGAAGATTACATTTGACTCATCTTGCACATGTAATTTCCTGCATGTAGTAATGTTGAGACACAAAATAACTTATTATCTATTCTAGAAAAAGAAAGTGAAGGAAGTTGTCAATAAATCAACATGCTCATAAACAAGGATTTTAATTATGCTGGCAGAATATGCCCAAAACCTAGATATATACACTTTTTTTTTTTTTTTTCCCAGCAAGTAGCAGCAGTCGGCTTTGCCTTTTACCCTGGTTCTGTCTTCTAAGTTCTCCTGTTTTGGAGTTTCAGATGAAAAGAAATTAAAAAAAAAAAAAAAGAGTTAAGACTATATAAGTTAGTTTTGTAAGATGAATTACCAGAACTGCTACGCAATATATTTGCAGGGTTGCGGTCTAATTTACAAACCATTCTTTTCTTCTAAAGAACATTTACACCCCAAAGAAGTAAATAGGCTCTATTACAAAAGTACTTTCTTAATGATGTAACATAAATTTGCTTTCCACTTAGTGTAACTTCTCCATCTACAGATAGAATTCTCAGCTGAGAATTTATGTTTAAAAAAAAACAACTAAAGTCTTCAGGAAACAGCTACTCCCTTGATGAAAATACTGGCATCAAACCAGGGAACATAAGAGTGATTACTGTTGTATTGTATAATTCCTTAAAGTTTCATAAATACTCAAGGTTTTCGTCAAAGCTTAATTTACTTTTTTTTTTTTTTTTGGAAGTAGAAATAACAGAAAATCAGGAAAAAAATGCTGACCTTTAATTTTGGAGGGATGATTTTTGGTTTTATCTTTCCATTCTTTGTATTAAAAAGACACACAAAAAACCCCCTCCACAAAATAATTTAATCATGTTACTGTGAGTTGAACCATTTTTTGGTATGAAATGCACCCTGGCAAAACTTACTGCTAATATAAGCTACCAATACAAGCCCAAAGCTTTTCTTCTAAAACATCATAACATCACACCCCTCTAATAAATTTTTTTTAAAAGACCAAGTTTTTTTGATGTCTTTCCTTTGGGAGATTGCTGTTAAAATGCATTATTGCAGGCATCGTGCTTGTGACCTAGATAGACAAATGGCAGACAAGGAAGATTCTTTTCAGGAAAGAATTCATTGCTGTAAGTGTACCAGCAAATGCTTGCTAAGAAATGACAACCAGGACATTTCACTGCACAGGCTTAGAGAGTGGTGCTGTACAGCACTGGCATGGCAGAAAATCACTTATTCTGTCAGGGCAATAGATCCTCCATATGCAAACCTCAGCAGAAATATTTGGAAAAATTCATCCAAGTCCAGGAGAGTGTAGAATCGCAAGGGAGGTGTCCAGTGAAACTAGAAGGAGAAACTGAACTCGCTTCAGCTTAAACAGAGAGCAGATGGGAGCTCCTGACCAGAACTATGGTAGACAATTTTAAAGTAAAGGCATCAGTGCAGACTTAGCTTTCAATGCCAGTCTCAGAAGTGGGCCTCAAATATCTGAAAAGAGTTAGAGAATTGGTACTGAGAATAATACATCATATTTCCCTGCTCTAATAGAATTTTTGAGTAACTGAACCTGAGTCATCTTGAGAAATGCCAATTTGATTCTGTGAAGCACATTGAAGTGTCAGGACATTTTTTGTTGTTGTCAAAAATGGAGATGAGCCAAGCACAGCCTCCTGTGCTCAAGAAAGCCCCATGCTCAGGAGAACTTTCTACTCTCAGCTCTTATTTTTATATGTTTTTACATAATAAGACACTGCTGGATTTGCTTCAGGTTATTCTCTCTGGAAGCCATAGTTAGGCAAACTATTATTTTTTGATCAGTGAAATTTGAACTTTAAACCAGTTTAACACCGGTCCTGTTTTGTTTTTGTAGAACCTCACCTAACTCACTATTATGAGAGATAACTTCCAGTTTTACAGTAGCAACCCAGTTCTCCAAGCATCCTAGACTGCAGCTTTTTAAGTTCTAAACTTCCTAAGGGCTCTCTCTTGGTGTCTTGCCTCCCTATTCTAAACTGAATTCTTATGTCTTTGGTGCTGACACAGTCTGCATTATCAACCAGTTCAGAAATATCCTCCTCAGTTAAAATTAATTAAAAATATAATTATGCTGACATTTTAAAGGAAAGAAAGATATGAGTGCTCACGTATCTGCCCTCTGACCTGCTCAGCCTCATTGCTTTTTCTGCGCCTACACAAGAAGTTCTTGTTACCTCTGGTACCTGCAGTTATCCTACATGGTTTTAGTCCCTGGATGGTTTATGAAATTTTCAACCTTATTTTCAGTAATTTTGCTTATTTTTCACTTTCTGCATACCTTTTTCTCCTGTTTAAGGCACTAAAAAATGTACAATTAAGTCAGGTTGGTTCGATTGTTGCACTTACCAATGCATGCACTGGAAATGCACACAACAGGAATTTCTTTCTCTTAGCCCTGGCACAGTTTCTTTGAGAAATCAATTCTTTACTTCCTTTAAAACCCAAGGAATTTTTACATGGCAGTGCTCTGAGCTTATTCATGCCTGCCCATTCTGTAATGTATCATTCTGCTGAAAACTGATGTCTACTGGTGAGCTCTCTTCTAAGGATGTGCCCCCATGCTAATGTCAGCTCCATTGAAAATGAGGCATTGAAAAGGAGACTCTTTTCTTGAGTAGGAACTGTCAGCTACTGTTTAAGCATAAAGCAGCATGCTGAGCACTCTTCCATGTGAAAAGGCTTTCAAATACAACTCTGAAAACAGAAGAGATGAATCATTGAATGCATTGAAGGTGATGATAAGACTTTTTCCCCCCCGTCCCAGGTTTAAAAGAGTGAAGCTAAATAAATGGAAGAGAATGGCAAATGTTAGATCTTCAATAAAATCTATAATTTCCTGCTTGGCACTGCAAGAGACAGATAAGCAATTCTGTGATTGCCCTCTGCTCAGGAGATCACACTGTGGGAAAGGACAAGAGTATGAGAAGAGTTGAGGCCTGTACCTTTACATCAGAACAGGGAGGTAGATCTGTAGAAAATGTTCTCCAGCAAACAAATTCTGCAGCCTTAGGCTTCTTGGGAAATGCTACTTTCAGGGTAGTATCAGGGATCTTGATGTGTGCTTGAGTGGAGAAAAGTACTTATAAGCTGTATTTACCAAATAGCTCTGTTTTAGCATATTAATCACCTTTTTAACCATAGCAGAAGAGAAATGCTGCAAATGACAGGACATGGTTTTTGGATGTGCTCTTACATTGCACTAGCTGCTGAATAGCTGAAATCTATTTAAAATATTATTGACAGAAAATCATTTGTTAGCTGAAAAATATAAGTTCTAGTCTTAAAATTTCTAGTGGTGATTACTTGAATAAAAGGAGCCAGAAACGAGGATTAGCGACATAGACAAAGCAAAGACAAAGAAATGCTGATTCCTTGCTTTCTCATTTACAATTACTAGTGAAATAAAGACAAACATAGGTAATAATAGACTTGAACCACTAACTTTCATATAATAATATCTTTAGGTAATGATATCAAATGTTGTTTACTGTCCATGTCCCAGAAATAGGGAGGAATGGAGTTGTCACCCCTCCTCAACATGTTTTCGTATTGTGCAGGTATGTCTTCAGGTCTATCTCCAGCCTTTCAAAGTGTGGTTCAGTTGGTTTTTGGCTTCTTCTTTCCTTCTCTCCTGCTTTATGAAATATTATATTGAGAAAAGTGATAGAGGATAAGTTTTTATAGCCACTGCAATCAGTCTTACCAGTCCAGCCAAAAGGAGCAGTGCATCCCCTCCTACTAGATTTTGCATGGCTGTTTCCTTTGGGTGATATGATGGTATCTCTCCATATCAGTCCTGGTTGTCCTGGCCATTTGGAAAGAACTATATGTAATGGAAGTGGTGGAATGTACTGTTTGAGGAATTTCTAAGCCCTTGGTGTGTTAATTAAGAGTAATTGGCAATTTATCCTTCTTGCCCCAGTGGAACTTTCATGCTTTTGTCCACAGAGCACTCAGCAGATCTTCACAGCCTCTTCTACTATGACTGCCACATAAACTGTGGCAGCTTGGAGGCACAAGGCGTATAAAGTTGTTTCCTGATATAAATGAAATGAAAATCCATCAGGATCAGCCTACTGTCATCAACTTTGCGTCTTCCATCCTGGAAGGCTGGATTCCCATGCAGGACAGGAGCCTGACTAACTAGCCTACTCTTAAAGTCTGAAGCCTTTTTTACTTTAACCAGATTCTGCATAGACACAGTTCTTGGAGAAACCCATAATACAAAAGAAATATCAGGATAATACAGGATAATACAAAAGAAAGACACATACACTTATTTTATCATCTGAGAAATTAATGTGCGTTTGTCTTACGATCATCTGAAATTCCAGAAGCTTACCCATGAGAAGATCTCTCTCTGAAACTTGTGGTATCAGACCGGAAAATCTGTAAATTTTCTGCACTCTTACCTCAAGGCCACAATCTAAATTGATAAACAATTTTGAGTCCTGAATATTTTCTGCAATTTGTTACATGCTGATGCTCATCAGTGTTGTAAATGCCAGCTCCCCAATAAACAAACTTTTCCTTTGCAAATGTTGCATAAAATACAAGTAGCTATGTAAGCAGTGGGATTTTGCAAAGCAAATTTGCCAGACTTCACGCTTGATGCCATTGACCTGAGAATGTTAAGTTGCTGAATGCATATGAGTCACAAATTGAATTTCATAGTTTGTCTCTTCACTAGAGCCACTTTTAAGTGTAAAGATATATTCAACAAGTAAACTATATTTTGAGCTACATTTAAATGTGTTTAGGCATAAGAAAATTATTAATTTTCTCATTTTAAAAAAGTTTAATTGGACATGATTTCAAGCCCTTTATTTCCATAATCACAACAAGCTGAATTCCCACATTAGTGATTGAGGGACAAGGCTTTTAAATGTAAACTTTAAAATACAGCCATTTGAAAGAGAAATTTTGTGGTGTCTCTTTAATTTTATGCACAAAACTAACCTTTTATAATTTTTTTGAGATTTCTAGTTCAATTGTCCTAGTTCCATTAGGATAGCTTCCATGATAAAAAGAATATATTCTGCTGAGTTTGGGCTACCAAGTATTGGTTAACTGAGCAGCCGAAATATATCACAAACTGTTCATTGAATACGTGAAATCACGGAATGGAAATGTGGGATGATTCTTTCTTCAGCTGTGGGGGTCTCCTCACTGAAATGAAGGTTTCCAACATTACTAATTAAATTTCCTATTTGTATAAGTACACAATGCTATTAAAATTAGGATGTATGTATTTTATGTGATGTGTTTTTAAAACAGAGCAACTGTTTCCTTGAAGAAGTTTGTTGAACTGATTTATTGGTTGATATTTCATACACATATTTTTACTCACAGAAATATCGTATCTTTTAAATCTAAATAGTGTTTTCTTTCAAATTGCTTTTTTTTAATAGTTCTTGAATGCAATCATATGAATATTAAACACAAACCCCAACTTTTTCCTTAGAAAATTCCTCGTGCCTCTTAGAATATTTGTCTGTTTGTGTGTTTTTTTGTTTGTTTGTGTTTCCCCTCAAAATTGTAGATTCTCTGAACAAAATACTTTATACACGTTAGTTGCTACTTTTCCCAAAGATAAAATTATTTTGGAAAAACTTCTGCTATCAAGTGCTACCTATTCTTTGCACAATATACTTCAGCTGCTTAGGGCAGAAAACAAGCAGGTAAAAGATAATTTTTGAAAAACTGGTTTAGCATTTTCAGCAAATAAATCAGAAAGCAAGTAGAGAAGCAATTTCTTTTAAAGTATTTTTCTAATAAAAGGTATAAAATAAAACAGCGTGATAATAAAACTTGGTCCTGAAGATATTGTGTGATGGTTTGAATTATAATGAAATGCTGCCAGAAACAATCTGACTGCAACCACGATATTGTTTCACAAGGTGGCACAGCTACTCTTCATAATATTGTGCATGTATACTTTTTCTCAACCAATATCTAATCAAGCTCTCAGTGTAGCTGTAAAAGAGCCTACCTGTATTCAAATCAAGAAAGCATAAGAAAGGTCTCAGGCAGAAGCAAGATTTCAGGCCCAGTCCAAGGCTTCTGGAAATCAATAAGCAGCTTTCCAATATCTTCGATGGGAATATAATAGCTTATCCATGGCATGTTTAAACTCTCCTGCCAGGCTTTCTAATCCTGTATGTGATTAGCTACAGCAGACAACATATTAAACTTCTCAGGAAAAATAAGCTCATAATGCTTAGCTCTCATCTGGCTTTTTAGAAACCTTGGTATGATTAATAATACACTCATCTAGTAATAAGAACTAGAAGTTGACACATCCATAATCCTACCAAATTCAATGGGACAGCTTCTAAGTAAACTCAGAATACTGACAGACTGAAAAGGTGGATTCTAATTAAAATTCTTGATATTTTGCTCTTTTAATGTTACAGTACAATTCTTTATATTCTTAATTCAAACTTTGGAATTTTGTCTCTAGGATCAAGTGGGAAGAGTGACATAACATACAAAAGGAATTTTTTTCCTGGCTTTACATAAAAATTGCAAAAAATTGTTATTGCAATATTTAATGATGAGGGTGAGCCTTGTAAGTAACACTACTTTCCTTCATACAGACATTTCAAGTCACAGACTAGAAGGATATTCCTCTAGGTGACTTTGATGTCAAACCTAAGTAAAAGTCATATTTGGGTAAAATTCCTAGGAAACTTGTAAAAAATGTTGTTTGCTACCAACTTGTTTATAACCTCTTCAAAACTTCTTAAAAAAAGATTGCACAAATGCATGAAACCAACATGCCTAGGATCAGACTTCTGACCAGACAGTTCCATCCTTCTAATTTTTGCTTTTAAGATGTCACATGGTTCGTTGACACTAGGTGTTGGAAGAGGGGATGTGTATGTATTTATTGTCACTTTCGGTTGATTTATAAAGAAAGATAACTATATTCAGTTTTTCCTCTGGGAGCAATAGCTCTTCACCTCTGTAGACATGCTGCTATTTCCTTTCCAGAGTTTTCTTCTGAGTGGGTCTTTTTAAAACTTTATTTAGTTTAAATTTTTATTTACTCTCCCAGATTTTTCTTTTCAAATTGCTGGAGCAGCCTTAATGCAGTGCCCTCTACCTTCCCCAAACCACTCAACAAAGTATGGCACACATTTTCCTGACATGCATTGCTGCAGTCTGCAGTTATGCATTTGGGGACATAGGATAATGCTATTGCTATCAGAAATTAATTTTCTCTTTTACCTTTCTCTGTTTCCAAGGCAGAAAAAGAAAAAAGACATCTTGTGGCCAGGTTAATCAAATGGTGCTGTTACCTTTGGTAGTAAAACAATTAGTAAATGCTATTACAAGTAAAACTTTTTAAGTCTTATGAACATATTTTACAATTTTGAAAGAAAACACTGCACAGTTTATTTCCCACTGTAGATATTGCAGGGAAGTTACGTTAAGCAAGAAAGGTTTTTACTTTCAATCTTGATCTTCCTCTGTGCAGGCTGTTCTCAGAGTGCATTGAGAATGTATTTGCTGAGGTCCTTCAAAGAGAAATTTTCTGTTGCACTCCTTACAGCTGTCTCTACCTCTTTACCAGGATTGACATACAGTGTCTTTCTGTCTATCCTAAGCACATATGGAGATGCAACACATTGCTGACTTTCTTTCAAATGGCAGAAATTAGTTCCTTTAATCCTTGTATCTGTCACTAGATAGCAGGCAATAATGTGTGAGAAAAGTGTTAAGACAGATCTTTTTAAACCACTTGAGGCTATGTCTTCCATACAAGTCCATGGCTGTGGGGGTACCGGAGATAAATACTGCTGTCCCCCACTTAGAGTCTTCCAGTGTATCCCATACAGAGGTGGGAGTTATGTATGGAGGTCTTCTATGCATAAAAGAGAGTGATTTCATTTCATTTATTTCTATTCTAAGAAGAGAGGGAACAAATACCAAACACAGGCAAGATAACAGTTTGAAAGAGGAGCAAAACAAGGCATGTTAAATAAAATTTACATATTAATTGCCCATGTAAACTTTAGTGCAATAATAACTACTCACAAATAATGGAGCAAATGTTAAATCTGAAAGGACTTTCAGAAGTATAGATTTCCCAGCCATAGTCTACCATATTATTTAAATTTTGCTTTTATTTAAATCTGAGTATGGAACTCCACACTTATCTTTAAATTGCAGATTGTGTAGTTTGTTTGGGTTTTTTCCCCAAATAAAAGATGTGTTTAGTAATAGCTGATGTCATTAAATCATTTTGAATCTAAAATTTGAATTATTGATGGATTTTCAGAACTGCATATAATTCTAAAAGATACAAAGGTTTGCTTTTTGTAATGCCTGTTGCTTCTCACTGATCTCAGTCTGGAACAGGACTGAGTATATGAGCATCAGAATTGGCTCTGTGAACAGTAGTGAAGGAGAAAAATATTGCAGTTGGACTCCTGCTGCAGTAGCTGTCATTTCTCAGCAAGGAAATGGTGGTAAGAGTGTAAGGACACAAGGAGCTGATCTCTTTTGAAAGAAAGGTGTGTATTTATACAAGATCTGGCTGGGTCCAGTGCCCAGTAAAACCAACAGAAAAGGCTTTTACCATATTCAGTTGGATATCTGTGAGGGTTAATAGATTATATATTACCTCCCAAAGTAAAACTGTATATAATTATATAATATAATTACCTCCCAAAGTAAAACTGTACCTAGAAATGTACAGTTATAGAGCCCAATGTTGCAATTGTTATACAGTTATACAAATGGTTATAGAGCCCAATGTTGCAGTAATGCAAACACAAAGTAAAACACCCGTTTCAGCCACAAAACCTGCAGAGGTTTGGAACATAAGAATAAAAATAAAGACAGCAAAACTACTTCTTAGTTAAGATATTAATGCATATAATTACCCAGGTGTATCAATGTATAAATAAATGCTTACAAAAATGTTAAAGGATGGTTGGCAGTTACAACTACTGCTCTGTAAATGATGTCTGTATGTCTCCATAATGAAACTGAATGCCCAAGGGGAATTTCAAGCTTAAAGTTTTTCAAAGTTTGCTATACAAAGACAATTGAAATTTCTATATCTTTCGGAGATGGCTGTGCTAGCTCTGATATGAGCTATTTTTGTGGGGTGGTGCATTATTGTCTATCACTTAGAGCCAAATGCTATAAATATTCTTTAGTGTCACACACCTAAAAAGGAGCTATTCACAGAATCATGGTGATATTTTAAAGAATCAAAGTGAAAAAGGAGTGAAAAAAGTTTTGGTTTGGATTTGAAGACTGCTACCCTATTTCAATTTCTTTTAGATTTGCCTGATTAGTGATAGAAATAGCTCCAATCCTTTCAGTAATTAATATATTCCAGTCTTAAGTTTCTTCTTTCTTGCATCAAGCATATTTGCTACCACTTTTTTTAGGCTTTTCTTTTTTTGGTTTTGAAAATGACATCTATAGCCATTATCCTTTCTTAACTTCCTAACGAAACACTTAAAGGGCAGCTAGATTTAGTCAATGTTTTCCCCCTTTGACTGCTATGAAGATATTGTAGATGGTGTTTTAGATGCCCTTTACATGATTTGTAAAGGCATTCTTAACTCAGGTACAGGACTGCTGTTATTAACCACTAGATGCCACCGTTGCTCTTGTAGAAGTGGTCCAGTCTGTGTCTTTGTCCATTAAACCCCACAAACCTTCAACAGATTTCTCTGTGGTATATAAAAATCATGAAATAGTATTGAACTAAAAATATAAATGCAGATAGATACACACCTTATATTCAATTTCTTTATAGACTATTTTGATAACACACAACACCTGGGTCCATTTTCAACTCGGTAGTGTGTAGAGGGCTTTATGGTCACCTTTCATGGGTTTACCTGCCCTTTTTGTGACAAAAATAGGAGCTGTCAGATCTGACGAGTGAGTGCAGCTGACACTGACTGGAGTCCTTTCAGTATAAGCATAAACAGTGGAAATGGCTTAGTGTCATACACTGTACTTCTGCAACCCCAGAGCAGTAAGTTGTCTGAAAATTTAGGACACCATTATGATGGAGCTGTGTAGGTCTCAAGGAGCCCTTACTCCTTACTGCACATTACTCACCAGGACCCAGCAACTCTCAGCTGTTTGCCAGGAGCTGGGGGGAAGGGATGGGTGACAGTGTTTTTAAATGCAAGGCTCATATGGAAAGCAAAGACACTCATAATACTGGTGAATTCCAATGCCATTGTAAAGGCTTTCTGGAGGACATCCTTTCCACTTAGCTTGTCTTTTTTTTTTTTTTTAGATGCAGGATGTGTGGCTCACACAACATCTGAAGCAGTGTTCTTATGTCCAGACACAACATTTGGGCTGTTGTTTTTAGTGGCGACAGCTGGAGGGAACACCTATCGCCTTACTGGCTCTGGTTGTAAATGTGTCAGCCTGTGTGCACATGGAGAGGAAATTAATGATGGACTGCTTTGAAAGGACACTCAGTCCTGGGAATCCATAGGATATGCTTCGTGAGCCTGATGCTTCCACATCTCAAAACCATGAAGAGCATACAGCCTGCTTACTGCATGTGGTGGAGCCACTTGGAATGTCTGCAAATTACTTCAGTAAGTGACCTCTTCATAGCTAAAGACTATGCAGAGTAGACTTTCTTGGTTAGGTGGGTGAAGTGGTATCTGTCTTTTTCCAAAAAGGTTTGAAATTTTTCTCTCACTATTCCCATACTTTTGCTAATATCGTAGAATACTAGCCTCCATACTCCTCCGCCCACCTTGACGTGTGTCTTACAATTGATAAAGTCACAAGAAGTGATAGACAATGCCATAGATTAGCCACCACAATGGGTGTTTTTCCTGAAAACTATTAACTATATCCTACTGGATTTGTTGTATCAATGTATTTCAGTGAAATGACAAATGGATTGGAGGAGCAACTTATGGCTTTTGCAGGAGATAGACATCTTGCACAATTAAATAAGGGATGCATATAAATATGGAGGATGCACAGGCAACCTTAAACCTCAGAATTAAAACTATCCCTGTAGGCACAGTGTCCTGGAAGTTTAACTCCTGGTGTCGGTCATCCTGGGCTGTGGACAGTGCCGTTCCACAAGCCGGGAGAATGAGGAAGCAATGCCCCAGCATCTTGGAGCCCATGAGAACCAAAACAATATTAACAATACCAATAACACTAACACTACTAATACTAATGATATACTCAGGCCGTGGGAATCCACGCAACAGGAAAAGGCACTCTAGGCTAGGGAGTTGTTAACTGTCCAGGAGAGAAACAGAGGCCAGGAAAGGGGCAGCGGAGAAGGCTTCTGTCCTCCGGACAAGACACCCGGGACCGGCCTTCCACGACCACCACGACGTCTCGGAAGAGACGCCCGAGCGGGACGGTCCTGTCCGGCGCCGCGTGGCCGCTCTCGGGTGACACGGAGCCGCTGGTGACCCACCGGCCTCGCCCGCTGTGACAGCGGGACCGGGACGCACCGGGGGATCCGGCAGATAAGCGAGGCTCCCGGGGCAGTCCCTCAGAGCCCCACCCCTCGGCACCGCCCGGCCCTGGCCCCAGCACGCAGGAGGGTCGCCGGCGGGCGGCAGGGCCTCTCCGGTGGCCGAGGCCACGGCGCGGGGGATCCGTGAGCGGCACCTAAAAAAATCGTTTCATTCCGGAGCGGCGGCGGCGGCCGCCACTTCTCCAGCGCAGCTCGGGCGCCAGCGGTGCGCTCCGGGGTGAGGCGCTCGGCAGCCGCGGAGGAGGCGGCGGGCGTTGCGCGGGGCCGGGGCGGAGGAGGCTGAGCGGTGGGAGGGGCGGGGAGGGAC
>VZRL01000335.1:1169799-1362842 GCA_013397895.1 Origma solitaria | reverse complement strand
AGGCAGCAGGCGCCGCCGGAGGCAGCGGCGGTGCTGGGCGGCACGAGTTTCAGGAGCAGCCCCTGGGAGCTGCCGCCCGCGGCGGCGGAGGGCACGGTGTCCAGCCCCGCTGCCGGCGGGGAGGGGGAGCCGGAGGAGGAGGACGAAGGCGGCGAGAAGCGGAGCGGCCGGTCTGGCGGCAGCCACAACGGGAGCGGGGACTGGGGGGGTTCCCAGGGCTGCACCAAGCCCCGCAACTTCCTCTACGTGGGGGTGATGACGGCCCAGAAGTACCTGGGCAGCCGGGCGGTGGCGGCGCAGCGGACGTGGGCGCCCTCGGTGCCGGGCCGCGTGGAGTTCTTCTCCAGCCAGGGCTCCGCCGCGCCCCCCGGGATGCCCCCGCTGCCCGTCGTCGCCCTGCCAGGAGTGGACGACTCGTATCCGCCTCAAAAGAAGTCCTTCATGATGATCAAGTACATGCACGACCACTACCTGGACAAGTACGAGTGGTTCATGCGGGCGGACGACGACGTCTACATTAAAGGTGACCGGGGCGCATCCTGCCGGCGGGAGGCAGGGAGGAGGGGGAGCTGTGTCTGGGAGCTCGGCGGGGCACCTCGGTGGGTCGGGAGGGAGATTCGGTTCCCGCCTGGGGCGAAGATCGCATGGGGTGCCTCGATCTGCCACCGCCCCGCCGGCGTTTGCTTCCAGCCCCAGAGTGCGGGGCATGGGGAGCCGCCCCATCCCTGAGGGAACCCCGACGTGCCCGGCCCGGGCCGTCTCTGCAGAGCCCGAGACTCAATGGAGAGCCGAGACTGCGGGTTGGACCCCGCCGGGCACGGTGAGCGGTCCCTTGGATGGGCGTGTGGTCCCGGTGCTGCGGTCCCCGCCCTCGCCTCCGTGGCGATCCGCCGGACCAGCCTCCGCCGTGGTCCGGCGGAGAGGGTCCGGTCCGACCCTGTGCGGTGGGCAGCGGGGTAGTGCCGGACCCACGACCCGACCGCAGGGTGTCTTTCGATCCCGCCTCGTCCCCGACCCCGTCAGCGGAGTCGGTGCGGGGCTCCTCGGGAGCGGCGATGCTGTCACCGGTGCCGGCTCTCCGCCTGCCTCGACCTGCAGCCACCGCGGGCTCCGTGCGAAGCTGCTGCTGAGTGCAGCGCGTGTCTCCGGACAGCACCAGCCCTGCTGCCGTGCGAGTTTCATAGCACCGTTAGGACGTGATGTTCTGCAGCCTGCTCCCTTTGGGTCTGCGCTTGTTGCTGGCATTGTTCGTGCCGTGTCCTGCGCTTAGGAAAGACGAGCTGAAGTTGTAAGCATAAGCGCAGGTTGTGAGCTTGGTACCTTACACTGTTTTAAGTTCATTGGAGGTAGCTGCACCCCTCCCTATTTGTCACTTCATTTTGAGTCGTTTAATAGGCTGCCTGCTCATCAGCTGTCGTTCTCCTGTCAAATACTTGCACATGCACACATGTATATATGTATGTTTGTATATATAGATATTCAGCTGCAGACGTAAAGTGTTTTCTCTGAGCTCATTTGGAGGTTGTACTGAATCTATCTTAAACTGGTTACATGATACGAAATTAAAACTATCTGGTAACTTTTAATTTCTAATAACTATGAAACAAAATTTCTTGAAATAAGTAGCTAAGGGGTTTGGAGGAGAACTGTGTAAACATTGTAGCACTGGAACTACGTTGAAATGAACTGGAGTTTTACTTTTTTTTCCAAGAATTAGTCTGCAATCAAATGTGTTGGTTTATTTAGATTTGCTCTGATGTTTTCAAAAATTAACCCTATTAAAATCTTACATGGTATTTTCCCTCCACTCCCTTTCCTCTCCAGCTTGGAACTTTATTTTCCAAATTGTCTAACTTCAGAGAGCATTTTATACTAGCAAGTGAGTGCTTTCCATCAGTATTGTTTGAACAGAGCAAAGGCTACTGGTAAAATTTATGTTTTGACCATATTCCAGCTTTTGGCTGAAGGAAAATGTCATTGTAAGGTTAATTTAAAAACAAAAAAAAAAAAGTGTGAAGTTGTCCAAGCATGTTTTCAATTAGGTATAGGATATTGCTGTAGGAGCGATTTCCTGTGACAATCTCAGGTGCTTGTTATATCTCTATAAAAACTTGAAGTACAGGAAAAGAGGTGGCTGGCAGAGTAGTCAAAGAGATAACAGTAATTTTTTCTTTTTGTCAGGTGAAAAATTGGAAGAGTTTCTTCGCTCACTGAACAGCAGTAAACCTCTGTATTTGGGGCAGACTGGTCTGGGTAATATTGAAGAACTCGGAAAACTCGGGCTGGAGCCTGGAGAAAATTTCTGCATGGGAGGGCCAGGAATGATCTTCAGCCGGGAGGTTCTCAGGAGGATGGTGCCTCATATAGGTGAATGCCTTCGAGAAATGTACACTACTCACGAGGACGTGGAGGTGGGCAGATGTGTCCGAAGGTTTGGAGGAACTCAGTGTGTTTGGTCCTATGAGGTAAGTGACAGTGTAAATTGCAGTGTGCTATTTGTTTACAGAGTTTTTCATCTTGCGAGGTAAGTAGCTGTATCTGCAATCTCTTTCCACCTTAATTATCTTTCAGTGCTTGGATCAGAATGTGAACAGCAGACTGTAAGGAAAAAAGAGAGTAAAACATTCACAGCGTATTGCTGTAATCATATTTATTTCTAATTGTGTCTTTCAGTTTTCATTGGTGACAATTACTGCAGCCATGTTGTTGCTATGCCGTAAGTTGCTTGAGCATTACCTAGAGGGTTTCAACATAATCCTTGACAGGAAGCTGTTGTGTTTGATATATACTGTTCAGGTCAGGTCTTTTTAAGCAGATCTTTTTAAGTTTGGTTATGCATGTGGCATTTGCTCTGCCTCACAGTTTCTTAAAAGGTGTTGTGGCATTTGAAGAATTGCCTGTATTTTCTTAATTACTCGGATGTATTTTATTTCAGTTTTTTATTGACAAAAGCAGAAATAGGTGTTGTTTGGTTGGGGTTTTTTGCACAGAAATGTTATTTGTTACACTGCCTTTCTATGAAGCATCTTTAATAGTGCTTTTCTTGGTATAGAACAGCATTAAAATGTATTAAGAACACATGCAGTGTAAGAAAGTTTCCTATGCTGAAGTAATTTTAGGAACAAATTACTTCATTCAGCGGTAACATTTTCTAAAGAAATAATGATCTGTTGTAGTACCCAAAAATTTTATTTGCAATGCCATAACTAAAATTCATGCTGGTTTTTCTGGGAATGTTGTGGTTATTTGCAAGACTGTCTTCATAGATAAAAATAAACTGAGCATGCAACTACCAGAAAGAGTAACGCGTGATAGCTAATATGATGAATATTATTTCACTTATTTTGACCAGTTCTTTAATATTAATATGTACTTACTCTTGTGGCACTCCCTCATTAATCAGGTAAAAAGCATTTAAATGGGTCACAGAGAGAGGTTATGTGCTATTTAATGGCAAAAAGGCAGAAAAAAATAATTTTGTGTAATAGTGTTTTTCTGAGTGGCCCAGGGAAAGGTGACCATTAATAAATGGGTTGGGTAGGCTACAGTGTATGTAAACAGAGCAAAAGAAAATGTTGGGTAGTTGGTACTAGTTAGGTGGAAATTTTAGATGGGCAAATCTTCTTCTTTACTTCACAATAGAAAGATGCCTTTCAAGACTATTTTGTTACATGTTGTAAATGCCACTGTGCAATAACACACCTGTTGCTCTGGTAGAGCAGGGAAGGCATTTATGGTGTTGGTGAAAATTGTTGTAGGACTATGTAGGACTAGTGGCTCTTAATCAGACTTCCAAATTGCATCTTACATTGACAGCCTGATCTTACATTCCAATGTGTTTGGGCTATGTCTGTACAAAGCAATTTTCCGATCCTTATGGGCATGTGATGTTTGCTGATCTGATCAGATGGCAGCATTATGATTGTGCCTTGACACTTATGTCTTGGAAGGGGTTTTGGTTTTGCTTTCCTGCCTCATCTTCTTGGGGAGAAATCTGTGGAAGGTAAAAAACCTGACAATAGATAATATTGTCACTGTGGTTATAATTTATTTTGATGTTGAATGTCAGGAAATGTTGTCTCCAGGCACTGAACTTAAAGGGGGATGGAGCAGAAAAATACAGTTTTAGAGATCAATTTCTGTGACTGCCCAAAAACTCAACTTTTCCTGGTAGGACTGGGGCCTAAACTTTTTAAAAAGCAAACTGAAAACAAACTTTTTAAAAATACCCCATGTTTGTATGGGATCTGGAACAGAGTGACACCAGTCTTGGTTGTCAGTTGCTTTTGAAGAACCTAGGTCTATGTAATAAAGAATAGAAGAACAAAAAATATGTTGGGCATTACAATAGTCTCTACTCATTTCTGACCAGTATTTCTGTCTAATTCTGAAGAATCTTTGACTCTGTTCCCAGTGCAGAAGCTGCTTGGGAAGATGCAGATGATTAAGACAAAGTTGCTTAGGATGCTATCGCAGTGCTGAACCTATGTAGATAGGAAGGAGTAAAATGGGGTGTCTGGAAAGAGAAGGTGCATTTGTGCTTTGGCATGGTTTGTGCTGTGCACCAGTATGAAACTTCACCGTGTCACAAATTGCTAGACTATTTGGTGATGAGGGTGATCTTTTTCTTTCCTGGGGCACTAAAACCATTTCTGTGTGCTTTTTCATTCCTGCGTTAGATCAGAAACACTCTCTGTGTGCCAGAAGGGGGATATTCCCTCAGTTACATGTGCACAAAATCTAAGACTGGGGCCAGAACACCCTGTATAGCCAGTTGCACCTTTGTCCTGAAGTCCTCTGTGTGTAAGTATTAAACTGAGTCCTGTTGAGATGCAAGATGCAAGATTATTATGAACTTAGTTGATTTGTGGTAAGATGTATAATTTGTATTTTGTATGTGTTGCTAAAGACTAATATAAGATGGAATCAATTAAATTAAAATTCACAGGAGCTTTTCAGCTCCAGAAGAGTTGAATCATTGTTGCCTCATTTTTTAACTAGGTTTCTTTTCTAAGAGCTGGGTCAGAAAGTCAAAGAGTTGCTGAGAAAACCTGAAATGCTTGATCTTTGCTGGGTGGCTCAGCTGGTGTAGTTAAGACTGGCTACCTGTCAGGGTTTATTCTGGTAATACTTAGGGTTAACTAGTAAGCATGTGGTAGGTTGTATGCATAATATGCTTGCTTTGAGGGGTTTTTTTTTAGGGGGGGGGGGTTCTGGGGGGTTTTTTGACAATTTTTTTCTGTAATAGTGAATAAGAAAAGAGGAGGTATGTGAGCCTGCAGTGAGACACTCTTATGTTTTGAGCTTTCTAGAGTTAAATTCTAATTCTGCCAGATTTGAAGCCGCATCGAAAGAGTGCGTCTCCCACATACCAAGTGACTCACAGCTGAGGTGATGAGCCTCTCTGTCTCTGCTCATGGAGCTCCTGCACTCTAAATAAAGAATTAGTCATTAGATTGCTGAGAGAGTGAATCTAATAACAGTGTTTTTAGGGTGCTTGTGAGAAATGGAGGACAGAAAGAGGAGGACACTCAGGTTGGTGTCTCCTTTCGGTTGCTGTCCCGCTCTGCTGGACTTATGCAGCCCTGTAGTGAGCTGGAGCAGGAGGGAGATCCACTTTGCTGAGCACGAGGATCAGGAGAAAAAGAGGGGATCACAGCCAGGAATAAAGACCAGAAAAGTGTCACGCTGCCCTCTTGACAGCAGCTTGCATTCAATTTGGCTGTAAGCAACAGCTGAAATGTACTCTAAATCTAGTCCATTTCCTTGCTTCATGAGAAAGTATCTGCTAGAAGTGTATTTCGGATGGATCATTTTCTTTCTACAGAAGATCCACCTCTGTTCTGGTGTATTTTTTCAATTATGTTTTAATTTATCCTCCAGTTTTGATGATGCTGTAATGATTGAGGTATAATAAACCTGACAAATTTGTCTGAAGTGTCTCTGTAAAAAGTCTGATAGTTTTTGTAAGGTCATGGCATCTTCTGCTTCCCCAAATCAGAAACTGTAGAGATTAAAAGGGCCTTTTGATTTGCTTTCGGAATCTGTATTTTAAGCTATTGCTCTCTTCTTCTAATTTTGAAGCCTTCAAATGTTTTTCTTTTAGAGGAATGGAGAAATTAGCTTGATTTTAGTGAGTCATATGTGTTCTATTCTTCTGAAAACAAAAATATTGTTAAAAACCTGAGATGCTGTGTGCTTCCTTGTTTTGCTGTTTAAGAGAGACTTGAATATAGAGGACCATTTGGAATAAAGGGCTGATTGCTTTATCTCCCTCCCCACTCCCCCCACCCCCACTCCCACTCCCCCAGGTTTTAAATGATATTTTGTGTTTTGGAAGACCATTTCGTAATTTATAACCTGAGTTTTTGACAGATCAAATAGTGTAGCTCCACAAAATGACTAAATAAAATGTTATGTATAAATTAAGTGGCTATAACATTTGAAGCAGAAATCAAACATTGTCAGGATGTAAATACTATCAGAAAACATGCTTTTTAGAAAATGAAAAATGACAAATGCAGTATAAAACATCTAAAAACAGTTCATTGATATATTTGTAACATATATTCAAATGCTTTTGAAGCTTTAATTCTGGTTGCCTTTTTTCCTTTTTTATGGAAGAAAATCACATCAAATATCTCAAGGTAGAAGAGACCCATAAGGACTATCACGTCCAATGCTTGCTACATTCATTTTAAACTTAAAAATTACATTATTCCAAAACATTCCATACGCTTTTGATCTTTTGGTATTGTGTATGTTGATGTTAAAAGAAAATATAGTATTTTGTACATGCAAGCAACTGGCGTTAATGATATATCTATTTTTCCCATTGTATTTTTCCCCCTTCATTTCCAAAGTTCAAGGACAGCCATAGAATATGGTCCCATTACTGTAACATTTTTTCAGTAAAAGAGCTCTCTATTATCCTATTTGTTGTTGATTCCCAGTAGTTACAGTAAATATTGCAGTAAGTGTCATGGGAAAATGCCTCTTTGGATCAAGTTGTGTACTCAGAAAAGTTTCTTTTACAGTGCATTGGTATTTTGTCTGTCTCTGGTGGTACTGGAACCTTTGTAAGCCATTTTATGTTGTCCTCTAAAAATACTTTATATTTTCTGTTTTAATTTAAGTTTTCCTTCCTGATATATTTTAATTTTTCATTTGAGGCTTTATCTCTCTTTTTGGTGAAGATCACTACTAGGCTTTGAGTTCAGCCCTGCACCAAACACAGAAATATTAGAGCCGTAGGTACCTTTGATGATGATAAGATGGCATTTTGCTCATTTGAGTACTGGAATGATGAGTCTTGAAGCAGCAGTACCCACCCCCACTTCAAAGCTGTTGAATTTGGACAGTGTCATTAGGTAGTTACATAAATGCAGCCAATAGCTTAAAAAAACCCCTACAAAAACATAGAGTGAGCTATCAGTGATCCTAGAATAAAAATGCATGGAAGTGTGGACCGCTGCAGTAGGGGGTTTCTGAGGGTATATGAAGAGAAATTAGATGACCCCAGAGGCCTTAGCAGTATTTGCATAAATTTACATTTTCTGATACAGGATTGCTTGTGTGCTGTCTTAACTGTTTATTATTATTATCTATCCAATTAGTGATGTTAACTGTACTTTTCAAACTTCTTTACTTTATTTGATTCTCACCGGGTTAGAAAAGTGTGTTGTATTTTCATGCATGTAGTTCAGTGTTTCTGTGTGTACATGATACAAATAAATGTAAATTGTTAAAAGCATACCCTATTTCTGTAACCATGGTGCTAAATTGGGCCATTACTCTCGCCCTGCGTGGCTCTGTCTGGTCCTCCCTTGAGCTGCCTGCCCTGACTGTGCTACGCACATTTCCTGCTCTTTCTCTGGCTTTCTGTGTAACCACCTGTCATTCATTTGCTCTTTTACCTGGCCAATTTGGGGAGCTTGCCTCAGGGCACCCACTTCCTTGGGTTCATGTACCCTGGGGACTCCCTGTCTTCTTGCCCCTTCTTGATCCTGCCATGGTCAGCTTGGCTGAGAAGCTGAGGAACTTCATGGTGAGAGAGCAGTCATCCCTGGTACTGGTGTGTTACTGAGTTGTGTTTCCTTGTGTGGCTCAGCGCAACAGCAAGATTTGGAGACACCATTTTCTGGCGTCCTTATTGTGAAGGATGCCATTCCCATAGCTACCATGGAGATATGCAGAAGAGCACACAAGCTCAGGGCTGTGGTCCACTTTATGAGGACATCTGATCTCTGGAGCCAAAAGCTAAGAGGGCTGCTTCTCATCTGGTTGAGTTCTAGGGTGAGTTCTGTTCACATTTGTGTCTTGGTTTCAGGTTGAGGGTCCTGTATTTTCTGCTCTGCCCCAAGAGGAAATATTGCTTGTGCCTTTTTGGAGTTTTTCAGCTGGGTAATTCTGAGACCTGGTGCTGAGTTACCAAGTTGCTAAAAGATTCGGGTGTGTTTTCAGGTCCTTGATGTGAAGAGTGCATGCCTACACCATCCTTCTAATGTGTTCTTATCCAATAGCAGCAGCTATTTGTGTGGAGGACTATGTGGGCTAGATAACAGCTTTCTAGTCAGTTGCAAATGTTTTAATATTCTTAAAGCAAGTATTTCAGAGCTTTCCCTCTTTAAGAATAAGCTCTTGTTTGACTTACTGAAGGATCCCACAGACAAGCAAAAAATAAGTTATTAAATTATTGAAAGTACATCTTTAGTTCTGCATATGGGTATCCTGAATGATGTCTCAACTTCTCTGAATGTTTAAAGCTAACCATGTTGGATTTCTTCCCTCAAGTTTGCTCTCATTTTGTTAAAAATGTTTTCTGAAGAATTTTGTGCTATGGAATATATTGAGGTGGTACTTCCACAGATGTCTAGTGCCTAAGTCTAGGTGTTCCAGTATGTTTAAAATACTGATCATCAATAACTGATGCAATTGTGGCACAGCAATTGTAAGAGACATCTCATTTAAATGCATCTGATCATCAGTCTTTACAGTGCCTTATTACTGTACAAGGAATAACCTTGATTTTTAAAACAAGAGTAACAGATGAATAACTCTGCATTAGTGTCAGCAGTGGAGTTATTGCTTTAAATGAATTCGTTACATAAAGCATGATGAAACCCTGATGTTTAGTTTTTTTTCCTGAAACTTTGCCTTAAAATCAAGTAAACCTAACCACATAGGAAGCATTAGTTTCTACAGCTATTTCCAGAATTTACTATTTTTTCAAAACTTTGTCTTTTCTATGTGTTCTAAAATAACTGTGTTTCATGTGTACAGATCTGATTGTGGTAATTGGTCAGGCTTTGACTAACAGTTTTGTTAAAATGTACTACTTGAGCCTTTCTGAAGACGGATGGTTTGTTAAAATGAAATAGTAGAGAGTTACTAAAAGTATTTAGTCTTCTCAGAGATGCTGATAGTTCGCAAGTTGTTTCCTCCTGCTCCCTCCCAACCCCTGGTGTAAATGGGTTTTGTTACATGTTCTGGGCTGGTTTTTTTATCTCTTCTCATCCCAGCTTATAAAAATGTCTCAGAGATAACTTTTTCCTGACTTTGACTTTCCAACTTCACATGTTTTGAGATCAAAAGATGCACTTCTACTGAAATAGAAAATGCTCACAAAAGAGAGAAGCTGGAAGTTGTAAACAGGGAGAGTTACAAAAATTATTTAAAATAAGAGCTAATTAAATGTATGTTTAAAACCTAATGAAAAACTACAGTAGGATATATCTTTTTATAGAAGAATTATCTTTCTAGCTACTCTTCCAGTTTGTATCTTTCTTGGGAGTTTTCTTCAGATAGATAAATACGCATAAAGTGTAGTTGCATCATTTGAAGTCTTCATGCTTTACTTTACAGTTCTCATTACCAGAGTGCTTGCCAGCTCTTTTCAGTTCTTACGTGAGAAGGAATATGTTAACTCATCATCAGAATATGCTGCTGCACCATATTCTCTACAATTTGTTTTTATTTAGTTACTTCATTACATTTCATAACATGAAATACTCAAAGAATGCCTCTACTATTAAAATTGTAGCAAAAATTGAAATGCTTTGAGGAGTTTATTCCATCAGACCAGTGCTGGGTGCTGATTTAAGCTCAAGGCAAGTGCCAGGTTGGTCACTTTTTAGTACATATTTGGAGCTGGGCAGCAAATAAATTTGTAGTTCCACCCCAGCTGCAATATTTTTGGCTTCTGGGTATTACTCTAAGTAAAGATTTTTGGCCTGCCTGTAAGAATTCTTTTAAAGCACTCATATACTTCCGAAAATAAAGAACATCTTGAACTAGAGGTATAATTTTAGGAAATTCTGGAGGAGGAGAAGCAGCCTGGTAACTGATACAGGGTTCTTAAATGCTGTTTTATGTATGATTTAGTCTTAAGATGAACCTAGGAAAGGAATTAGCTTTTTAAAAAGAATGTAGTGCTTTTGAGACACATTTGCATTATCTTTTATCTAGTGCTTTTGAGATACGCTTTCAACACATTGGTTGGTTTTACCTTTAGTGAAATAACCTTTATGAACACTTAAAATGAAAAAAAAAAAGGGCTTAAATAAGTCTTATGGAGTATGTGGGTTTAGCCAGACAGTTGGATACCAAAAGCATAAACTGGAGGTACTGACTGGGCAGATTGTATGTTTGGTTTAAATTTTTAGTCTGATATTTTATTTAGAAATTTGAAAGTGTTCATTTTAATAATTTTAAAATGGGATGGTAAGTTTTTTGTTTGGTTGATTTGGGTTTTTTGTGTGTGTGTACTTGTTACTTTGAAGGACTTTATACTTTCAGGCATGCCTTAAAGTGCTTTGCAGTGCTTTTAAAACATTTGAGTCCCTAAAATGTTTTTCTTTTTTTTCTTTATTATTATGTTTTCTTACAACCATTCAAGGGCAATGTAACATCTGAAGGACAAGAATCTGATCACCATGAACACTGCTTCTTTTGACTCTGCATTTGCTGGTGTAAGAGAGATGCTTATTTATAGGGTCCTTTCTGGGTGCAGCATGTGTGAACGAGCTCCTCATGGCGCACAAACACATGTGTTCAAGAAATGCAGCATTTCTTTAGCAGTGTGTGTGGCTGCAGTGCAGTAGAAATATGTGTGCCCCTTGCTGCTATGAGAGGCATACACTGTAAATCTGCATGCACGGAAGTGTGCATGTGTACATATGCACATGTTCAAAGCTTGTGCCTAGCTTGTACCAAGATTCCAGGGGCATCAGGGAGCGTCCTTTGGAGAATCAGCTGTTCTTCAAAGTACTTATTGCAGTCTCTGTACTGTAAAGAGTAGAATTTAGCTTTCAGTTTGTTTTTAATTTTTATGTTTAGTTAGATCTGTGTCCTTCTTTCTGTATATATGGCTTTTTCCCTTCAATTTAACGTAGCTTGTTTTAGCTTTCCTTGAAAGCTTTTTCTTTACTGCTGCAGACTGTAGCACACCTATTATCATAGGAACTTTTCATCATGGGAAGGGCCCATCTTATGGACCAGCTCTTATCCTACCAGAATTGCACAACTTCCTGTTGTTGGTCATGACGAAACACCATGACTTTTTATGTAATTTTTATCAATTTGGGGCAAAATTTTCTGAAGTGCAGTGAGTCTCAGTTCCACAAGTCAGGGAATATTGCTGCAACAAATGTAGCTGATGACTAAGCTTTTAGGGAAGTGCTTAACTCAGCAAATGAAACAGTTTTGTTATGTGCTTTTGATATATTTCATTGTTTTTTAAAAATAATCTGTTAGGTTTGAATCTGGCCTGCAAGATGGAATGAAAGCAGATGCTAGTATTCTCCATCCTTTTCTTCTATACTAAATCTTTGTGATTTTGTTTTTTTTCCTTTGGTAAGGGGGAAAAAACTGCACCTAACTGAGGGTAGTTGACTATAATAAAAACTATGGACTAACAGTGCAAAATATTTTTAAAAAATGAAATATTAGTGAGTTCAAGAGGGTCACGTAAGTGTATGTGCACTTTGTTTGTGGGATTTGGTGATTGAGGCTTGTTTAGAGTTCTGGAGTGTGTGTGTAACGTCTTTGCAAAAATTGATTATTGTTTGTACTTTCAAGAGAGAATTCTGTACCAAAACTATGCTTTGGGCATTGCTCCATCCTTGCTCCATCCATAGAAGTAGGTGCTCATGTCTCCTTTTCCAAATCTGTTAGCCTTAGTTTCTAGTCTGTTAAGTCCAAGGATAAACCTACCTTCAAACTCTGCTCTTAAACTCCTAGCCAGACTGCAGTGCTGGCATGTATGCTTGAAGGTGGCGACTCAGTCATGGGAGGGCGATGTAGAAGGTGTATAGTCTTTGTGAGGCGGAGAGCCTTGACTGGGCTGAGTGGTGTTATTTTTGCAGTATGCTTATCGACTAACCCAGCCCAGCCTGAACTTCCTAACTCATCACTGAAAAAATGTTTTGAACAGCAGTGACTTTATTATTTTAGCTCCACTCCTCCTGGAAAAACCGACTGCCCGTGTGTTGGATGAGTGGACTCTTTAATGGGTAAAAAACTGTCTGGGTGGCTGTGCCTAGAGAGTTGTGGCGAATGGACGTAAATCCAGTTGGTGGCTGGTTGCTAGTGCACACAAGGGCTTGATTTTGGTGCCAGTCCTGTTTAACATCTTTTTTGATTTTTTGGTCATGGGGGTTGAAGACACTCTCAGTACATTTACAGATGACACAAAGTTGGGTGGGAGCATTGATCTACCTGAGGGTAGGAAGGCTCTCCTGAGCCCTGGACAGGCTCCATCAATGGGCCAAGGGCAGCTGCATGAGGCTCAGTAAGGCAAAGTGCCAGGATTTGCACTTGGGTCTCAGCAAACCCGTGCAGTGCTACAGGCTGGGGAATGAGTGGCTCCAGAGCTGCTCGGCAAAAAAGGACTGGGGGTGCCGGTTGAGAGCCAGCTCGGTGTGTGTCCCAGTGGCCAAGAAGGCCAATGGCACCTTGGCCTGAACCAGTAATAGTGTGGCCAGCAGGAGCAGGGAAGTGATCATCCTCCTGTCGTTGGCATTGCTGAGGCTGCACCTCCAGTTTTGGCCCCCTCGCTCTAAAAAAGGTGCTGGAGCTTATCCAGTGAAGGTCAACAAGGCTCATGAAAGGACTAGAAAACATATCTTATGAGGAGCAGCTGAAGGAGTTGGGTTTGTTTAGTCATGAGAATAGGAGGCTCAAGGGGGAACCTCATCACTCCCTACAGCTCCCCGAAAGGAGGCTGCAGTGATGTGGGGGTCAGTGTCTTCTGCTGTCCCTGCAGTGAGAGGACCAGAGGAAATGGCCTTCAGCTGAGACAGGAGAATCAGATTAGATAATAGAAGAAAGTCATCACTGGCATTGTGATAGGTTATCAGGCATTGGAATAGGTTGTCATGGGAGGTGGTAGAGTCACCATCCCTGGGGGTGTTTAAGAGGTGTCTGGATCCGGTGCTGGGTGATGTGGCTGAGGGGTTACAGTGTCTAGTGCTGGGTTGATGGTTGGACTTGATCTTGAAGGTCTCTTCTAACCTTGAAAATGCTATGATTCTGTGAATGCTTGAAGCAGGAGAAGGAAATGCTGGAAGGAGGTGGATTGTAATAACAGACTGACTCGGTTTTGAGTTCAGCCTGTTAGAAAAGAGTTACTACAGATCAGCTGCATGTGATAGGGTTTCATCTGGTCAAGTAGGACTTCTTTCATGAATTTTTGCCTGAAGATAGGATGTGAGGTTGATGTTCTCTATGTGTATGTAGACGTGTGTATACACATATGTGTGTGTACTTATTTATATTTTTAAGTGTAATGCAAGGTATTGCCATTTTTCTTTTTATTCTACTTTGGGGGTGAATAATCATAAAGACTGTTAAATACTTGTTATTTAATTTATTACCAACTTTTTCTGGAAACTGGTTATTATTATATCAACTATTGTGCTTCGAACTATCTGGTAATGTAGGAGCCTCATCCCTGTGTAAGAATCTAGCATTAGAATGTTAGTTTCTATTAATTATGCCAGGTTTTTTTTTATAGGATTCACTTATTGCTTATGTTTTGCTAGTGGCCTGAGGGATGTGAAAACACTTAATCATCCATATTGATCAGAATAGGGTTTCCGTTACCTGTATGTGGTGTTGACAAAATGCTGATAAAATTTCATGAGATCAGAAGGGGGAAAATCTCACTGAGGACTTCAGAACAATTGTGTTAAAATATGTTCCTGAGTGTAGGAGCAGTCAAATTTCTCATAGTTTTGAATGGCGGTGATTCCTTCTTTTTTATATAAAGATATACTTCAGAAGTAGCATCCCTGCAGAGTAAGTCCAGAACTCGCAGGAGCTTCCTGCTCATCTCAATTTAAAAGAACTTTGCTGTTGCTAATTGGATTGTTTAGTTTAGTATGAAACGCATAATTTTTGTAAATAACTTCATTGTTAATGTTTCATTGCTAAATGTCATGTAGGGACCCACTGCTTTCCTTGGGAATGGCCTTCAAAACGATTTATTTGATGGTTCTGTCATAAATCTGTGGACTGGCCAACAAAAATAAACTAGCTGATGTTTTTACTAGTTTTAGGCTCCATGTTGCCTTCAATGTAGGTACACTCTATATTCTTTCTAACTTAAAATAAAATAAAACATGATGCTCTGAGTTGGGGGAGGAGGAGATTTGTTCTTTCATTGTTGACTTTTATTTAGTTTTTACTGTTATATTAGTCAGTTTGGTCCAAATAAGTTATTCTCGGTAAAGTAGATACTAGCCTGTACAAATGAAGTAACTTTTTTTCCTGTCATATCCATAATGATCATGTAGATAGGTAACAAAAATAGTTGCTGGGTTAAGTATTTCAGTTATATGGGGAAAAAAGCTTTGGTGACTAGTCTAAAAATAAAATAATAAAGACCTGCTTTGTTATTTTTATAAAGTTCAAAGAATATTTTAATGTTTTGTGGTATAACTATTATTCTTTGTTCACTGAGGCAAAATACATAGTAAGGAGAGATTTTTAGTAGAGTTTTTGCCATCCATTATTCAGTACAGATAAACCAGCAATGCTGTTGTGTTTAACAGGTTGATATTTGCATTCATTCACAGACTCTGAGGAGATATTTAAGATACCTTCCACACATCCCATCATTAGTTTTTATAAACACACTGAGTTCTGTCTAAAATAATAGAATTTTCAATTTTCCTTGTCCTGTGCCTCTGGAATATTGTTGTATAAATGTAGTTTCCTTAATACATAGCACTTTTAACTTTTTGAGGCTAATATGCTGCCGTTTTTTCTTCTATGAGCTGTTATTATTTACTTTAGAAAGCTCTTGTTTCATCCCTTGTATCTGTATTGATAAGGTACTACAGAGCTTTTATTTGGCAAGGTTTAAGGATTCATGATCCTCTTATTCCCTTGATCACCCTTCCTTTTATTTGCTTCAGTCTCCTTTATAATTTATTTTTTTAAAAGATAAATAATCAGGATTTTGTATGGTGCTATGTGTGGGAACTTACCTGTAATTTCTATAGTGATGCTAAATGTTCAGCCTTGCTACTGCAGCTCAGGATTGCATTTATCATTTTTAATGCTTTGTCACTCTGTAAATTCATCACCATTTTTCAGTTGGTTAGTACTGCCAGGTCAGTGTCATCTTTGGCCGTTTTCGCCTATTGAACTTCTGACTGGCAGAATATTCGAGTTGCGTTATAATTTACTGGTGTAGCAGTTTAATCCTGTTGCTATTGGAAAACTGTGCGATGCTAAACACAATATTGCTGTATCAGCCAAAAATTTGCCTTTTCTTGTGTAAAGGGAATGTTCCTGGTCCCCACAGTGACCTCCACAGCAAAGGCAGATGCTGTGGTATTATGAGAGGCAATGTGCAGCATTGCGTGTTCATGTCCCATGTGGAAAATTCCAGCAGCCATTGTGCCCAGTCTGCTTGTACCTCCTAGCAGGAAAATGGTTAGTGGATAAGAAAGATTTCATCTCACAAAGAGCTAAGTCACATTATAATACTTGTTGAGGGCTTTAATTCCAGCTAAAGGAGGCAATTCGGTGCATCTTAGAAGAAAGTCGCCTTTTGGTTTTTCAACTTTATCCTCTGTCATTGGCCATTTTCTTTTCTGATGTTCATTGTTAAATGACGGCAAATAAACTGTGCAAATGTGCCAATGACCAGAAACCCCCACAGGATTATCACTGAACACTGGACTTTCTTTCTCATATTTGTTATGTGAATCTAAAGCTGAATATCTGTGGAAGACAAACATACAGTAGTTTCCCATGTTGCTGTGCACTCTTTGCAGCTAGGACAAATACTGAATGAATACTGGAGTCTGTTAGCAGAATTGATGTTTCTGGTTGAAGCACGTGGACTGTGTAATACAGATCTTTTTTTGCTGTGAATTCATACCTAATTTAGGAAAAAAAAATCCTCTGTGTACAGTTCATGAATGCTGTAATTCATGAAGAGTTGAAGACTCCAATCAGTTGTTTGTGGAAATAAAGCTTGAAGAAATGTGTATGTGTATTTGTGCACACACGTGTGTGTATGTATATATGTGTACATATAGATGTGAAAAATGCTAGAAAAGCATGCCACTGCTATTCAATGTGGCAGCTTGAGGCTATTTCCTTGAAGTATCTACAATAATATACTAACTTTGAAAAGAGGTTTTTGGATAAGTTGGAAATTATGTTCTTGTGAAAACAAGACTTGAATAAATGCATGGATTTTTTCCAGTGCTGCTGTTTCTTCAGAGCTTTTAAACTTCAGTAATAAGTAATAAATATATGTGTGTTAAATCTCATGTGTGCCTATATTCCTTAGGCAGTTTAGTTCATGCCTGTGATTTCAGGTTGGCACCAGTCCTGCGACTGATACCAAACAAATGGCTCAGTCATTGCAGTGTCGAAGCAGTCCGCTCCTGCCAGCTCTGGCAGCTTTCTTGGAAGAGAGATGCCAACTTTTGCAGAACTTAACCTTCCCTAAATAAATAAATTAATGCAAGTTGTAGTGCATTAGCCAAAACTCCCTTTGAGTCTGCTTGCAGTGATCTGTGTTACATGTTGATACATCCTTAGGTATGAACAGATATGTTTTCAGTGCCTTTTTGGCATTCAAAGGATGAGAAGAGCCATAAAACTCTTGAGGAAGCTCTGGGGGCCCTTGGTATGTGCAGGCATTAAAGCCACTGCCCATGATGGATGTTGTAAGCTGAGATGAAATCAATCCACCTTCTCTCTTTATTCTGATAAAAATCACTATTTTTTAAGTCCTTTACCTTCAGCTTTAGTGGGAAACCTGTGGCTTGTAGGAGAGATACAGCCCTTGGATTTTTTATAGTCTGCAGCAGCTATTTTGTGTTCTGTTTTTGGGTGACACAAAACCATGTGGGAGCAGGAAACTCACCAAAGTATTTGGTTAAGAGGAGTAATATCTCCCCTAGAGAAAGTTTGTCTGCTCTCCTACCTGGCTGCCCTTGCTCTCTGTATATATCTTTTTAGCCTGCTTTGTGGGAAGTCTCTTCAACTTAAGGTTCAGTTAAATGTATGCCACGTACTGAATATAGTGACTTATTTTCTGCCATGAAATTGCCTCCTTGCTCAGAGCTTACATTCCTTTCACCTTCTGTCTCTTTCTATGGCTCTGCCCTTTGTGTTCTGTTGCCACTTGGTCTCAATTGCATAAAAATTTTTGCTCTGGCTGTTGCCTTTGCTTTTGAAGTGACATGAAAGCCTATAAAAACACACAAAATTACTCCATGTTCCTTTGGAAGTGAAACTGTTTTGATAAAAGCTGTGATCTGTCTGTGAAAAGAAAAAATCTTGCTAATGAAATAGATGTGCAAGACAAACATATTAAAGGAGTGATGTGGGCTGTTAATGTTTCCTTCAGTGGCTTGAACACACATATAAAGGGGAGACGTCATTTTCAGTGCATGAAACATTAATCATTTTTGGAGGTTATTAAGAAGGAAGTATGTTTTTGTGATACTTTTTGAGCTTTTTTTTTCCTGCCAAGGTCCCAGAAAAGTAGCTTTTAAGTAAGCTGCTTGTTTAAACCAAGAAATATGTCCATAGACATTCTCAGCTATGTTCTCATCCTCAAACCTTCAGATTTTTTAATTGATATATGCATTTTCCTAAGGATATTGCTTCTATAGTCTTAGGTTTCCAGAGAAAGTCTTACAATTTTTAAAAAGGGTTTTGGTTTTATAGGAAGGTGACAACTGGAAGGTGATTCTCTGAGGTTGGGTGGAGAATGGGTTACTGCTGTGTCAATCTGTGGTGCATGCCATCCTGGAATGAAGGGGTGTGAGTCACCAGATTGGTTTTCCTCACACAGTGATAAAGGCATTGTAGATGTACCTTTTTCATTCTGGGTTACGCTGTAGTGCTGAGCAGCTGAAGGCTGTTGCCTGAACTGTTGCATCAACACCAGACATATTTTAAGAAAAACTCGGTATTCTTGGGGTTTCCTGTACTCCTCTATGTCTTGAGTATTTTTATTATTTTTATTATTATTTATTATTTCTCTTCAGTACCATTTTTTTCTGTGGCACAGAATCACAGGAACTGCTGCTGATCTCATGAGACCACATTGTTTGTACATACCCTTTCTGTTCACTCATGATTGTTCTTCACCTCTGAAATATTAATGTCATGTAGCATTCTCTGTTGCAAATTTCCAAAACCTGAGCAACATGATCTTCATGGGATACATCTCCAAGGTTTTGCCTAATAAGAGGGCAGTAATAGCTTTTAGAAAGCCTATTTAATGTTTAATAATTTCATACACATTAATACCATAATATTCTCCAGATGGTGAAATCATGAAGCAATAAAAAGGTTTTCACCTTGGTAATGTGTGTAAGTATCTCCCTGAATGCCTGCAGCCGTGTTCTGTGTTCTAAATCTTTCAGATGTAATCAATTAAATGTGGTTAGTTCTCAACATTAGTTGGATGGGAGACTTATGGAAGACATTAGGTGTTTGAAAGAAATTATCCTGGCAATACCTGGTGCATTTCTCACTTCCTGAATCAACACTCAGGGAATGCCTGCAGACCACAGTGAAGAGTGGAGCTCTTCAAGTCCTTCTTGCTGAGGTGCTTCCCCTGGAAGCGATACCAATTGTGGTTCTGGCAACTAGTGACCCAAAGAAATCCCATGTTAATCTACTCGATTCTCTTTGTCTAACTTCTGTTTTATGGTCAGCCTACATAAATCTCTTTGAAAATTGTTACAGTATTGCCACGCATTATTAAACAGCTCAACAATGTTAATTTTTTAGCTAAATGAATTCTTGCCCTGTTCCAGAGCTGAACTGTTTGGATAGTGCACAAGTGATTAGAAAATTTTCCAATGATGAAGTAGTTTATGGTCTTCATCAAGGTGACTTTTCACTATGTATTTGCATTGTAAGTAATCAGTGATAGATGAAGCTGGATTGGTCGTTCGGGTTGTGAACTGCAGTGCCTACTGTTGGTTTGGCTTCAGAGTTTCTATAACAGGATTGTGAAGTGTTTCTGATAGGTAAGTATAGGAAAAAATACGTTCTTTAAGAAGGTATACACTCTCGAGGTGGGGTGCTAGCAAAATTCTGCAGTACTGAAGAGTAGGAAGGGAAGGGAGCATCACATGCATGTCTTGGACATCTGTGCGATCAGCGCTGAAATGGAAGGCAAGATTGATAGATGTTGTTATTAGGCAAAATGAGAATACCTGAGCAGATGCTCAATTGGAAAGCTTTCTGTGATCTCTGAAGAGACAAAAAAGAGCATACCATGCAACAATCTCACCATAGTCTCCTGTCTAGATGGATGTGACAAAGTGAGCTTGAAAGAAGAAAGTAGAGAGAAAGGAATAAAACCAAGTATCTCCAGTGTGGGGTAACATGTATAGCTTTGGGACAGGGCCTTGAAGTTGAGAACTTTCAATCAAGTGCTGTTAAAGCTGAAAACAGAGTGAGGCTTTCTGTGGTTGTGAATTATTTGTTTCCAGTGAAGGGATCCATTTGGGACCCTTGTGGTAGGTGAAGAAATGATAAACTGGAAGAACTACTGCATGCTAATAATATCGAAAGGCACTCAGCTTAAAACATTGTTGGGATGTGATGGGATGTTCCAAGCAAAATTAAAGTTGCTCTAGTTAAGAGCAACTTTATGTTTGACATAATATGTTTGACAGAAGAAGCTAATGTGCTCTCACTCTTTAAAAAAGCCAGTTCATTAAGGGTTCATACCTAACATAAAGGACACTTGAATCAAGGGTATAGTTGATTGCAGTTTTAATAACAAAAAATCCTCTCCTTAAGCAGCCTAAGAAACTGGATTTTTTTTTTTTTTACAGCTCTCCTGGCTAGTGAAGTTTCCTTTTTTATTTGATAATTAATTTTTGTTTTTACAGCTTATGTGATAGGCACCCAGATCAAGACAAAATTAATAAAAATGTGCAAAAAAGCAATGATTCATGCATGCAAGAGTGAGAGTAAGTTTAAATGTATGAACATATATTTTATAGAGATCTGCTATTATTGCTGTTTTGATTTTTGTTGGGGTTTTTTGGTGGTTGGTTGGCCGGTTGGTTGGGTTTTTCCCATCCCTAAGTTTAATGGATTAGTGCTGTCACTCAGGCATTCTTCGTCTGTAATTTCTTGGGACTGTAAATCGCCAGCCTTTTACTCTTACCAATACTACCAACAAGAAGTCATGTCAGACTCTCTGCAGCAGGCTGTTGACGTTGTTCATCCCATCGCTTTCAGAACACACATGTGTACCTTACCTCCTAGTTGAGTGCTGGACTGAAACACACGGTTCTGGCACCTGGTTACTTCACCAGTCAAGTCAGACACGACCGACAGTGTCCATACTACTAGGTCTGCCTCTGGTTAGGTTAATTTTCTGTAAAATTTGTGGTATGGATCCAGTCTAAGTGGGAAGCAGGGGGAAAAAATATAATATTGCAGCTTTTGTGGCTCCCTATCAACTTACAGCAATCATTTCTAAGTGGAAGTTAGCCCATATTAAATACCTGTCAGGCTCATGTTTTTCTTCAGTTGTTGCTTTTCAGGCACTGAAAAGATAAAACTGAACCTCTTTTTCCACAGTCCGAATGCACAGTCCAAGTCAAGAGCATCACTGTCCAGAGGCTCTGGTGCCTGTCATTTCAAGCAGGCTTCTCAGACCATGGTGAGCAGCAAGGAGTTTGAACCCAGAATTTTCAGATCCATGGGATTTTTTTTTTTAACTAGCTACTTATTGGATGCTTCAGATCTTGCATGAATTATTTTTTGTTTTCATTCGGTCTGTTCTCTTCCTATGGAAAATGTCAATAGGAAAAGATAAAAGGACTGTAAAATATGTTCCTGGTTATTCTGTTAGATTTACTGTTTTTCCCCCTTGGCAGTCTCATAATCAAATTTCAGTCACCTTTTGATTTTACTTGATGGTTTTTTTTGACATAACTTGTTTTTAAACCGTTTTGTATGTTGTGCTGCATGTTGTCCTTTCGTAAAGGTTTTCAGCTGAAAATTGTAGTTCATTTCTATCAACAGTTATCTTCAGTAAGCTTACTGGAAAGCATCCCAGTTTTTAATATGCTGCATTCTAGAACAAGTTCTGCAAGTGTGAGCTAAAGGTAAATATTGTTGCTTGGCAAGTGTGGTTTTTGCAGACTATATTGTGCAGTACAGAGGTAGAAAAGCAAAACAGCTTCAGAACAGCTGTTGTTTAGAAACATCATTAAAAACATAGTTGATCCCTGTCCCAGGACAGTTTACAAACCTAGAGGGTTTTTAGTAGTTTGTCTAAAGATGGTAGCTTTAAATAATGTGTCAATTGTGTAGTGATTTATCATATCAATTTTAGTAATTCTTCTTTGCTTACAGTTAATAAAATGTAATTTCTTTTAAATGCTTGCTGGACAGATGATGTTAATTTGTCTGTTTTCCATACCAACACATTTCAAGAGTGTTATAATGAAGATAAGAATCTGACATGAAAGTTAATGGCCCTAAAGATGCTCTCATTAAAAAAAAGGCCAATAAAACCAAGTGGAGACAAATGAATTCTGAATGTTCTGATTTTTCCCTGATGTCATAGTCCACAACACTTCCATTATGCCTGTCATCACGAAATGCTCTTTGGGAGGAAGCACTGTGAGGAAACTCTCCATCAGCACATCTGTTAGTTTGAGGAAGTGGTGGGGTACACAGAGAAAGCTGCCATCATCAGCTGGCTGAGGAATGAAAAGGAAAAGGCAGGAACCTTCCTTTTCGCAGTCAGAGAGGGGCAGGAAGGTGTTTTGCCTTTCTAGGTGCAACCAGCCATGGACTGGTATATGGCAGTTCAGGTAGTTTTCCCTCCTTTCAGCCCAGGTATCGGCAAGCTCCAAGACCCTCCTTATTCACTGGAGAGTCCTCACAATCTGGGCAGTCCTTCACTTGCTGTAACACAGGAGGGAAATCATGTCGCCCTGTGTGAAGGGATTGGGAAGTATCATGAAATAGAGGCTTTTCTGAATGCATTTTTCTTTATTCTCTGACATTGCAACTCTCAAAATTTGTCCCATGAAGAAAAGGCAGGTTTCAAGTGGTATGATTTGCCATGCAAATTGCCAGCTCCATAAGAATTAGGGTTTGTCTTTTTTTTTTTCTTCTAAATTATAACATCTGAATACTTTAAAATATCTAGGATGCAAATGACTCAACATGGCATTTCTGTCCCTGACTGACTTTCAACATTCATTGTGCCATTTTGTCCCACAAAGTGTAGGAGAATCAGGGTATTCTTTAAGTGCAGAGCATACATATTTCCCTTATCTGGGCTTGTTTTCTGTGAATCTGCCTGAGAGGAACAGAAAGGAAAAAACTCCGCAATTACTTGGTCAACTGTGGATTGTGATTGCACACTTAATACTCTGAGCACTTTTCTGCGTCATGATTACATTATCAAGACTGATTCATTCAAAGTTTTATTTCCACCTTTTATTTATAGTCTATACTAACGGTAACAGTGTTATCAGCATATACCTTCTCTGACATGTAAGTGGATGTAATTTACAAGATGCAGGATTTCTCTGCTATGCCGTAACGGCTGTTTTATTCTGTGCAGGTGCAAGAGGAACATGTATGTATATATAATGAACTTGCTATTTATGCAAAAGTACTTCTCTGACTGCATGTGTAAATACCTATTCTGTCATTTCTTCATCCAACTTTTTGTTCCAAAATTTCTTTCCACAGATTATGTGTTGGTCAAGGAAGTGTTGTGGAATATTTTTCTTCCTGAAAAGTTGTAGTCCAACACTTTTTCCCTGAGGTAGAGACCCAATTAAAAAAACTCTGTATGGGTGACAAACTGTATTGAAAATTTTGTTACTACATTAGTGTCTTGATTTCAGCGGCCTTGTGGATAGACTAAGCTTGACTATGTGGCTATGTGCTACTTTTACAAAGAGGAATCATTCAACCTTTTATTAAAAACTAAACCAAAGTATACTTTGTTCAAAGACGAGCAGGGTGTGTTAATTGCGTAGCTCAAACCCATAGCATTTGTGAGCTGTAATACTCTGGAATGACAACTTAGATTATGCTTTGCATGTTGTTTTTTATTACTTCTTCTGATCCCTGGGATAAAGCGTTGCAGTTTCTCCTGTCTGTTGTTGTAATTGTTCCTTTTGGTTCTTAAATTCTAAATGTTCTTCCACTGTGCCTAAGCTTTTCATAGTTATCCAGCAGTTTCCCAGGATCTTTAAATATTTGCTACAGAATCTGTTACTAAAAGAAGAATTAAAGAAGAATGACTTTATCAGGTTTCTCTAAGATTTATAAGGTTTCCCTTTTTGCTAGGTATTGCTATGTTGATTCACTTTAGCTTTGTAGGAAAGAGCCTATATCGTTTTAAGTATTCTTCTTGTCAGTTTTTAAACCTCTTTTGGCTTGCATTTAAGGGTTGGACCCATAGTAAACTCCACTGAACCGTGAGCAGAGATGGATAGACATTTTATGTGATGCTATGTCTTCAGTGATGATATCTTCTGGATGCTATCAGACTTCCATAAATGATCAGATAATTAGCTGGCAGTGGTTTAGTTATTGTTAATTAGATTAGTTTGGTTTTGGTGCACTCAATTTGTAATTAGTAAGTATCATGTGCTTTTTTTTCCTGTGTCATCTCTGAAAGAGTTGAAATTATGATCATGTTCTCTAGGAAAGTTGATAAAAAAGCTATTCTCATGCTACTTTGACTTACAGTATCAAATACAACTCAATTTTAAAAGACTGATTAAAAGTAAAAACCTGCTTAAGAACCTTTTTCTGTACCATTCTGTCTGTTCTCAGCTTTTCGTATTTTTGATACTATGCTTACTTATATTTTGAAGTTTGCTTTTCTGTGTTCATGCTTATGTTTTTACATTGTAAGAGCTCTGCTATTTCTTCTTAGTTATGTTATTTTTCAGTGTGCAAAGAAACCTGCTTTTAACAAATATCTTTTAAAGTAGGGGAATACATAGATATGTCTACTTTGTTTACATTGTTGCTGAAGATGGAAATACTTTATAACAATTTCAAAAGTGCTAAAAAAAGCTGGAAATTTTTCCTATAGGGACTGAATGTGATCTTTATGTCAATATTCTTTGTGTTTAGAAGGTAATTACAAGTACAAATTATTTGCTTTCTCTACATGAAAAAAAAAGGAAGATCAAAGTTTGACAGAAGCCCTCTTTCTTCCCAAAAAGCAGTTAATGTTTAAATTAGTTTCAAGGCGTGTTATTTACAGTGTCTTCTTAGCTCTTAGCTATAACCATTATGTTTTTGTTGCTTTAATTTGTGTACATAAAGTGAGTTTTATTTCAGCCCATTAGTGTGGCATAAGGACAGGATTGGAAAGAAGCACTTTAAATATTTGGTTTCAAGTAAGACAGTTCTTATTTATTGCAGAAAATACAGTAAATCTACATGACAAAAACAATAGCAAGGACAACAAATAGTCCAAAATTAAATAGTTTCAGGCAATCCTAATTGCAAAACCCACTTTTCAATGTTGAGTTCTGAAAAAAAAAAGCGTTTAAAAAAAGTGTTTTCTGTAATTCTATTAATTTCTCTGTTTCACAAATTTATTTTTCTCAATATTTTGTCAATATTTATTTATGCTACCATGGTTTTTGAATAAAATCCATCTTAATTCTGCATTTCTTTCAGTGTTAAAATACTGTTTCTTAATATCAGGTTCATAATAAGTGTGGAAATATGACAACAGAATGGAAACAGGTAATGACAATTTTTAGGTTCTAAGAAATTTCTAAGATTTTTATTCTTTTATTATTCAAGCTTATATAAAAATTACTCTTGTCAGTGCTTGACAAAACTTACATGCTTGATATGTTCTCCAAGTACTGAACTACCTAATTAATTGCAAGTATTTTTGGAATATCTTTTTGTGCTACTAATGTGCTGGGTTTATACTTCATTAGCTCTCATGTTAACAGCAGATTATATAGTTCTCATGGAGGCATGATGATAATTAATAGTTTACATTATTTGAATAAGAATTGTAATGTTTGTATTTGATAAGGATAATGCATCGACTTTGATAAGTACAATTTTTTTTTACATTTCCAGGAAGCATATTTCTCGTGACATCTCTTCTAAAAATTGCTTTGATATTGTAATGTAAATTTTCAGTTTCCAACAGATATCTAAAGGAAGATGGATTTATTTGTCCAGTGGATTTCAGTTTATGTCTGTATGCAGAAGGCAACTAATCCAATGCAGTCTCTATTAATTTCCTTGACCACAAAATTACAGTACAATTTTGCTGTGGTTAGTCAAAGGATCATGGCTTGGTGAAGGCTCTGCAGGTCTGGTTGGTCTACAGACGTAAAATGTTGAAAAGGAAAAACCAAGTGTTATGCTTATCAGCTTGTATAATGAGTAATGCTATGGCTGTAAGGAGTAAATTAATCTCGTAAAAAGTGGTTTTGGCTGTACCTGAAATCAGACTTGCTTCATGTGCCTGCAGTAGATGAATGGGGAGAACAAAAAAATAGAAACAAAAAACCCCACAAACCTGGAGAAGGCTTGGATTGTAATCCTGTTTGACTGGAAATACTCTGGGTTAAGGAATATGTGGAAAAAGTGGATAAAAATATGTACTTTTTTTCCTTACCAGAAAATACAAAGTAATCAGAAAGGATGTATTCTGTCAGTTGCAAGTGCAGGCCTGGTATTTACTATTTAACAAGAAAAGGGAATTAAATTATTTTATATTTTTAATTGTAGAAATTTGATATTAATCCTACTTAGTAATGTAAATTCTTTAATAAGAATTATATAACAAAACCCACACTGTTAAAATTTGATGTAATTTCAGTTTTCAGTTTTAGAGTTTGTTGGGTTATGTTGACTGGACAAAAGATATTATGTTGGAACTAATTTTGGTTTGTACACTGTCAGTAGCTAATCAGTGATGCTGCCTGATGCTAGGGAGATCTGTACAAATTATGCGTTGCTTGAATGAAATGTCATGACATCTGTTCTATCTTTTCAAGTTTCGATGACTCTGCTGTACAAATGTATCATGGTACAATACCAGTACATTAATGGGCATGTTTCCTTAAGGAAATTTACTCTTATAAAAGGTAGCAATGGACCAAGACAGGAATTAATCTGAAGAACAAAAAGTAGTAAAAAATGGGTCATCTTCATAATTTCAAGCATTCACAGCATTAAAGTTATGGCATTAGAATTTCCCAAGGTATCTAGAAAAACTGAGTTCTCAGCATTCTTAAACCATAAGCAGAGACAAAAAAAGAAATGTGATTTAAGTTTGAAAAAGGCAGAGTGACATAAGTCAGTAATTAAAACACTGTTTTTAATCAGAGTGGGGCCTCGTACAAAACACATGTAAATGTCTAATTTTCTGTAATGGCTTTAAATGGCATACATTCTAGGTTGTATTTATTGGCCATTTTGTTACAGTTTTCATGAACTTCACTCAGGCATAAGCCAGGATTATGGTACTTTCCAGTGCTCTTATGCCTGACAGACTCCCTGTTTCATATTTTTATGTCAAATTTTGCTAATGTTCTCTAAGTAAAAATAATGTCAGTTGTATAAACACTTTGACTTGGCACCTTTTAACAATAGCAAATTGCAACAGTATTTTGTCTTTAGGAAGTTGGTCAAAGACTTCTCTTTGTCAAATTGGACTTAAATCATAGATACTCAGGGCCACTCTTCTGTCCCTTTCATAGTCTTTTTTTCTTCTCAGTATATAGAAGAGACTTACTTAATTCACAAGGTTATTAGAATGTACAGTTAGCAAAACCAATTGTCAATATATTCAGCAAACACATGTGTTTTAAAATATGGCAACGCACAATTGTAATCACAGTGAAAGTCTACTTGTCAGAACCATTGGCAGTAACATAGATTGGCATTTAATGGTCTTACAATATGGTTTTGCAGTATTGATGATCAGAAATCAGATTAGTGACTCTACTTGGTGTTTTGAAGACATGCGAGCTTTTCTTGCTTGCTGGTTACACTGCAGTTGTGGTTAGTCAAAGGAAGTGCCCAGAAGACTGGGCTGCATTTAATACAAGGAGAAAGAATCTAACTCATTTTTATCATGCTAAGGAAACCAATGGAAATAACTTTCTTTCTTTCTTGATTTCTGATGTCTTTCTTTCTGATGGTTTTTTAGTGAGTACAATGAAAAAAAAAACCGTGAACTGGACAGTTCATAAGAAAAACATTTTTCTTGTTACAGGAGCAAAATCTCCAAGCCTTAAATAAGGTGCATACTTTGATTTATAATATATGCAGAAAAATGTCACTTGACTAATGTGGTGTCCCAAAGGTAGTTCTTTTTCCTCTCTGAAGGACAGGAGGGAAAAAAACCACCATACAATACCAGGAAACCAATTTTCAGGCATAATTTACCACACTAATGTACTGTACAAGCTGAAATCTGTTACAGCTTGATTTCAGACACAAGACTGGTGAAGAGTGAGTGAGGAAGAAAGCTTAATCTGTAGATGAGTCAGTTTGCCTCTTCAGGGGAATTTTTGTGTTACTTAAATTTATTTATGCATTTTACAAATTAGCCTGAGGAAGTGAAGACTAATAAGGGCTTTAAATACAGAAAACAGCAATTTTTCTCAAAATATGAGTTGTGTGCATTTAATATGTTGCTAGAAAGTATTAATTAGTTGAAATCAGGTTATCACAAAAGCTTATGCTTGAAGCTCTTTCAATGAGCGCATCAAGTAAGATTTTTCCTTTTCAGAGCTGAACCGCTCTTAAACTGTTTGAAAGGGCTTATCTGTTATTGACATCAGTGTATGTCCCAGGTGGATATTCCAAATGCCAGCTGTTGCATTTTTAAGTACAGATGGCTGATCCAACTTGATCATTACTGAGTGCTTTGAGTAATACATTCTCTGGTTGTTTTTTCCCACATTGCCCTCTGTTGTCCTTTGGTGACTGGTTAACTCTTAGGGACAGCAAATGTCAATATATGTATTGATTATAAATTACTGCCTGCGTGAAACTTACAGTAAGTAATCTTTCTTACCTGTAGACATACACAGAAGCAGGGATGTGATTTTTGTACTTAGAGCTGCTATGTAATTCAGACTTACATTTTAAATCATGCAAATGTTAAACACATAAATGTTTTCACGGCTGACTCTACTGAAGCAATTTCCTTAATACTTTTTTTTAAGCCTTTTGCTAATTAGAAGTTTTTTGAAAGTTATTGAAAGTTATTTTATCCATTCTGATCACTTTCTGATAAGAAATGCAAAAATATGTTAAAAAGAACAGTATTTTAAGTTGTTTCAAAAAGGATGGAGTGACCTGTTACAAACCTCCTGTTGACTAAATATAGCCTAGTTACTGAGGTTTACTCGGGTTAATTCCATTTTTGTTAGATCTGCTATACAAGTGGAATATACGTCATCTCTTGAAATAAAGCAGACACTACAATAGCTGTACAAATAACTGTAGCTGTAGTAGTAACCTCCCTCTAGAGTGTAGTGAGACAGAAGAATGAAAGGGAGGCACTGCTGTGAAACAATACACTTCTGAGATCAGTATAAAAAGTAAAAGATTTTTCTCCCTTGTTATGGATTGCTTCTCCTTGTATATAGGTCAGTTAAAATAATCCTTCAGCATAAAAAGACCATTTAACGAAATGTAGTCAGGTAATATAGCTTATAATAAATGTCTGTTGTGAAAACATAAAAGGAATGTAAAAATGTTTCAAAAGCTGATGGAGCTTATTTTTGCTTTTGTGTATTTTATAATAAAATCTGGAACCTTTTTAGGAAAGCTGTATCCTCAAGCATGCTGTTTAAAAAACTGCCGATTGCTGTTAAGCAGCCTGTAGAGTAATAGAGTGATGTGACTGAAAGAGTCATGGAGAGACTGCGCAATATGTTATTACAGGAATTCATAATTAAATTTGTGATAAATCTTACCACCATGATCCTGCTCAAGGCTAGATATTTACATCACCTGCTGGAGATTACTTCCACTGTGGTGTTTTGCTCCCTAGGTGTCTACCAAATTTTGGGACAAATTTGTGTGAGAAGACTTGAGCTGTGTTTTGGGCATTATTAAGTTCTGCACTAGATTCAGTTATCATGGTGTGTTATTAAATTACTGTCAGTAGAGCAAAAGGAAGCAACTGAGTGTATGTAATTGGAAATCCTTCTTAAACTGTTCTTTGAAACTTTATTCTGGAAGCTGCTCAATTAGTTTACTTTTGAAAATGATTCTTCATTTGGCAGTGAATTAAAAGCATATATACAGAGCAAACAACACCTATCTATTTAAAACAATTAAGGTTGCTTTGTCAAGCACTTAAAACCTTAAGCACCAGGATGTAATTAAATGCATCTTGCATGTGTTGAAATAGAATTTCTAGTTATGGACTTACATGTAGGTGTTATTTCAGTGGATACAGGTAAAATTTTGCTTTAAAGGATTTTTATAAAATCATCACAAGCTGGTGGAGCATTCATTACTATACAGTAACATGTAATGACTTTGGTGAGGCAGCAGATCATGATTTCTTTTGTCTCTAATATACATCTCATCACAAATGACAACAATCTTGTAAATGGAGTAGTATAATGAATAATAACTTCTTCTATCTAATGCATATTTCTATTCCTTAATAATGTGTTATGTAGCCTATATAAACAGGCTTTAATAACATGCCTTCTGAGTAGGTTTTGGTAACTTAAAATTTCATTTGTGGACTAATTATCTAACATTTAATGATGATTGAAATGAAGAAATTTAGGCCTATCAGCCCTGTTTTGTAAACCATTGGTTGTTTTCTAGTCAAATGTGTCTTTAAAAATAGATGAATAAAATAGAGAATTTATGTAGCATCATCTAAAGTTGTTCTCTTAATTGCCTCTTTATGTGTTATGTGATGAATCATTATATGTTTCTTGACTTTGAACTTTTGAACACATTATAGCTTTGACAGCTCATAAATATAAAATTACTTCTACAGAGGTGTAACAGGAACTCTTTGCTGATAATGTAAAACTGAAGTGCTGCAGGTCTCTACACCTCAAAGATAACTGACTACAATCTGCTTTGTCACTTCTGTTTGAATTCAGTTCTACTGAGTTGCCCTTCAGATAATGTTTTACAAGTTAGAGGAAATTGAGTATTGGTTATGACAGTAGAGAATTCTCAGATGGCTGGAACTATTCCTTCATAAAACAGCGTCTTCAGACATGTATAAATTTATTTTATTTCATTGCAGAGTTTTGTCTCTGTCCAAACTAGAAATTATAACATTTTAGGGTGTTGTTATAACAGAAGTGTTCAACAGGTTGAAAGCGCATTGTCCCTTTTCCTTGCATGGGAAGTAAATGTAAAAATAATCAGCCAAATAAGGGTTTTATTTTTAACCTGCTTTTAAGAAATAATCCCAGAAACCTTTAAAAACATGCAATGCTAAAGGATAAAATTGTTTTTATTCACACTGTTCTGTGGAGGACTGTGCAATAGCTTTTCCAGCTGGATGATGTGACATGTGTTGCACTGTTAGAACAAGTTAGAACAGAGAGCCAGGGATAAGATATTTTTGAGGAGTAAACAATTTCTGTGTTACTGGATTGAAGTTTAGATATGGATGTTTCATTTAAGTAGGTGTGATGTTGGGTATAGCTGAATTACTAGCTTTTGACTGCATTAGTAAAAATGAGTTAAGAAGGTATTGCAGACTAAGAGTGCTGCCTAACAGTGAAAAGGTATGTATATTTTTTACAGTTTTATTGCTTTGAATGTGTAATTTACACCTTTGAAAAGAATAAATCTTTATGCTGAACTGGAATCAATGCATTTTAAAGCTGTTCATTCAGCAGTACAGTATTTAAAACATTCATCTCTGTGTCTAAGCATCAAATTTCAGTATTACAGTCCCCTAATCCTTTGCTTGCTAAACCAGTAAGAAGTAATCACTTCGGGAATACTTCCACGTTCTTATGAGAAGGTCATATGTCTGTTTTATTACTTCACATATTCATTTTCCTTCATGATCTCACAGTGATGCAGCTTTTTAAAGCATTGTTTTGGCTACAGTTAAGAATTTAATTTTTCTGAGTCTGTTTGCACAAATGCAAGCTACTTTATCATAGTGTCACAGAATACTTTGGGTTGGAAGGGAGCTTTAAAGGCCATCTACTCCAACTTCCCTGCAATGACAAGGGATATCTTCAAGTATACCAGGCTGCTTAGAGCCCCATCTAGACTGACCTGGAATGTTTCCAGGGAGGGAGCAGCTCCCAGCTCTCTGGGCAACCTCCTCCAGTATCTTTTTATCTGTGGCACATCTCTAAGATTTCTTTGTGTCACCTTGTTATTTCAGAAAGCAAAGATGACAGCAATGCATTACAATGATTGGGTTCTGCTAGCACACTCTGACTCACCTACATTTTTGGCAAGACAAATATTATGTTAAATTGGAAGGATGATACCTGATGTCCCATTTGCAAAACCTCTTGCATATCTGTCCTTTCTGAAAATGTTATGTCTTAGTATGAGCAGTGTGGAATTCTTTCCATTCTCCCACAAACTGTGTTCACATTAAAATGTTCTGGGCATCTCATCTTTTTAAACAATATTTTTAGAGGAATTTAAGAAGATGAATATTCATGTCAAAAGCAGTGCAAGTTAGTAGCATGCTGGCGTTTGATGCTGTCTGCTGAAAATTGCATTCTGATACACTTCATTTTTAAAAGAGGGCAAAAATCCTGACATCTGGATATTCCTTGAGCTGAGAAGAGTGTCCCAATCAGTTTGTTTCTGGCTGTGGCTAAATTATTGAGCTAATTTGGCAATTATTTCTGGGACTGTGAAGGTAACTAAACTGTCTGTAGTATCTAATTTAAACAATCTCAACATAGTCCTAGAGCTTTTATGGTGCACAAATCCTATTTGGTGTGTGCATTACCAACTGTTTCATCTAAGTAATAATTTGCATATTTCCCATCAGTGATTTTAAGAATTATGAGGCAATAATAAAACTACTGTTCTCAGAACTGTAGTTCTTTTGGTTCCCGTGTTGGAAATCTTGAAGTTATTCATCATCAGTTAAGATAATGCTTCAGCTTTTTTGTAGTCACCTGAGGCAAACATGGTGACAGTTTTGGTGAGACATCTACTTTCAGAAGTAGACTTCCTAAGGAAGACAGACAATTTTCTAAATGGTCAAAACTGTTATTTTTAACAATAGGGGTTTTTTTCACTTTCTTCCTCCTTAATCATATCAGGCCTCCATTTGTGTTGTGGGAAGTATGAAACACACCAGTATTTCAGCTGATACAAGCATCTGATAACCCATTGCTGCATTTGAAGATAGGTATGGCAGGCAGGACAAAAACTGGTCATAGGTGGAAACACAGCCATCACTTTCCTCTTCGTTGTTGCCTTTTAAGAATTTGTTGATTTCTGTGGCAAGTTCTAAATAAATCCCAGTCATGTATTTGTAATTAATTACAAACATGCTGATGGCAGTGCAGGGGAGTGGATGCTCATCTCTGAGCAAAAACTGAGAGAATCCCTGACATGTCCAGGGGCCTGTCTCCTAGGCGAAAGTGCTCAGGAAGGCGTGCAGTGTGGCCCTCAGGTTGTGAGGAGTGTCCAGACTTTCACCCTGAGGCACAAGCAAGTATCTACGAGAGCTGCAAGCAGGCTGCGGCCACGCACACTGTGTGGCTGGGTTACAGGAGCCAGGGAGAAGCCTGTGTGATACAGGAGGTGCTGAAGAAGAAGCAGAGGAGAGCTTTAGGAACCACTCCCTGATGTTTGATGCTACTCTGAATGAGGCACCACAGATCCTGGCGACCCACAAGAGCAGAACTCTGGATCGCTTGTCACCCCCCTGCACAGAAACCGGGATGAGATGAGAATAAAAGCAGTGCGGCCAACAGGTCAAGGGAGGTGATTGTCTCCCTTCTCTCTGGGACATTGCATCAGGTGCTGGGGTCCCCAGTGCAGGAAGGATATTGACCTGTTGGAGTGAGCCCAGAGGAGACCACCAAGATGATTAGAGGGATGGAGCACATTTACTACAAAGAAAGGCTGTGAGAATTGGGATTATTTGGCCTGGAGAAGTTTTCAGGGTATAGTCTTCCAGTGTATCAAGGGAGCCTACAAGAAAGATGGAGAGAGACTATTTGCAAGGGGATGTAGTAACAGGACAAAGGGGAATGGTTTTAGACGGAAAGAGAGATGGCATGTTTAGATTAGATATTAGGAATTTTTTACTGTGGGGATGGTGAGGCACTGGCTCAGGTTGCCCAGAGAAGTTCAGAAAGTCCCATCCCTGGCAGTGTTCAAGGCCAGGCTGGATGGGGCTTTGAGCAACGTGGTCGGGTGGAAGGTGTTCCTGACCATGACAGGGGGGTTGGAACTGGGGGATCTTCAGGGTACCTTTCCATCCAAACCATTCTTTGATTCTAGGATATCCTAACACTTGAAGACACCAATGAGCAATCTCCAAAGAGAGAAACCACACCCAGAGAACACATTAGAAACCACAAAAAGAAATGACGAATGCTCATCATGAGTATCTCTCTGCAAAGGGCTACTGACCCATTTGTCAGCTGGACAGGGTTTCATGTGAAGTTTGCTGCTTTCCAGGTGCTACAGCCAGGGATGTCACAGAGACCACAACCTGATAGAAACAGATTGTTATGCCTTTTTCTTCTCTCACGTAGGCATGAATAACACAGTAAACCAGGACTTGGGCAGAATTGAGCAAGATGGCAAGGTTCTGGGTATATGATTGAAGGGGGTGATGTTCAGGTTATCTGTTCCTCTTTTAACAATAAGGGTGTAGGCAGGAGTGTAGGCAGGAAATGTTGGAGCAGCAGCAGGACCAACTGGGCACTTGACAGTTCTTGGTGTGAGTGGCCACTGAGAATTGCTTTGCGCAGTGTTCAGACCTGCTTTTCCCTGCCATGATAAACTTCGTAGGGCAAGCCAAAGGTCCTCTTGGAGCCTGCACAGTGTGTGCATGCATGTGATGGAACTGTGGACAAATTGCATTGGCCAGAGGCTGTGGCACATGGCCTGTTACTTATCTCCATTTCGATATTGAGCCATTGACTGCAGTGTTTCCTCATTGCCTGCTGTTGTCCAGCCAATTCCTTTCCTGTGCAATAGTTCATACAGAAAATCTTTATCTCCCCAGTTTATTGGCAAGGATGTTGTGTGGAACTGTATCAAATATCTTACAGAAGTCCAGGGAGATGCAGTTGCTCCTGCTTTATCCAGCAGCACAGTCACCTTGTTGTAGATGGCAACCAGATTAATCTGGCACAGTTTTCCATTGGAGAAGCCAAGTTGGCTGACTCTAATCACCTCCCTGTCTACCATATGCCTTGGCCCAGCTTCCAGGAGGATCTGTTCTGTGTTCTTGCTGGGCTTAGAATGATTCTGAGGACTTCCGTTTTACCCTTTTTAAGAATGAGTGCAATGTTTCTGTTTTTCAGTCACAGAGCACTTCATCAGACTGCCAGAACTGCTGAAATGTGCTTGAGAAGGGCTAGGCAGCTACATCAGCCATTTCCCTCAAGACCCTGAGGTGCATCCTATTGGATCTTGTGGTCTTCTGTATGTTTGGGTTCCTCAAATGATCCTCAACCTGATCTTACAATGATGGAATGGAATTAACTCTCCCAATCCCTGCCTTAAGCTTCAGGGACTTGAGAGTGTGGGAAGAGTATCTGCCAAGGGAATCTGGGGCTCTTCCTCTGTATTTGCGGCATCCTGTTTTCTCTTTCCCTTTCTTCCTCCTCCCTACCCTGCTTAGTTAGCATCTGGTAATCTGGATTGATTCAAGACAAAAATCCTTTCCCCTTTCTTCTGTTTCTCTCCATTCCACTGCATCCCTTGCCCCCTATTAAATTTCATGAGCAAGCTTTATCTTTTAACTTCTTTCAGATCTGCTTGGATACAAACTGCTTTTGTTCTTGTATTTGGGATAAGTCCTGGATCTAACCAACATGACTTCATGCTGCTGAGCAGCACTGATGCACAGTCCTCGTCTGCAGCAGCTTCTGTTGTGAAATATGGTTTGGTGGAATGTTGCAAAAGTGTTACAAAGATGTTAACCTTGGAGATAGAAGTTCTTAGTGCATTAGAATTTTTAAAATAAATTTTGCCCCCCCTGCCAGTGTTAGACTCTTGGTCATTTTTGTTATTCACAGTGGAATATTTTCTGCTGTATATATATTAGTATACTAATATAATACTGTATTTTAGTATTCTTGGTGTTACTACAATCCTGTATATTTTCAAAGCAAATCTTCATGCTGTAAGTGTATCCATAATTTCTTCAGTGCTGCTGATAACACCTGAGTGAGGTATAAACTCACTCTTGAAAGATTTCTTCTTGAATTTATAAACTGATGCCATTTTATGATGCTTACTTTCTGCCACCCACTGCCACTTTTCAGTTGATGTAAAATCCTTCTATTTATTAGGACAAGCCAAATGTATCTGGAGTTCCTGAGAAAAAGGATATTAATTGTGATCAATATAGAATTATGGTAGAGATTTTTAAGGCTTTATCTGTATATCATTAATGGGCTTATGATTTTTATGGAGTGGCTATAAATTGTACTCAAGACACTGGGTGACTTTGTAAAGGATAATACAAAGACACACTGTCTGGACAGCTGGTTTTGTCCTTAGGCATTGCACCTTTTCACTAACAGGTCTTAATTAAAGAGAAAGTCTAGATGTTACTGTGATAAAGGCCTGAAGTGTCACCCCCAAAATTATCACTTGTGTTTGGAATCCTAGTTTTTTGTGAAGTCATTTATCTCAAAATCTTTGTTATAGGCTTCTCATACATGGAAAGCAGCAAATAGAGTTCAAGATGTGTAAAATCTGACAAAAAGAGTGATGCCTCTTAGTACAAAATCTTATCAAAGCTGTAAGTGATGCTGAAAGACTATTAAAAATTGCTGTGAGTTATACTGTAATATTTTACTGTGTTTTAAAGGTACGCAGTTCACTATATACACATTTTGTAAAGATGTGTCAATGAGTATGCTGTGCCTTGTTAGTCACATCATTTGTGAAAAATTTTCTATTTTGTACTTGCCATGGGTATATACTTAAACTTGGTCATGCTGCATGCTTTTAACAGGAAACAGGTTTATTTTAATGACCTAATAATAAATAATTTTAAAATTAAATTAAGTGGTATTCAACTGCAATTTCGAGGAACCATGTATTAATAAAGGCAGTATTTTCTTTCCATGAGGAAATACTGACTGATGGGATTATCACACTACACAAATCTCTTGGAAGGCTTAAAACTTTAGGTGGCGCAGCATGAGGAGAGTTAGGTGGAAGGTTTAAAGCAGGGGCAAAAATACTTGTTACTGGTTGTAAGCCCTAAAAAATATACTTATTAAGGTCTTGGTATGATTGTGCTGTACCACTTGATGCTGTACCACGTCTGAGTGGATTTGGCAACATGGGGGTAACAGTTTAACTAGATGATATGAAACATCTTTTCCAAATAAATTCTATGATTCTGTGAAATACTGCAGATGTGATACAAAGTAGAATGCAGAGAGAGAGAGTGAATTACTTTAAATTTTAGGCAAACTAGGTATGTTGTGAAGACAAATAAACCAGCAGTGTGGTCTCTTACAAAGGAATAAAATCCTGGGGAGTTGTATTGTGTTATGTTCTAACAGAAGGACTTAGGGAACTCACTGAAGAGTGGATGATACGGTGCCTTTGAGCTTGAAACAACATTTGCTAATGTTCTTTTTAAATTTGGTATTGCATTAGGGAATAAAGAGGGGAAAGTAAATAACAAAAAAGTAGTACTGAAAGATAGGACACTCCTTCCTCTCCTTCCCTTTTTTTTAGAATGAAATGTGGGATGGATGGAAGAACTCTTCATCCATCTTCATGTCCATATTGTAAATCACGTACAATAACATAATAATCTATATTGCATAAAAAAGGAGAGGAAATAGTGTCTTGGAAGAAAAGTAATACTGATGATACCCTTAAGTAAAGTTTTCTTTAAAAAAATCTTTTTTTTTTAATCTGTGGAGCATTGTGGCTCTTTGTGTTAGATCAGATATGTTATTTGTATTTGGCAGTGATCCTAAAGTTCTGCAGGAAAATTTCACTCAACACTTGGAGTTGTAAATAGCCTCCCAGTTCTATTTCTGATGAATACTGTTGTGACCATGTGTTACTTTTGGGTTGCACATGACTCTGCTAGGTTCACTGTTTTGCTGCTTTGAGTCAGGACAGAAGCTCAAAGGTGATGGGGTGAAGTTTGGGAATTGGATCCACCAGTACCAGCACTCTCTGTATTGGAGAAGCTCTGTTAGCCTGAAAGGATGGAGAATACCATGTGGCCTGAAAACTTAGTGGAAAACTCTGAAAACAATGTCAGGATTGAAAAATGGGAACCTGATTTTAAGGGCCTTTGCTGGGAGAAATAAATTTTTGACTGAACAGATTTGAGCGAATTTAATAAATGCTGCTGAGTGGAGATAATTTTATTTTTCATGGTAATTCCTGAGATGGATAGTGCCTATCTTGGCTCTCAGCTTAGACTAAATTTGCAATACTTCCAGCTAGGAAAGCTTTTGGTTTACCACCTGGGCAAATTTTGCATGGAATCTGTGAGAACAGATACAGTGAACACTCAAATGCTTTTTCTAGAGTCTTCTTATGATTGAGTCACATTTAGAGATAATTTCTTTCTGAGGCTTGTGTTTCTACAGGGTTGTGAGTTAAAGTAATTTCTTCATGTAATCCTTAGAATCCTGATCCATGTGATCTTCAGTTGGAAAAGTCAATACAGGGTTTATAAATTGTTTCTGAAATTTAATACCCAATTTAATACCAAATTATAAATTTGTTTCTCCAAAAATTGCTTCAGTGAGCTAAATCTTGTAATTTTTGAGGTTTCCATTCTTGTGTGTAGCTGATGCATATCTATGAACAGAAAGAAAGAAAAAAATCAAGTGATCTCTTTACAATTCATGAGTGACTACCTACGTGGTAAGTGTAACAGATGAAAACGAGACACAGCATTTGAATCACAGTTACAATTTGAAAACAACAGCTGTATGAACTCAGAATCAAAATAAGTTCTAATGTCATGCTTAGAATGAGGAAACCCAAAGCGTTTTAACCACTTGCCTAGGAAGATGAGATATAAGCCACAGAGGGGCTTATAATGCTCAAGGAGACATTTCCATTTTCCAGCCTTGGACTCCTTCCAAGGTTTTCCCTCCCTTTGAGTTTTGGAAGTTCTGACTTTTAAATCAATGAAGTTTCTTAACAGAAAGAATCATCAGAAAAATTCACCCCTCTGTGAAGTGGCATATAAATAGTGTTGGGAGAGCTTTCTTTTTCAACAAATATAATTTTGCATTTGGAATATTTTGATCCAATATGTGTCTATTTTAAGCAAGTCTCAATTTGGGCAACTGGAAGTGTGTGTGGGAAACTGAGAGAAGCATATTTCTGTGTCCTAGAGTCACAGTGATTGTTGGCTGACTAGACTGTGCTTTTTCCAGTAACATTGATCAACTTGTATTTCCTTAGCACTTGGTGGGCAGAACTTTCATATTTTTTATAAGTCATAGCGATGAGATTTAAAGCAAAGTATCTAATGCAAAGGTTGTGTTTTCAGTACAGTGGTGGGTCTTTGGGAGGCTTGTATTTTAGGCACATGAAGGAAAATCAAATTGCAGGAACTGGTCAACTTGGATCATTATGATATAGAAACTTCAGTAATCTTTCCTCCCATATTTAAAAGGAGTGTACAGCATACTCTGAAGAACTGAAAAGTACTTAAAAATGTATTTAGTGGGCCAGAACAGGGAATGTGTTGTGTTTTTCTTCCAGCCAAGTAGCTTAGCCAATGGGTATGCAGATTCTGGTATACAGTGTGTGGTTTTCTTTTTTGGGTGAGTTCACATAATTTTCACTAGTTAATTGAGCTAGTGGTAGAGGCACCTTCTGCTCCAAAATCAGAAAGTTGTGACATTTTTTTGTTTCTTGAGTTCCCAAATGAATTGGCATTTGGAAACTAATTTCAGCTTTATGTAAAAATAATGTAGTGTGCCAAAATAAGCTTTCAATCAAACAAGGTATGTCATTCAGTCTGAAATTAAATACGGCCATGGTCCGCATTTGACTTTCTCCTGTGGGGAAAATAAAAAAAAGAGCCCTCACCTCAGACCCTGGCAAGGTGATGGAATGGCTCATCCTGGAGGCCATCCTGTGTGGACAGCTCATCCTGGATGCCATCTCTAAGCATGTGGAAGACAAGAAGGTGATCAGGAGTAGTCAGCAGGGATTTGTTAAAGCAACCTGATTACCTTCTGTGGTGGGACCACTGATAGATGAGGGGCAGAGCAGTGGATGTTGCCTACCTAGACTTCAGCAAGGCTTTTGGTATGTCTCCCATGATATCCACATAAGCGAGCTCAGGAATTGTGGGCTGAACCAGTGGACAGTGAGACGGGTTGATAAATCACTGAATGACAGAGATCAGAGAGTAAAGATCAGTGGCATAGGGTCTAGTTGGAAGCCTGTCACTAGTGGTGTCCTTCAAAGGTTGAAACTGAGTCTAATACTGTGACATATTTCAAGAGGATGTAGCAGTGTTGGATGCCAAAGAATCTGGTTATTCTAAATGAGGTGGCAGGAAATTATTCAGTTTCTGTACATGAAAATAAACTAGTCAGATTAAAACAACTACATTTGTAAGATTTTGAAGAGCTATTATAAAGATAATTTTATGTAGCCATTTATGTGTAAAGTTGTGTAAACTGTCTTTAATCTCTAGTCTACTTGCTTTGATGAGTATGTGTACAATATGGAAGCAATAAAAATTGGAGTTTGAAAAATCCAGCTACTGTAATATACTTTAAAAATATTGGAAATGTTTGTGATACTAGAATTCTGTTCTGACAACCTTGAGGTGGTAATAGTAATTATAGGAAAACTGAGCAACTGCATGTGCCGTGTCTAGCTTTGCTCTGACTGATTGTTACTGGTTTGCTTCTGTGCACCTGAGAACTGAGTTAAACTATTACTTCTGTGAAGCAACTCCATGTTCTGGTATCTGACTTTACTTTGGCAGGAAGAGAAAGAGTGCTTACTACAGATAGGATTAGTAAAACCTCAGGATTATACAGAGAGAGATGGAAGCAGGTACACTGCAGAATTTTTAGCCTGATTGTAGTATGATTAGGTTTCAAGCTTACTTTCAGCTCTCAAAAGCTTGTGGGCTTTCCCCAGTCAGCCACAGCCCCTCTTGCTCTTAGCTGGAATGATCTGTGCTCACTGGTCTCTAAATCAATGGAAAATCCATTGTAATCTGGGAAGTAGAATTCTCTTATCACTTAAGTAATTTGGGTATATTCAGGAAAGGCACCAAGGAAAGATCTTTAATCCTTCATGGATCTTTGAGCAAAGCATAATGTTAATTGTGTGTATCATCGATATAGCACTTTTAAATGCAGATGTACTATAAAAGTTGGCCACTTTTACTGTCAAAGACAATTTTAAAAATTACTGCTTTACCATCAGTCTTTTGGGAACCACATCCTACCATTTTCTGTGGGCTTTTGTGAAGTTATTCTGTAGTTTCCAGGCAATATGTACCTTAAAACACAAGGTTGGTCAAGTTATATGGAAAGTTGGAAGTCACTGTGCTTTACTACAAAACTTTTAGTTAGCATATACTTTTCCCTCCTGTTCAAACCATGTCACAGGTCAGTGTACTAAATGAGAAACATGGAGTATAGAAATCAGAACAGAAATTGAATATGTTAACTGCAATATATAGCTTTGATAACATGGCATGGGTTAATAAGAGTTCAGTATTTTGAAACACTTAGACCTGATTAAAACAAATCTATGACCTAAAGTATGGAAAAAATAAGTAGTTAGGTAGTCAAGTGATTCTTGGTATCTTGTCAAACCACAATAGCTCTTCAAATGTAATTCCAGAATGTTCATATTTGTTTATTTATTTCTTAGTTGTAAATTTTGTGCTTGATTTGTTTATATGCAGCATAAAACTGTGGTATATTCTTCTTTGTTACAATACAGCTTTTTATAGAAAAAACCAGAATCTCTACACATGTTGTAGAGATTTTTTTTTCAGGTGGTGTGTGCCCAGGAGAAAGAAAACAATGTTTTTATTTGTAAATCTGTGGCCTTCTACAGTTATTCAAGGCTTGTCTGACAGCAGACACTTCACAGCTGTGGGTTTCTTTCTCAGAGACATCAATGCTAAACATCAACTGTCTGATGTTCAGTAAGTAAAACTAAGGTCCAGATTCTCCTTGGAATGAACTTAGGTGGTGAAGGCTGAGATGTGAATTCTCACCTATGCTTCTAAGTCAGCAAATATCATAATTGCCTGATGTCTGGTGCTTTATTACTGTTCAGTTCTGGGAGCACTTACATTGGCAGACCTTAGCAGTTGTCATTCATATTTGAGCCTGTTTGGATTTAATGGTGTGTTTCAATGTGTTTCAATGCTGCAAATTTTGCATTAGTTTTATTGTCAAACCTGTCACAGTGAGATTTCAGGCATATCACTCTCTTAGGTGTGAGGCAGGCATACTGAGGCAGGGAGAGGGCAGGGATATTTTAGATGTTGCAGTTTTAATTTTACTTTTCTTAAGCTCTATGCCCTTTTGATGAATTGTGCAGTAAATTTAGCAGGGTACTTTGGGAAAACTTGTGGTGGCAGAAGCCAAAGAGAGTCACTGTTATGGTCAGGATCATTATTTTTTTATTAATGGGATTCTGAAAGTGTCTTTTTGGAAACCTGGTGACTAAAGTCTGGTGTGAAAACAATAACCCCAAGTATGTCCCTCATCTTTCTTGAGTAGTTATTAGTTAGCATGAACCTCCACACAGTTACAGTGTCCAAGGGTAAGAGGTCACCGAGATCAAAGGTGACAGTTTTGAGCATTGGAATGCAAGTCCTAAAGTGTGGAAAAGAGGAAGAAAACAGGGAGGAAACAGTGTAACAGTCTTCTGCAAGATATAAGGCAGAAGCCCTTTGGGAGTTTTTCCAGTAGGCTATGGTACAGAAGGAAGTATTTGAAATAGCAGGATGACTGTGCCGGTTCAGCATGACATGGCCTTTTAAACCTGTCCTTTGATACCTTTCATCAAGGCTTGAAGTTACATTTTTTTGTAACACACCTGTTTTTCTTGCAAAACTCAATTGTTGATCTTCTAGTACTGTGTTTCTCTGTCTCTTGCTACCTAGGTTATAGTTCTCAATATTTTAAAAACCTTTTGAATGTGAAACTTTCCTGAAGACTGTGAAACATGCACTTTTGGTTTTCTATATTTACAGCCAGTCCTGTTGATACTTAAACGATTAGCCTTGTGTTTTATTGGGAAGACTTACATTTCTCATTTGAGTCTCTTCCATGGTGTATTTTATGAAGTTCTGAACAACTGCCTCTATCAACCAGGTGTAGTTTTTTAGACTACAAAGCAATGGCTTTTTAAGTGGCAGTCTTACAGCTGTGTTTTGTGACCCATGTGACTTTTAATTGCTTTGCTGATATTAGAAAATTGATATCAGAAGTGTAGAAAGAACTGGTGAAAAAAAAAGAGAAAGAACACTGAATTTCATTTATTGTACTTGAAGGCAGTAATTGAGTAACAGTGAATGAAAAGTAGCAAATTTGAGTTGTTACAAAATTCTAAGTGTACAATCACTAACTCAGGGAAAAGGAGGATCTAATGAAAGCAGTTTCCTCTAGGTGAATAGCAATTTCCTGGATGTGATTTCTTGATTTTACTCTGAAATATTAAAAATTATTTTATGAAATGAGAAAAAACCCTGTTTTTACTCAACTGAGTTTTGAACTGCTGTGTGATTTTTTGACCTTGAAGCCTCATGCTTGCAGAGAATAAATCTCTTGTTAACATGTCTTGCACTTTCACTTACTGGATGACATGGGACACCCCTAAATAGTGCAGGGCTTCTGCCAGGAGAAGACCATGAAGTTTGTCCAAAAAACACAGATCCAAAGCAGGCTGTTTTCCAAAAGTCTGTGACATTTCTGGATAAAAAACAGGAAGCTCACATAGGCCAAAATTATTCTCGTCTTGAAAACTGAAGGCACTTTTAACTAGAGGAGACACTTCAAACTGGAAAAAGAGTATATTTGTCTTTTACTAAGTAACATTTGCCTTGATGTCAAAGTACAACTATTTCCAGTGTGATTTAATAGTCCCAGTAGTGCAACACAGTGCATAGGTACTACTATTAATTTAATTTGATCTCTTTTTTTTTTTAATTTCACCATGGAATGGAATTTAGAAATGTGACTTTTTCTGTCACCTTTTATTTTAGTACATGCCACAGAGTGAGATATTAAAGCACACAAATTTTAAGTCCAGCTGAGGACATTGGCAAATTATTCTATAGTAAAGGCAGATGGAAAATTAATTTGTCATCCAACTCAAGAAAATAAAAAGTTAAACCTTAATTATAATGTTGCCTGCTGCTGCTGTTGTATCAACAATTATGCGACAGCTCTGCTTATGGCATTTTTGACAGAGCAGTGTGTCAGTGACTTCGATCCAATGACAGGTTGTCCTTGCTTCACTCTTACAGAGATACTTCTCTAGAAATAAAAATGTTAATTTTTATTAGGCATTTTTGTGCTTGGAATAATTTCCCTTTTATTGTAATTAGTTATTACATCCATTGAGGGATTACTTTGAATTTTAACAAGTGTTAGTGGCATCTGTAACAAATTTTATTACTAAAAGTTTTGTGAATGCCTGCACCATTTATTATAAATGTGGAAAACTGCATCATTTTTATAAAGCATAAACCATGTTACTAATAGGTCCCATTACTTGATTTAATTGATTTACATGAATAGTATCTTTTCAGTGATGATTTTTTTTTTTACTATATAGAAGCCAATTTGGTATTTCTGCATTTGAAAAGGAAAAATAGAAATTGATGGGACTGAAGACTTACCAAAATTAATTCCTTTCCAGAATCTTAATGTTGCCAGTTGGTCACTGTATTTTGATTTTCAGTTGTCACATGAATTAAATGATTCTGTAGAGGAGCAATCTTTTCTTAAAGAGCAATAAGAATTTTTTTTCCCCCATTCATTTTAAAATGTCTCTCATTTGTCAGCCTTTCCTCCCCTTTTTTAACCCTGGGATTGGCCCAGCACCTGGAGTACCTGATTTGACTCTCTAAAATTTGGCAAGATGTCTTTTGGGACTGGGAGTGTGAGAGAGTGTTATCTGAATAGTATTCACATTTATTTGATTAGATGTGTACATTATGTTTCTTTTGTGGCTCCATTGTGTATATTTGGTACAGATACCTGAGTTTTGCAAACTCTGAGAGTTTCATTTTCAGGAAACTTATGCATGTCTGAGCTTCTCTCATTCATCTGAGATATGAGCATCTTTTCTGGCTGCAAGAGTGGTATTTTCCTTTCCCATTAATCCCTTTGTGTTTGTTATGTGCAATCCTTGTGTCTTTAGAGTTATTCCACTTTAAATTATTTCAAGGGAACCTGGTGTCTCTTGTGTTTTCTGGATTTATAAGGATATAGATGTTGCATGTTTTGATTGATATTAGTGTAGTAACTATTATATGTTGTTTCTCGGTTGCGGCTTTCCCTTTTTTTAAATTTCTTTTGAATGGTCTCTGAGTGGGTTAAAGGATGTCATTACTTTAGCTGAATTAGAAAATAATTTAATTTTAATGATGTTTCATAATTTTCAAATACGGTTTCTTGAATATTAGTGGCTTAATTCCTATTTGGCTAACTCCCCAGTAAGGGGAAGATTTTACAGGAAAATATTGGAAAGCATAGTTAAGTGTAACTCAATAATCCTTTTATCTAATCTTGCTGCAGCTTAAATATGAGGTAGAGTTCCCTTCTGACACAATTGTATAATTGCTACTTTTTGAACAATCCCTTCCGAGGATTCAGATCAGCGCAAAACTGTGTTTCTTGCAGAGCAATAAAATACATGTGTCAAAATGTAGTGACACTCCAATTCCATTCTAATACCTTGGTATATGAGTTTCTCTGTTCTGCAGACTTTAGGATAGTAAAGAGCTACATGAAGTAGCTGGGATAGCAGAGGTGCAGGAGGCATGACAGCATGGAGTTTGTGTGGAGCAATGTAGCCTGCGTCACTTGGGTTTTGGTAGGCTATTAGAGGGTATCACATAGTGTAGTCTAATTGTAAGCCAAAAATAGACAGTTATGTTTGGGACTAGTGCAGTATAAAAGCAGATTTATAGTAAAGTAGGGTAAGAACCAGAGCCATTGAGAAAAAATAGGATAACTGTTTATATTCTTAATTTCCATGATGCATAGTAATGAACTCCTATCACCTTCTTTCACAATCAATTTCAGTGTAGGGAGAAGGATCTGAGATTGTTCTTCTTTCCCTTTTGTTGCCAGCACTAGTGAAAGGTGTTTTTACTGCTTTACAAGCGCTTGTTTGTGTAATTATGCTGGTCCATCTACAGTGAAGGCGTGAAAATCAATGTGTTCACATCTGGTTTAATAACAGTCCTGGTAAATCTTATGAACTATCGTGTGATTCCCTCAAATCTTCCTTTTGCTGCAGGTCATGTAGTTGCAGTTGCAGAGACATCTACAGCCATGTCTCCAGTATTGTGTTAGATCCAGGGCAAGATTAGACTTCACTAACTTACTACAGGGAATAAGAAATTTTAATCTTGGTAACAAGTTCCTGAGGTTTAATGTTATTGTTCAGAGCACAAGCAGAATATTTGTTTTAAGTTCATCCTCAATCACTTAAGTCCTTTTCTCCTCTAGAAGATGCTGATACTGGTGATCTCTAAACTTTTCTAAGTTTGTTGTCAGAAAGATCATGTTGGAAAGGGGATATCGCATCATGCAAGCATTTTCTTTTCCATAAAGATGGGCCAAAGTGAGGCATGCTTTAGTAGTGGTTTGTGTTTCCTTTTTCCTTGAGCAATTTTTAAAAGGTGAACTCATCTGTTTAAAAGGTGAACTCAGTGAACTCATCTGTCAGTTCCTAAAGCCTCAGTTCAATGTAATGTTTTTGGAAGCAGAAGGCTTCAGAGAAGCCTTGCTGTTAATAACCATGACTCTGATCTATTTCTTCTTCCCCTAAAAAATGCTTATCATGGACTGGAGCTTCTGCATCTGAAACTGATGATTAGATCCATCAGTTCTGTAATTGCTTCCAGGGGGTGAAGTTTAAAACTGCAGGCTTATGAGTGTCTTCTTCAGTGCATTTTACTGACTGCCTGCAATTTAATAATTCTAACTAGGTACTATCAGTACAGTGCAACAGTATTTTTTGCTTTGCTTCTGTAACAATTGGCTCTTGGAGTGTCAGTCATGATTGTATAAACAATGTAATATTAAACATGACTAAGTGGAAGTTTCAGATCAGTTTCACAGAACATGAGCTTTCCTAATGACACATTTCTCTGTCAATTGTCTAAGGAGTCTGTATTTCTTCCAAATGTGTTGCACTTGGAAGGAAAAAACATTTAGTAACATTACTTTGCCCTCTTTTGGGTCCACGTCCCAAAATAAAAAAAATAAGGAGTCTCTTCTTTCAGGATAAAGATAAACTTTCTGAAAACATCCTAACTTTTTATTGCTGTTACCTTTACTGTTGTTGTATGGTAGTCAGTCTCATTTTCCATTCAGGAACCAATATTGTTACATTTCCCCTGAGACCACACAATCTGTTCATAGGCATGTTTAGATTGGGAATAAAGTGTCTTTTCAAGTAACAGTGTTTTTGGGCTGTGTTCCCTCACATGTAATCACAAATATATCTCTATTAGCAACAGCAGTTCTGTGGTAGTGGAAGGAGATCTACTGCTATAGACACCTATCTACTCTAATGGCCACAAAATGACTCATTTTACTTATTTAAGAAGTTTTCCTGCGCTGTCAAGGGTCAGTTACAAGTCCTGAGAGCAAGTGAAAAATCAGGCTCCTGAAACAAGCTGAGCTACAGGTGTGAAGAGAAAAAAATAAAATATTTGTGGCTTTGAAGATGTGTTTAAGGAGAGATTAATTGATGGGAAAAGAGGTGGCAGCTAGGTAACAAGAAACCAGAAAAGGTTTTGGTGAAGCATAACATGATGAACAATATTGTTCAGCCCTTCTAAGCAAATTCATTAATATATTTCTACTTGATCACATAAACTTGTATGGGCTTTGGAGGTAGAACATACTTCAAAATAAATTAGATAGTTTCTTGTTTTGTAGTTCTGTCTTTCTCTAATTCACTGCATGAAAATATATATATGTGTATGCTTTCATGTACAGAACAAGTGTGAAATATATGCTGGTGTTGTATTATTTATGATATTAGATTTGATATTTTTTGTATCCTTCATGAGCTGTAATGTAGTCTGTAAGATGCTAATTTTCTATTTGAGAGCAGAGATAGTGAGAGTCATAATTTTTCCCCTGGAGCCAAAATTATTCTTTTAATTTTTTAAAAATAAGACAAATCTAGGGAATTTTGTTCTGTTCAGTACATTACCTTCATGCAAATTTTTTTGTTCAAATTGCTTTTAAATTCTTTGCCTGCATAAGTGCATTTTTATTAACAAACAGATTTTGGAGTCAGTTAATTGATCATGTGTCTGTAGACTTAGCATGAAAAGTAGCTCAGAACAGCTATGTAAGGGTGCCCTTCTTTTCAATCTCATCTTCAGTGGTCAAGGGAAGGAAAACCAGTTTGCAAAAGCATTTGAAGGGAATAATTTCACTGTTATAAATGTGAAGCGCTTCAGAGTATTCTCATGTTTGAAACAGATGTGTGGCATTAGAGACCTTAGTATTTTTCGTGTGTCTCTTTGCGGCACAAAATTTCTTTTGTTGAAAAGTATTGGAAGGTAAATGTATTTTTACAGCTGCTCTGACTAGAATTCTAATGAACCATTAATTTTATTATTTCTTTAGTAATGTGTGTTACTAAAAAACCCATGAATTTTTTCTAGAGAAACTGTTGGCAAAGTTAAGAATAAAATGCATGTGGGAAACTATGGCATGATGTAAAATCTTCATATTACCATTGCCATGGCATCTAGTCATACAGTATAGAATCACAGGATTGGTTGGAAAGGACCTTAAAGACCTTCTAGTTCCAACCGTCTTGTCATGGGCAGGGATGCCATTCGCTGGATCAGGCTGCTCAGAGCCACATCCAACCTGGCAGAGTTGGAACACTGCCAGGGATGGGGCATCCACAGCTTCTCAGCTTCTCTGAGCAACCTGTTCCAGTGTTTCACCACCCTCACAGTAAGGGATTTCTTCCTAATATCTAATCTAAATCTCTCCCCCTTTAGTTTAAAACCATTCCCTTTTGTCCTGTCACTCTCTGCCCGTGTAAAAAGTTGCTCTCCCCTTTTCTTTATAAGGTCCCTTTAAATACTGGAAGGACCTTGCAGTTAGGTCTCCCTTGAGCTTTCTCTTCACCAGGCTGAGCCACCACACCTGTGTCAGCCTGTGTTTGTTCGAGAGGTGCTACAGCCCTGTGGACCTTCATGGCCTCCTCTGGACCCTATCTAAGTGGTCCACGTCTTCTTGTGCTGGAGGCTGCTGTGCTAAACACAGCATTCCAGGTGAGGACCACAAGGGCAGAGTAGAGGGGAAGGATCACCTCCCTAAGCTGCAAGCACAGTCTATTGGCTTATCTGAAGGTTTTCATCAAGAAGAACCTTAAGTCCTTCTCCACTGGACTGCTCTCAGTTTACTTCCAGTCTGTACTTACGTCTGATTACCCTGAAACAGATGGAGAACCTTGAACCTGGATTTGTTGAACTTCATAAGGTTGTCATGGGCCCATTTCTGAAGTTTTTCCAGATGCCTCTGAATGACATTCCATCATTCTGTTGTGTCCACAGCACAACTCAGCTTCATGTCATCTGCAAATCTGCTGAGGGTGCCCTCGATCCCATTGCCTGTGTCACTGATGAAAATATTGAAGAGCACCAGTCCCGAGAGAGCCCTGAGGGACAACACTTGCCACTGGTCTCCATCTGGACACAGAGCCTTAGACCACAGCTGTCTGGCTGTGTCCACCCAGCCAATTCCCTAACCCCCAAATAGTCTACCTTTCAAATGTATGTCAAAGGATTTAAAGAAATCTAGGTAGATGGTGTCAGTCTGTCTTCCCTTTGTTGACTGCTGCAGTCTCTCAGTCACTGAAGGCTACCATATTGGTCAGCCAAAATTTGGCCTTAGTAAAACCATTTTGGTTGTCTTGGATTACTTCCTTGTCTTGCATGTACCTTAACAGTCTTCCGTGAGGATCTGCTCTGTGATCTTCCCAGGCTTAGAGATAAGGCTCACGAGTCTGTAGTCCTTGGGTCATGCTTTCTACATTTTTAAAAAGTAGTAGTGATGCTTCCCTTTTCCTGCCACTGTGGACTTTTTCTGACTGCCATGACTTTTCAGATATGATTGAGGGTTGTTGCAGGCTTGCCAACAACATTAGCCAGGACCCTGGGATGCATCTTATCAGGCCCCATAGATTTGCAGCTATTTGATTTCATCATGTGGTCCCAAACCCACTCTTCGCTTACAGTGAGTGGTTTCACTCCCCCAACACCCACTTAGAGGTTCATGGACTGGAGAGAAGTGAGATGCCTGAGGTTCTTCACTGAAGCCAGTGGAGGAAAACCCCAGCCTTCTCCATATCCACTGTCACCAGTTTCCCCTTCTCATTTACTGAGAGTGTTATACTCTACTTGGCCTTTCTTTTCTGACTGATACACTTAAGGAATCCCTACTTGTTATTCTTCACGTCTCTTGCCAAGTCACGTTATATCTGTGCCTTAGGTTTTGTTATCCCACCCCTATGCATCTGAACCATTTCCCTGTACCTTTCTAGGCCACATGTACTTGCTTCTACTGGCTGTGCATCTTTCTTATTCCTCAGTTTGAGGAGCAGATCCTTGATATTCAAACTGTGCAGGTTTCCGGTTTGCCTTGCTTGATTTCCTGAACATCAGAATGGAGGGCTCTTCTAAGAACAGTGTCCTTATAGAGTTGCCAGCTCTGATCAGCTACTTTGTCCCTAAGGACAATTTTCCAGGGAATTACATTCACTAACTTTTTGAGCAACTGGAATTCTACTCTTCCAAAGTTCGTGGTCTTGACTTTGCTCTTTGCTGGGCCAGTGTTCCTCAAGGTCACAAACTCAGTGAGGGTGTGTCACTACAGCCCAGACTGCTCCAACCTTAAGCCCTCTAATGAGCTCATCGTATGTGAAGAAGTCAAGAAAACAGAAAATTAAAAACTAGGATTTCTACTAGGTGCTCATATTCCAGAGTGTAGTTTCTAAATTCAATATTTAGGTCTTCTTAAAACTTTGAAAAAGATTGCTCCATGACATCATAACTACAAATTAATGAAAATTAATTGAATGAAATTGTTGTCTATAATTTTTTAAGCTACATTTGTGCATAAATTTAATTTGTGGTTCAAAAAATGGAGTATTTAGATCATGCCTCGACATTGTCTAAACCTAACATCTCTTGGATAATTGGTTTCTGTAAAAATAAGTACTGTCATATCACAAATTCTGCCATTACAAATATCCTGTCCTTTTTTTGGTTTTTAGGCAAAAATTGGGGTTTTTGGTGTGAAAAGGCCAGCCTGTCTTTTAACATTATATGTAACTAATACACATTCTATTTATCTAAGATAACTATTTATTTAAAAATAAATGAAATGCAAAATCAACCAAATTCTGGTATGTTAGTTGTGGCTGCTGAATTTAACATTGCTTTAGCATTAGCACAGTGATTTCTATATTTAATTATTTGTAAATTCAGTGTATATTTCTCAAACCAGAAATTCAGAGCTAGTGCATCCTTAGGAACTTAATCTGTTTTTGTTCCTTTGCTTGTTAAAGGGAAAAGAATTTATGAGTCTGTTGTGAGACAGTGAAAGGTATTAATGTGTGTGAGAGGTTACCATAGCTATGATCATTGCAGAAAAGCATAGGAAAAACTAATTGTTGTTAATTCAAAGCATAACTTATGGGATACAGAGTAAAACATATGGAGGGAAAAAAAGGTAGTGAATATTTTTTGACTGTAGTTTTTCAACAACAGCATTACTTTTTATGCCTTCTTTAAAGTGTCAGCACTTTTGGAGAAATGTGTACCCAAGATTGTATTCTGTGAATAGATGTGATCCAAATTAAGGAACCTGCATGCTGTTATTTCAGAGTGAGCTTATGGGACATTGGGCTTTGCAACTGAAGTCCTTAAAATGTTATAAACAATGCTTTGTCTTTTAACAGGTCTGTGTTTGCACAATAATTCGTCCTGAAGGATAACAGAAAGCAACATCCCTTTCACTCAGATTTTACCAGACTTCAAGTATCTGTTTTCTGCTTTCAACTTTGCCAGAACAGTTCTCATGCATTTCGATATGATCAAACAGTGCTTTGTTTAGTTGGCATGACCTTTCATTTGTCTGGCTTCCTTCCTTCTACAGAAAACAACATTTATTCTGAGGTTGGCATTGACAATTTCCATGCTGAAACTTAGGGATTAAGAGTTTGCTAAAGTTGTATTCCAAGGGAGGAAGGGGCAAGCTGAGCTAGGGGCTCCTAATTAGTATTTTATGATAATACACGCCACTGTGCAAGTGGCATGACAGCAGCCAGGTGGCTGTATTGGCCTTTTATCCACAGCAAAACAGCATCAATCCCAATGTGCAAATCACAGATGGATCTCTAAAGTATTGTGTGGCCTGAGCATGCAGACAACATCCACAGCATGTATTTTTGTACATTTTTCCTTCCAGGTTTTTCTATCAAGTTAATAGGGTGTTGGAAATGAAAGTGTTTAGTGTACCACATGAAATCAAGTTGATTTGTGTGATTCTTTACGCAGGATTAGGTCGTCTTTTAATAACTGAAGAGCAGAGGAAGATAGTAAGCATAATTTTATCTATAAAGTAGGTGGTTTATATTTTCTTCTGATCAATAGGGGAAATATAAGTGATATATTTAGTAGCTGCTAAACTGAGATATTTTACTTTTCACTTGACTTTGGTATCCTACACAATTCCTGCTATTAATATGACATTTCTCTCTACATTTTGGAGAAAGTTTATATTGAAGAAATTACAGTAAAAATCTAGCATTTCTAATAGACAGTTGTACAGTGGATTATACTGTAAGTATTTAATTCAGTATGCTTTCTAAAAATCCTTTAAAAAATTCCATAATTAGCAGCTTTCTTGTCAACGATTGGAGTGTTTGAGCTGCCTCTTTTACCTCAGCTCTTAGATGGATTGTCTAGTTGTGTAGGATCAAAGCAACCGCTGTACTAATGGCAAATGATGTAAAAGTATTAAGATGTGTAGCAAAGCCTGTTGCAAGAATCCTGGTCATTCAGCCTCTCCTCCATCCACCTCACTATCTGCTGCTGCAGCCCACACTTCATCAGCTGTTCCCTGAGGATCTTTTATGAGACAGTGTCAAAGCCTCTCTAATGTCAATATAGACAATATCAATTGCTCTTCTGCTGTCTGGAAATATCCATGGTAGCTGCTTCCTGGCTGAAGATGAAGTTTGTAACAGAAGAACTTGTGTCCCTATTTTTTGAAAATAATCCAAAGTGAGAAATGCTAGAGTGTGTGAGTCACTGTCATGGTGGGCTGTAGAGGGAACTGGTAGGCTATAGTCATCAGATAGTTTTTTCCCCGGGAGATATAAACTGTAATGTTGGAAGCTCAGTCTGGTATAAAAAGGAATGAATCAGTGAAGACTGGATATATATGTACGCAGGATGACCTTGAAAAACTGCCTCTAACATTATTAGTGTGCTCTGGGAGTGGCTTTTGTTTCACAGCCAGACAGTGCAGAGGAAGGAGTTGAGCTCAGAATCCCAGAATGGTTGATATATCTGATCCAACCACACTATTTAAATATGGGAGCTGTTTTCCAGGGACCACATTGGGATTACTTGGTAGATCTTCAGGGCTGAAGACTCTGCCACCTCCTTGGGTACCTTTGTCAGGTGCTCAATCACTCTCACAGCAAAGATTGTTTTCCAAAGTTCATACAGCATCTCCTGTATTTCAGTTTGGACCCACTGCCTCTGGTCCCTGAGCACCACTGAAAAGAACCTGTCATATTTTTTTCTACACCTTCCTTTCAGGTATACCTTCACTGCCATCCCTTCAGGTGTAGGCATTAAAAATGGCTTTATTCCATTACATACTAAGTGTGTAGTTGCACATTTGCAGAGTTTGAGTCTGGTGGTCAACCAGTGTTACTATAATAGTGCAGCAGTGCCACCTTGTCCTGGTCCTGCTTAGGTTCCTCTGAGTCAGAAGCTGCATCTGCTTACTGAAGCATCAAAGTAATGACACTGAAGCATTAATATTATGGCTTATTGGAGTTCAGCTGGCTTATGTTCTTCTTGGAAAAGCATCAGAATTAGGCCAAGGTAAGCAGCGGGTACACAGTCAGGCAGTGAGCGAGTTGTAGAGGGGAAAGGAAAGAAAGACCCCTTATGTTTGATGGCCGAAAATTATTAATTCAGTTTAGTAGTACAGAAAAATTATTCTCTAATAAATGATTCTGAACAGTGACAGAATCAAGGCAGTTATATTTAGGAAGGAGAAGAGTATGTAATGATTAGAGAAGAACCATAAGTTTTAAAATGAGGAAGCTAATTACAGTGTCTATCTTGTAAGTGATTTATGTCTTAATAAAATATAAGGCAAGTATGTGAGTATTTAAACAGAGTTTCAGGTACATTGCAGTTAGTTTTGCTGGTAAGTCTATAATTTTATCAGGGTTTAAGTATTACTGAGATATATTACAATAGCATAATTTTCTACTTTAGTGAAAATTAATTATCTAGTTTTTGTTATTTAATATTAACTGAGTTTTCAGAATTACTGCTTTAAAAGCAGCTTGTTGTTGACTGTATACACAGTGCAACGTAAATTTTTGACACATTCTGGATAGGCAAATGTCTGTGGCTCTTCTTGGATTTACATCAGAATTTGAAGTAACATCTCTCTTGCAAGTATTCTGATTTTGTAATGAGGCATTGGCTGACTTTCTTGTAATTCAGCTCTACAGAGCCATACTTTGTTCATTCAGCAGCTTAGTCCCTTGCCTGCCAAGAAGATCCTGATGAGTTCCAGTTTTCCTTTTGAAGAACAGAAGCACTTGAATACTGCTAAACAAACATGCTTGCAAAATGATAAGCGCTAACTGCTGCCAGGGTGCCTGTTTTTCTTTGTCCACTTCATGGCAAAATAGAGTGTGTTTATACAGAAGGCTTCCTATGGTAACTTAGCTAGATGCAGGTAATTCACCATTTCACCGCACCTGTGAAACTGTTATGAAGAATAGTGGTTATTTCTAGCAGAGGACCGTCAATTCAGACAGTATTTCAGGCAAGTTGTGGATCTCACAAAGCACATATAAAGCCCCGAGGATTCTCAGTTCTAGCAATCCAAAGTCATTGTGTTGGTTGGTAGTCATGTAGATTTCATACTTTTGTGCTGTGTAGTGTTGCTGGAGAGGACTTTGTGAAACAGTGAGATTAATAGTAATATCTACTGTGAAACCTGTGAAACTTGAAGCTTTGGAAATTTTAAGGCAACATAGCATTTGTAATACTGTTTTATCACACAGTGAGGTTTTATATAAATGTATAGCAATCACAGAAATTTGTATTACTAAAGTAAATGCAAGCATAGGGCAAAAATACCAGGGTCAGTGTAACATTCACTTAAATGATCCTTATCTTCCAGTCCTTTAGGTTATCTGAGCAAGAGCACTTCCTAAATTGTGTGTTTTGCAGCAACATTTTATTTATGAATGATTTTAATGTTTTGATTATACTAGGTATACTTGGAGTCTTTCGTGTATATTATTAAAAGGATCTGTCAGTGGATAAGAAAATAAACAGAACAGCTAAAATTATAAAAGCAATGGTGTGCTTTCTTTTTCTGTTTCTCTGAACCAAAACTGTAGGGAGTTTTCAACATCAGATTATGATGCCTTGCTTGAGCCATGCTTCCAACCATTCCATTAGAAAGGAATTCATGAGCCACTTCAGTCTCAGAGTACAGTAATGACTAACACAGGGAGCTCTTTCTCCATATCACAAACAGAAATATGGCTTTATTCCCAGAGGCAGCATTGTATTTTGAAAACAAGACGTTTTGCATTCCCTTGGAGAAAAAGGCATTTGTGTATTAAATAACTGTGGCAATTATACTGAAGTTCTTTTTCAAATATCAAGTTTCTTTTTAATGCTGATTTTCATACCATCTGTAGGAGCATATACTATGCCTTACATTTCATCATCTTGGGATGACATGTGCCACGAGGAAAAAAAATCAAGCCTTTTAATTTAATAATTTCTACTATGTTTTGTTCTTACAAGTGTTATTTAAGACTAATCATATTTTTAAGACATAGAATTCTGATGGGTTTGCAGTTTCATAATTCTGAGGTTGTAGGTAGTAGGTGAGCAGATGTATTTAAAATGGTAGGTGGTTTGATTCAATTGATAATGCTTTCTCTTTTGAAGCCATGCTAATGCTCTTTTTTGGGATGTTGTTTATTTCAATCTGCTCATTTAATGACATTTCTGCCCAAGAGAGGGGCCATTCACTCTTGTTTCTATAGAATATGTAGTCTTTTTATCCATTTTCTCATATAAACTCAGGGCATTTCTCTTCCCTAATAACATTTTCTAATCCTTTCCTTTTTTAATCTGTGCTCAGCTGTAGTGTAATAGCTGTGTCTATACTGAGTTCCAGTAACTGTTCTTTGGTTTAACGTATTTCGAAGTCTTAGAGTCCTACGTGCATCCTCCTTTATGTTCTAGTTCTGTGGGCTGCTTTGGGACTTCATACCCCTCCCTGTTCTCGTTCTCAGTCTGATTAATCAAATCATACTTCCTACACATCTCTATGTTATTGTTTACTTTATTGTTTTATGATAATTGATTGTTTTTATCTGTCTCTGCTTTCCCCTATGTAAAAATAGTGAGTGACTTATTTTTCTTTTTTTTCTAAGAAAAGAATCCTTTTCCTGGACCTCATTATTTTGAAGGTGATTCTTTACTGCAGTGTGCAGTACTTCAAGTGTATTTGGTGTTGGACTTGCCACGTTATATTGCTTTTATCAGAGGCTGATGTCTGGGAAGAGCTTTGTAAAGTATTTTTTCAAGTTCTCTTTCTCCATTCATCTTTGTAATTATACTGGGTCTTACTTCCCCTATTATCTGTGTTTATTCTTTCACTACTGTTTTTTCTGTGATTTTGTTTTACTTGTTCTTTTATATTTCTGCCAGCCTTTGTTAAGACCTTATTACATTTTCAATGTCTTCTGATGTCTCCTTTCCTCTTTATCTTGTGGTTTGGTATATTTTCTTTCTTGCTTTTTAAAAAAATTGCCATTTTATATTATGTTACTGTTTCTTGTGATCTTCATCAACATGCATTCTCTTCAATGTGTCAGTCTTCTCTGATGTTGTTCATATATACACCTACAATTCTGAACCAGGGAGCAAAAATAAAAGAAAGATCTTTCCATCTGTGATTTTTTCCCTCTCTTTTTTTATTGTTGCTTTTTTTTTTAATTGTTATTTCCTGGGAGAATAACATTTTAGCTAAATCTGCTTCTATGTTTTGTCTACTCTACTAATATTCCTTCCATAAAGGTAGTGGGATCAGTAAGTGGGATTGTAGATTTTTCACACATCTCTTGTGCATCTCTGACACTTTATGTATTATGTAACACTGATTGAGATTTTATAATGTGTTAAACCTAAATTCTAATCATTAGTTGTTTATTCATCATGTTCATTCATGTTTCGACAGGAACTAGAATTTCAGCAAGGCTCTGTAGTATGTTGTTTCAGTGCTGCTGCTTTTGGGGTTTGATTTATTTTTTATAAAATTTTTTTTTTATGGTGCTTAATATAAAATAATAATTACAAGAGTTAAATGTTTTTATTTATGCTGCCTCCCTTGTGGTGATTATCAGTTTAGGTTGCAAACATTATCTTATCATCTGTAAAATGTTTGCTGTGAAGTGTAAATTACAGTGAAATGATATTTTTACCATTAAAATATATTTTGAATTTAAAAAAATCCCTACAGTTTACATTACTAGCTATTTAGGTGGTTTGAGTTAGTGTTACTTTTTCTTTTTTTTTTTTTTTAAATGTTGGCTCTGACTCATCAGAAAATATCTTCTGGCTGGTTGTTTTTCTGAAAATGTAGGTATGAGACTATTCACAGTGCTAAGCCTATGAGAGAGACAGAGAGAGATTTGGGTTTTTGGCTGCCTCATTAAGTATTTTATTCCGCCCCTTCTGAGTTGTCCCTTTAATCAGCACACTACAACTTATTAGAACAGAAGCACAAAAATATTGGTGTCTTTTTCTTCCAATGGTGTAATCAGGGGCATGTTCTTTCCAAGTAGCAGCAAGTCAAGAAATAATAAGGATCAGACTCAAAGTTGGTTTTCCATATACCATGGAAAAGGACCATTCCTGAGGATTTTAAAGGAGCACTGAAGAAGCTTGTCATTGACTCTACAGATTCTTAACACAGTTTTCTCTCATACCTGATCTAATTTATTATTCTGTGCAAGATAACATGATTATACAAGATTTCTGTGACTAATCTAGAGAAAACTAAACATATATAAGTACGCAAACTGAATACATTGCTAATGATGTGTGCTTTATTGAGAACTGTAGGAAATCAGAAATGCTTAAAATTTTGTGGATGGAAGCAAAAAGCAAAAATCTCCTACTGTTTTCTCTCCTCTCTAGGATGTTTGGATTGCTAAAATATTTTGATACTTAATGCAGTACACAATATGGTATTATATTGCTCAGATACTGTTCAGAAAAAATTATCAGAATTCTAAAGATAAACTGGAAATCTCTTTAATTAGAAATGTATGTATTAAAAACATGCATATTCTACTGAAATGTTTTGAATTTGACTTGATAGAATTTGGGGAAAGCTATATAATGACAGGAGGTTTTAACTTTTTTTTAAAGGTTTTGTAAATTTTGAGGGTTTTTTTCCCAAATTGCTATTATCCTCAAGTTTTAATAGCAAAATGCTTTATATTGAGGTTTTTACTGTAAAAAATTCTCAGAGAATGTATTTAAGGGAATATTTTTTTTAAGCTTGCTTTGTTCATATGTGTTTTGCCGATGTTAACTTTGAGTGCTCTGTCAAGTGGAAGTCAAGTTAATTTTCTTAGCTGGATATTAAGGTGAAGCTAGATTTATTCTCTCTTCCCACTATATTTGGTTGGTTGTTTTGTATGATTATTGTAAGGTAGCTGAGTAGATGTCTGTGAGGTGTGAAATGGCAGGCATGAGGGTCAGTACTAAGACAGCCAGCGCATTGTTCATGTACGTAAACATTGTCAAAGTGGGTGCCTGCTCAAAATTTTACAAGTCTGATGTCTAGACTGTTCCATACCTCCTTTTGTCTGGTGTACTGCTTTACTCATCTAAAGTAGTCAGTTCTTTTAATTCAGGTATTTCCTCCCTGGAGAATTCTGTTTCATTGTAGATAGTTTCAGATTTTCTCCCTAAATAAAACGTTTAAGTATGACTATTATTTACTGTTTTATTACTACTTTGTTATTTACTCTTTCTGCCCTCTTTGCTGTCGGTCTTTTTTGCAAAGAGAAGGTTTATCTATCCATTTTCTTCTCACTACTAGGTTTGCTGCAGGATACAACAACTTAGTTTTACCGTTATCTTTTTTTGATTTCTCAAATTCTTTTTATTTTTGAACCTGGAAATAAATGGCATGGGATTTCATTCATTATTTCTTTATTCTTAAAGGCAGTTTGTATGTTGTTTCTCAAATACGTCAACCCCCATCAATTGCAGAGGAAAACTTCCTGTGGCTAGTTTGATGTTGGGTGAATATCTTGAAAAAAACCCTCTTGGGATTTTACATCTTTTTTAAGATTGTATTAGCACACAGAATGCATACTTGAGATTTTATGGCAGCTATAGTACTGTAACATTCTCCTGATGAAAAGAATATGAAAGCAGCAGAGTTGACTGAGCTGACTGGAGAAGGAGAATAATTCATTCATCTGACCCTTGGATTGAGTTTTGCAACAAAGTGAAGAATTACAGGTTTCCATTTTAAGGCTTTTTCAACCTAACTTCATGTTTTCTAAATTTATGTCCTTAGGATACCTGCAGGTCTTCTCTCTCTATTTTCTTTCCCCCATCTTGTTTTTTTGTTGATTTTTTCCCCTCCTAGTACTGGGAAAAAAAATCCTGGACTTGTCAACATTGTCCCTGAAAGACTGAAAAAATGGTGTCCTTATTTATTAGCTGAAATGGAATGTTTTTGTATTTTTCTTTATAATTAATTCTTCTGGGTGTTCTGGTTGAAGAATTTCAGAACATAATTTTTTTATTACTTTTCAGTGGAGTTACCTGTTAAGAAAGAATGTCATTGTCCTTCATTTATGGCAAGACAGAACTGTCATATATTAAATTTTTATTACTCTTCACTTTAGAAGAGTAATTTTACTATTATATTCAAATATCCTAACTTGAGAGTGATTTTACATTACAGGAATATAAAAGTGTCAGTATCAAAACCAAAAAAAAATGCATATGAACTATGTTCTGTGAACTTTATCTCCTTGGGGCATTCTGCTTGGTCTTTAAATTTTCGTTCAGATTTTATGATATATAATAATGTAAATTTAATTTTCTTCTTAAGACAGTGTTTTAGTTTCAAAAATAGGGGTTGAAAATGTGGTTTAGGAGGAAAAGTGTGGTTTTAGTTCACAGTTTCTTGGAATATGTGTAATGTTACCCATAAGAAAATACTGACATTTGGAACTTAATATGCTACAGCTGACATGTGGTACTACACACCTGCCTAATTCTGTTGCACTGAAAATACAGGTTGTGCTAATTGAGACTTTTTATAAGCCTGATGATAAGATTTGAATAAGAATATAATTACGCAGATAAAGTCTTTGATAACAGAGCTCTGAAGCCAGAGTCAATGTAGTTGCTGGTAGTCAGTGTTAAATAGAAGGGTTCACTGTACTGTATGCTGGAAAAATTGAATATGGAGTTTGTTATTTTTTATCATTCTTTATGATTTGGATTCTAACATTGCTACTAGAATGATACCAATACTAATACTAATATCAATCAATCAGTTTCTAACACTCAACCCTCTTCTGTGCAATGTTGCAAAAACAAAACCAACCAAAAACTAACTTATACTTGATCTATGAAAACAACGAAGTCTTTGAATCAGATATTTGATGCACTAAAGATTATGGCCACAGTGATTATAGAAGAAAATGCATTTGGCCAAATAATTTACTTCATTTTTCTTTGCCAGTGAGATGTACTCTGGATAGATTCACAAACAATTTGCATTTCATAGCCTTTCATTGAAGAGTACAGCATGGCTTTATTTGTTGATGGTTAATGATATAACTGTTTCCGCTTCATATTAATACTTCAAAAGGACATACATTTAATTTATAATTACATAAAATTTATAATTAAATTATAATTTGTGGAGAAATAAACTCTTTTTCAGGAAATCAAATTTTTTCTAACATTTTGATGACTACTGATGCTATTGAAAAACTGTCCTTTTTTGTGCCTGTATTCACTTAAGGTAGAAAATAAGGAGCTAGTTCTACCATTTTAGTTTTGGTGCTGTCTGTACAGTGTTTAGCACATGGGCCATTGGTTAACTATGGCAGGTTGCACACATATTCAGTGTTTCCACTAGTCTTTATTTCCATACAGGCAGTATAAAGCAGCACATATGCACAGAATTGATTTAAGGACAAAATACAGGTGCAAAATTTAATAGAGTGAATAAAATACATTGATACATTTCCCTTCAGAAAGTTCCATATTAAATTAAAAATATTAGGAAAAAAGGAAATGCCTTCATAATACTTTTTTCCCAACACTATCTATTAGTTTGTCTGGTATATTAAATAGAAAGCAATTTATAAAGCACTTGTATCACTGTGATTTCTTGGTTCAGGTATTTTGAAGAAAAACAGGCACAAATACATGAATTTGATTTGGGCACTACGGGAAATCTGTTGAGTGTTGTTTCATGCTTTGAAATAGTTCTGAATATTCCAATAATCTTAAAAAAAAGAAGGAAAAATATTTTGCTTTAAAAATAATTAGAGTTTATATTTTTATTAATATGAATTTATAATTTTCCCCAGGTTAATAACTATCCAGATAAGAAAATATTTTCCCTTTCTCACTATTATCAGACTGTTTGTTGTTAGCACATTCAATTTCCTTCCAGGTTCCACTGTTACTTCTGATGGGTTTGGCAGGGGTAAAACCTGAAACTCTTTCTTCATATCATTGTGTGAAATTAATTTTAGAATTTGTATTAAGATTTCTGTAACTATTTTTTTTAATGCAACCCTTTAGTTTGGGCTGTCCGGCTAACATATGTTAAGCATTAAAGTTTATAATTCTGACTTAGATTTGATGGAGTAAATGCAAACTAGTATTTTTCACTTATAACAGAAGAGGTTTCTCTTCTCTGACTCATATTTCTGAAACTAAAAAGCTGGTTTTCTTACGTATTTTTGACTTTTTTTTCAAAATGTCAGAGCTTGACTACATCCTGCAAATCAAAAATGTGTGTGTGAGAATGGTGTGTCAGGTAATGTTGATTATATTGAGTTGTCTTTGGGAAAGGAACGTGGATATGCATTATCTGTGTACATGGCAGGTCGCTCAGAGCAGAGGGGGACACGGTGGTCATCTATTTTTTTCTTTTCTTTCTTGTCCTCGTAAGCATGGAATTTCTGACTACTGAGACTGTCAGCAACACATTATCTCCAAACTGTTCAAGCAGTTTAAACCTCCTGAACTCACCACACCCTCTTGCTCTAGCAAGAGAGAGCCCCAACAGAGTGAGCAGAAGGAGAAATAAACCAGTAGTTGATGTCCTGGCTGGGCTGGGCTTGGCACTGATTTCCTCCCTCAGCTGTCTTGCAGAAGAGCTCAAGATACCAGCAATTCACCACTTTTCTCAAGGATTTTCTTGAAATCTTAAAGGAATATAACTCCTTTTTTAGAAAGAAAAACCTAAGTAATTTATGTTAATGCTTATTCCCCAGCAAAACAGTCATTCTTCCAGTGAGATAATGAAAAGAAATGGTCAGGAATTACTCTATAATAAAATAATTTATTACTCATAGCTCTTCTGAAGTACACAGATTCATTTATATGGTTGAGCCCCATACACAAAACAGCATTAAGAAGGTAAATTATTTGTCCTGTAGGCCAAATGAGTTCCTAAAAAGTTCTCTATATTAAATAATTCCCAGGTGCTCTTGTAGATCCTTGGGGGGCATTCAGGTGCATTGGTTCACAGTTTTAGCAATGTCTACAATATGTGCTTTTTAAGGGATAAGCTGTGAGGTTTTAAACATTTTCTGTTTTCAGCAGTTTTAATTAAAGGTGTTTTAATATTAATACCAGTTATTTTTATTCAAACAGCTTTAATTTTAAGAATGCATTTTTTCAATGTAGTCTGGTCTGGTCACACTTTTCTTTCTCACAGACTAGCTGAATGTGGAGTCTGAATGGAATCTCCTTGAAAATATTCCTAGCTCTGTGGGAATGAACTCAAGAGTGAAAGAAAAAATTCTGAAAAACAAAAGGAGCCAAAACATTAAGATACTAAGGGGAAAATGGAACTTAAAAAAAAGCCACCCCCTAACCCAGTATTCTACTAAAGAGAATTGCAGTAACTTGCATGTAAGTTACAAATATTAGCATCAAATGGCTTGTTCAAAATATCTTTTATAGAAACCAATATATTTATTTTTTCTTAGTGTAAAGACAAACCTTTTTCATTAGGATTTTTCATTTCAGTTGGATTGACTTCAATAACCTAGTCAACTCAGGATAACAGAAAATCTGCCCTTGTTCTATTTCTCGAAATACTGATGGTGATTTCCCAAACCTATGTTGAGACCTTATAGAAAAATTAAATTTAATCATGTCTTATTCTTCAGAACCTTAAAAAACTCAATTAAAAGAATTCAGACAGAGGGGTTTTTAATAAATAGTATTTGTATCCATGGATTTTAAAAGACACTTAGCAAATATTTCTGGTTTAATTCTGGATTAAAAAATCAGATTCTGTGTTTTCTTATGGTCAATGACAATCTATTCTGCAAGAAAGGTGTTATAATAATTAAAAGAGTCACAGCAAAATTCAAGTTTAGCAATACAGTAACAATATCTCCACACTCAATACCTTTAAATTTTAATCTACCTCTCCTCACAGCTTTGATTTGGACATCAGATAGTTTGTGCAGCTTTGACAAATTCCTCCTTTTCAAGCTCAGAAACACTGACCTTTTTTCCAACTTTATATATATTTGTATTTTAAATGCTTTTCAACAACAGTTGTTAGGTTTTTTTTCTGCTTCTAGATTATCTTCTATTGTAATGGTCTAAATTTTATGGAAGCAAACTTCTGAAGATGTACTTAATTTTCATCTGATGACTGCTTATAGTAATGAATAGGTGCAAGTTTAATAGCATCTTGTTTTTTATATATACTTTTTAAAAAAACTTTTTTCTTGCTTTTTCTGGAATCTTGCTGAATACTTGTTAATAGGGGTGTATTTTTTTTTTTTTTTAAAGACTAAACAATAACTGTGGAAAAGAAAATCATTACTTCCAGTGTGTTTAGACAGTGCCCAGTTCAGTGGGGTTCCAAGCTTGAAGATCTCTAGATGTTACCAAAATTATATAGTCACAGGTCTAGCTTCAGAGAGTACGTGGCGCTGCTTTGCAGAGCTGCTGGCGGCCAGTGACTGCAGAGCAGCATCTCTTAGTCTGCATACATTAAAAAACGTGCAGTGCCTCAGTAGGAGTAAAAAAAACCACGGAACAGATATTTTATAACCTTATTTTGGAAATTCTGGTTAGCTGCAAAATGAGCAAAACTCCTGTGTCTTAACTGTCAACAGCCAGGCCAGGAAATACAGCTTTCAATTGTATTCTTTGTTGTGGGATTGATCAAAGTAAATGGTTAAGAGTTTTGGTATGAGAAGAATTATTAGAGTCAGATGTTTAAGAAGCCAAGGGGCATCTTAAAGTTCAAGAAGAGCAGTCTGTCAGGCAAGGGCAGAATCCACATTTAGATGTGACACTAATGGAATAATAAAGTCGCAGAAAGTAACAGTGAAATGTGAAAGTTTCGGTCATGCCATGTTGTATTGTTAGTGTTCATTCAACAGTCTGTGACTTTCAGTTTTCCAGGATACAAAATCGTACTTTTTTGCATGACTGTGCATATGCATTATATTTACCTCAGCCATTCATATTATCAGTGTGTAAAGTGTTTATTTAATCTCTCTCAGTTTAGTCCCCACAAGTTAATATTTGTTTCTTCCTGCTTTTTAGGAATGCTATTGTGAATTAACATTTTAAAATCTTTATTTTCTGATTTTTGATAGAAATTTTATTTTTAGCTCTAAGCTGATTCAGTGAACACCTTGTAAGGCCTGTACATAGATATTGTGCATATATGCATGTACATAAGTGTACTAGTTTTCCAGCTTCTAGAATGAAATTGGTGATTAGTGTACCATACAGCAATTTAGAGCAGAAAATGGAAAAACAACTTTACCGTTAAGAGGGAAAGGCTGTTTTATGCTACAGCATGTCTTGATTCAGCTTGGTGCTGGAATTGGGGTACTGATTTTGCTAGATTTAAGAGGGAGAGGGCATGAAAGGAAAGAATGTGCCTTTTAATTAAATCTGCTGTGTAGCTGGATTAGACACACTGTAAATACACAGATACCAATGTAGAAATTCAATGTTAGAATTCAATCTAAACATAATCTCGAATGATGCTTACTGCTGATACAGCTTAGTCAGGCTTTAGTGGCATACTTGATCCTTAATTCCTGGGTTTGACAACTGTTTCTAGAAGAGATACGATTTTTCAACATTTTCCTCCTGCAACCAGTTTTTGCCACACAACCATTAACTGAATGGGACTTGAGAAGAAATTTTTACATAGTAGATACAACTTTGCACTTACCATCCACTAAAAAAGCTTTAAAGTTTCTATCAGAAATAACATTTTCAATATTCAGATTCAGGTTTAGGGTTAATAAGTAAGAGAAGAACAGTAAGAGAAGTAGCAAAGTGGGCTTCCCTAAAGAGCTATTGCAAATGCTGCGTGTATCTGTGTGTATATATGTACACATATAATTAAAATGAATAATCTTTTATAACATGTCCAAGCCAATTCTTGCATCTTAAAGCTGACTCTTTGATTCCTTGTTGCATACTTGCTTCAACAAATCAAAAACAAAGTTATTACCTTTTAACATAATTTTTACCTGAAGATATGCTGTTTAGATATGATATATTTAGCATTGAAATGACAAGCATTTGCTGGTATGGAAAGAGCATAAGGAGCAACCCTTTATGAATGCAAGAGCCTGTGTTCAATGAAGCTAAATCTCAGGCTTCATCATTTCTGAAAGAAAAAACTGAAGTTATTGCTTCTCTGTCACACTTGTACCCAATGTATGTCAATGATAAAGGACCATGAGCACAGAGAATTCAGCTGTTAGATTTTTGTCCGTAAGGGTAGGTGAAGATTTCTTGCAGGCATACCTGTTACAATGCGCCAACACCCAGAGGTGACAGTGGGACTGATTGTGTAAGTCTGGTGAGCAGGATACTGAGCAGTTTCCATGAAGCTCGAATGTTCAAGGAACAGAAGAGTATCATTCTTTTTCATAGTTTCTGTTGAGCCATTCAGTAGAAATTCAAAGTATAGAAAATTCCATTAAATTTGATCAGTATTTGCAGAGCTGTGTGGAAACCCTGCAGTTTCCTATTAAATTAAATATGAATATTCTATAAGGAAAAGCTGTATGCATAAAATCTAGGATGGAGTTGGCTGTACATCTTAGAGAAAAACCTGCCAAATCTTTCCTTTGAAGGCCAGTGTACAGAGCTGAGAGAGTGTCAAATCAACACTGCATATATGATAGCTTGTGATACAAGTACCTGGCAATCCACTGTAAAATGCTAAAGTGTTTGCTGCTTTTCTGACCTTCTGAAGAACTGTGGTTGGTCTCTGCTCTTTTTCCAGAAAAACAAGAGCCTGTCTGTGCCCTTCACTGTGGTTAATGCCCTCTAAGTTGCTCCCCATGAGATGCAGGTCCGGTTTGGTGCTGCTGGCCCCACAGCAGTTATGAGGGAGTTAGAGAAACTCTGCCACAAGAACTGAGGCTTCTACCCTGGAAGCAGCCTACTCTGATTCTAGCTTCAAGAAATGGTACTGAGGTAAACCCAAAAACACCTCCTTCAATAAGTGGTAGCGCCACTTCTGTCAACTGAATCCCATATTTTTTATTAAATAGGACCCAATTCAGCAGTCATGTTGCATAAGCCACTGTGATGCTTTGTTGTTTCGGGCTGAGCGCATTTTCAGTCTGATGACTGAAAAAACCTGTCTGTTATCCCAGGCATCCTGCTGAAATAGCTCCTACAGGTGTGTTGCTGATTCTGCAGGTTATCCTTGAAATGCTGAAATGTGGTGTGTCTGTGTTCCTAACACAGTTACTAAGGAATTTCAGAGACAAGTGATAAAAAATTCCTGGGTATTTTCTGCTTGGAGAACTGTGAAATGATAGAGTGTGTCTGTGTTTTAGGTCTGAAAAAACCATTATTAAAATCTAGTCAAATGTTGGTCAAGGATCAGTTCCAGAGTTGGTGTTAAGCCCATAGTTTGTGACTGAAATAAACTGAAATGTTCATTTTAGTTCATTATTTTTTCTGAATAACTTTTTATGAGAGCACTTTATGAGATTGCATGGCTCTAACTTTTGAATTACATTTATTTTTTTCTTTGGAATAGCCTGCATATTCTCACTAGAGGTGAAAGTATTTGGTGGCATGTCAGGAGGATTAGAATTAATTTCATAGTGACTGTCAAGCCTTTGAAATTTGATTTTGTTCTGCACATATAGGTAAAATAACATCAAAAGAATGTTTCAGTAAAAATTGTTTAGAGGTTTGACAGTATCTGTATTGCATCAAGTAAGTAGTGACTATTTTACTGCCCAGTACCTGGCATCTTTTTCAACTATAAATGTCTGTGGATGCACGTCTGATTAAACTTTTGTATGGGGATTTCTCTACCCATGGATATGTACACAAAAGAGTAGAAGAGAGGGAATATAAGATCTCTGTTAACTCTGACTATTAATTTGAGCTAGACAACATATGTGTTTGTGATATGAATTCTTCATTTAGATTCTTTACATAGTCATTTTTTCAATTGCATTGTTATAGTACCATCGTGTTTTAAATATACTAATGTATATAAATGCCTCCTCCACTTGTATTTGATCTCCTTCTGCCAACATTTCTAATAACATCAAGAAATTTATTTGGTGTTTTAAAAGCTGGCACTGTTTTGTTAAATAGAATTGAAATATCACATAACATAGTGTTCCATATTTGCAGGAAAAACCAAACACTCAGAGAGAAAATTAATTTATTTAGCAACTCAGTTGGTATCTAAGAGATTAGAAGTCGTCTTTCATGTAGTTCAGTTTACCTAATTTGGATCTTTAAAATCAATGTAGTACTACAATAGCTTTTAATGTGCCCTGGGTGAACACCAAGTGTATACATGTTTTTCAGAGTAGGGGAAGCCTCTGATGTTGGAGTTGCCAGAGAAGGAGTAACTTGCACAGCTGCTGATGGAAGGGGGACACGTGGGCAGGCTAAAACAGCCTTGACCCAAGTCAGCCTAAAATGTCATGTCACTGCAACCTGCAGAGTGTTCCAGGTGGATAATGCATTTACACAGACCCTTTGACTCTTTCACCAATTTTATCACTCTGACAGTTCACACTTTTCAGTTTGTAACTATTATATCATTAAGTTAAATTAGCTATTAATAGGTCAAAATGCTTTGGAAAATTTGTTGGTTTTGTTTGGTTTTGATGCAGATGATACAAGTTTTATTGTTCAGTTAGACCTAAGTAAAGAAATCATTTATTCAGGCCATGTCCTGTTGATTCAGCTGAACTCTGATTCAGTGGGTGTTACATGCTCACCTCTTTGAAATCCAAATTTAAATTCCCATGTGAAATGGGGTTGTCCTAAGCTATACTTAGTAACTTTCTTTAACAGATCTTCATGAACTGTCAGACTTTTGAATACCTAAATGAACTTTCTTATTCATGAAACAAAGGTACTTTTAACCTTTTCACTATTTTCAGTTGGAAGGGACCACAACCTTTGTGTGAACCTATGGTTACTTATGCACTGTGATGCCTCTTCACATACTGAATCCTAAAAGTACCAAAGCACCTCTCTCAAACTACTGCACGTCTGTTACAAAAAACAAAGCATTGGGTTTTTAAGTGAAATTAATCAAGAATCTTGTAGGATTCCTACATCTAAAAAGAATGAAAGTAAATCAATGACATTTCCAAGCAAAAATTTAAAATGAAAGAATGAGAGTATCTGGGATTTTGCTAAATGTTCATGTTTCTCTAATCATCTACAAAATCCTTCACATAAAATGAAATTGGAAGTGCTACATTGCATGAAGTCTTGGCCGATAATTGTAGAATTGTAAATGGTCTGGTTCATATTCTCTTCATTTATTCAGGCTTCTACAATTCTAAAAGGCACAGGCTGAACTGAAACTATAAATTAAAAATATACACTTCTTCCCACTTTGTTTCTGCCTTTTCAGTATGCATCTTAGTTAGATGAGGGATTTCTGCTCCACTCAGTTAAAATGCTGCACTGTAGAAAGTTAATGATGTATAAGTAACAGGGTTTTTTTCATAGCAAACTGAAAAGTCTTCCTTTAAATATGGCTGAACTGCATACAGAGTGTCTACTATATTGCATCATAATTTCATTCTCTGTTGAAATGATTGGTGAGCTCCATTTTAATGTGCTTGCTACATTAAAATTGTATTTTGGTATCTGCAGTTGCAGAACTGTGTCAAACTCCTCAAACACTCCATGAATAGGTGTCTTAATTCAGCATGTTTCCCTGTGTTATTACAGAACGGATATAAAAAAATAATTGTGAATGTATGTTTTCGCAAGCCCAATTGCATTTGTTTTCAGCTTATTGCAACAATTTGCAATAAATTTAATAGACTTCAGGATAATTGGCTTTGGAGCTTTCCTTCGATTGGATAGACTCTTACTTTTTAAATTATGTGCCAAAAACTAGTCTCACAGAATTGTATTCACTTTGATTTTTGATTCAGATATGAGAAGATGCTTTCCTGTTACAATTGCACAATTTTAGGGAAGTGTAACAGAAACTAAAAAGATACTTGCTACACTATATATAAGATATTTAATGTATTTAATGAAAATTATGCAGTATTTCAACTATTACATATTTATTTCTTTTGAGGGAATATTAGTATTTTTCAGTAGTTTTTTTACCAACATTCAGTGGTAGATCAAAACTAATTAACTGATGTACCTGTAAGTGTTTCTCCCTGCAGTGTTTAGATCATATTAAAGTTCCCTCTGCTTTGTTTTGTTTGGTTGCGGTTTTTTTTGCATATTGCATGCTGTCCAAAGAAAACTCTACATGAAAAAGAAATGTTCATAGAAGAAGGAAATATGAATTTTTGAGTGTTTATAATCCTTGTAAAATCAGTCATGCCATCTATATTTATACCTAAATAGTAATTTTTGCAGTTCTGTGCACTACATGGGAAAAAGAGAAAGGGAAGATGAGTCTGGAAACTTTGTTTAAGAAATATATACACAAAGGGTGTTCCAGTTAAGAATATGTCCAGTTTGAAGCTTTTCTATTGTAGATAACAAATAGAGTTCAGCATCCTAGAGGCAAACATGTACTGGCACTGACAGTTTGGACAATTGTCTTCACATCCTCACATCATGCTTAAAACTTCACATTGTTTTAATGTAGAATATAGTTTGCTGGTTTGGGCTTTTTAAAATTTAATCAGAGCACATGCCTAAAATCCTTATCTAGAATTACAGGAGTGGAATTCTGGTCAAGCTGTGGAGCTGGGAGCAAAACTTAGCTCCTTCCAAGGCAGAATTTATTTGTAAATGCCAAAGACATGCACTCATCAGGCTTTTAAAATACTCTTGGGCTTGACCACGTGAACACTGCTGGCAGGTCTGGACATTTTAATTATTTGGAGGCTTTTTTTTTCAGAAGCACAGAAAGAAACATTATGGAGGGTTAACATTTTAAATGTATATTGGTGTCAACTGCTATCCAATAGTAATCAGTGATATTAAGTACAATACAGATTTCAACATTTTCTATTTTGTTTTGTCCTTTAAATTTATTTATTTATTTAGTGTATGTAAAATTTTTCTTCATTGAAGCACAGCAAATTATTTAATGATTTTCCCCTAAAACTTAACCATTGTCATGTATTTGTGAAGTACCATCAGACTAATAAAGTCAGAGGAATAAACTCTGTCAGTTTATTAGTTTATTAAAATTAGTCAGACTAATAAAGAAGGGGAAATAGGCCCTTTGACAAGACTTACACTAAAGCCGGTCTTGCCATATTACTTCATTTACCACCTCTTCTTAAGTGAGAATCAGTGTAAACATCAAACCTTGGTGAGTTAAGCTAAAAGCAAAATCATAATTCATCTTTGCTAGATGAACCCAGAAACAAAATATGATCTGATTTATGCTAAAATATGATCTGAATGTCAGTGTGGAAGTGCAAAAGGCAGTGAAATAGAATCAGAGTACTGTATCCTACACTTGAATTTGGTAGAAGCTGTTCAAAACTGTTTCATTTTATTTGTTTAATTTTTGCTTTTCAGCATAAACAATCAGTCTCTGGTTAACAGAGGGCTTGTGAGAGTCAGTAGTCTTCAATATACTACCTCTTCCTTAAGTGTTTCTTTACATGTTAATCAGCTCATGAAAGGAGCTTTGCCCGAGTGGCTTGGCAGTTTCGCAGTCTAGAGTATTAGCATTTGGAATTATCCAATTAAAAGTACACTTAGTTTTTCGAGGCGAAGGCTGGAACATGGGATATTTTGAGAGGAGGAGGCTGTGCTGTTTAGATAACCGCCACAGGGTAGCTGTTCCTTTATTCATGAGCCATCAAAAGAGGTGAACTGCATTATGTCTGGGCTGCAGCTGGATTGAAATTACTTTGTTCTACTCTTAGAAGACCCAAATAGAAATTTGGTTTATGGTTATCTTGCAAGAGGTCAAAAGTTGTCTTTTGAAAACTTTTCCTCAGGCTTTTCAAGACCTTACTGATCAAGACCTTTGTGCCAAGATGTGTTGCTGGCTTGAAAATCATAGGCTTTTGTTTCATTTCTGAGCACATCATATCTTCATGGCAGTGAATACAATTCACTGACCCAGAAAGCCTTTGATGGCAGTTACTGGGCACTTGAAGCAAACTTCCACCAGTTAAAGCTGTGCCCCATGGAAGATGAGGGAGAAAAAGCTGACAGTGTGCTGTTCAAAGATAAAGGATAAAAGATAGCCGTGTGTTGCTTTCTGTGCCAAAGGCTTCTTTCCTGCCTGTTTTTTTCCACAGCTGTTTTTACTTATGTGTTTGGCTTAGGCTATTAGCATAATAAAAACAAGTGCTCTTGTATGGAACTACTTGATGAATGTGAATGTTTTGACAGTATACATTGGTGCTTTTAAAGCCACACAGGCTGGTACGTATCTGTGCTTAATAACTTACTAGATTACTTAAATAACTACACAGCAATAAAATACACATGGCAGAAAAGTGTATGTGTTTGCTACCTTTTTTCTTGCTTGTGGAAATTAGTTTTACTATATCAGGATTAGAAGCCTTAGCTACCATTTTGTGGAAACCCCATCTTTCAGACACCTGGACTCAAAGACTAATGTACATTAATTATTTACCATCCAAGTCTTGATTGCATTATACACAGTCTGTGGAAAAGCATTCTCTCCCATAAGTTCAACTGAACTAAGCGCAAGTTTGTGGAATGTGCTTCCATTTTGTACTTTTATTTCAGTTTCTCAATGTCTTCTTATCTCTAATACATATGTTTTAAATAATGAATGAAGTACCCACAATTGTTTAAAATACAAATTATGACATTGCAGAGGTTTTACGCTGCCATCCCACACCTTCACCCCTTTTCTGCTTGGTAATACTTTCGTGGTTCTTACATTTTTCCATGTTTTATTTGTGCAGCTTCTTTGAGATTGAAATATGATGGTTTTAAAAGGAAAATTTGAGATTTTAATAACTATGCAGACTGAGGGCCATCACTTCCTATTGCCCTTGTCATTTCAGGTAAGGCTGTTTCTCTGTGTGAGAGTGCTGTCACTGGAATTGCACCCTGCCCTGTTTTAATGAAAATCAGCTGGGTATATTTAAATTTAAGCAAGTGGTCTGACTGATAAATCAAGGGGCCAGAAGCTTCTGGCAGTGATGAGCACACTGAAGTGGTGTTGCAGTCATGTCAGCTGGATTAGCTAGCCCTAAAGGTTGGTCAATCTCTAAGCTAGCTCTTATCTTTGTCAGTCACCAAATATTTGACATAGATAGCACAAGAAATTGATACATTTGATTATACTGCCTTACAGGAGAGATCTGCTTAACAAATAGTGATTTTCCTTTTGCTAGTCACTGTAAAAACATTAAAAGTTTGTGCTTCCTAGAAACTAGTAATATTGTAGCTGCTAATTTCTTCAGGTTAGAGCAGCTCATTTAGCCTATAAACGCTTCTGACTATACAAGTGGAGAGACATTACATGGAACATATCTCATTGAGAAACAGGAATCTAGGACGGCTGGGCTTTTGGGGCTATCTAGGTAAATATCTTAAACGTCAAAGCAACTATAGGGTTTTTCTCCAGCCAGGAGCTGTAAGGCAACTTGAAAAATAATCATGTACAGTTAAAAATAACAAGGAGAACACTTGGTATGTAAAGTCCTTACTTTCAATGAAGCCAGTTTTCTGTGAGTAGTAGGTGCAAACATGGTTATTTTTGCCATAGGTATAGATTAATATTTATTTGTTGATATTAAGAAAACACCTAAGCATCTTCTTAGTTAGTCCTCAAATAATTGATTTTAAATCTCTATGTAATTTAATGATTAACAACTCTTAGCTGTTTACAGCTTGGATGTAAATGCAGTGCATTATTTATGATAAAAATATTTTTGTTAATTACAAAATCTCTGTATTTGATAACTATTTTGAATGGTAATTTTGATCATGAATGTCTGGATTCTGATATATGAATGTAAAATATTTTTTAAAAGCTTAACTGTAGGGGGGAAATTCCTCAATTAACTCCTGCTATTTGTGTGTGTCTGTTTATTTTAATCTAGTTCCAAAGTATTTCTTGTAGAAGGAGAGTATTATTATATACATGTATGTGTATGCATGTGTTTATAATTTATACAAAAATTAAGTTACAGCAATACTTTTTAGATACTAGTTTTTTATCACTAGATTTGTATAGGCAGGCTTCAATACACTGTCCTAAACTGAGATTTAGTTCTTCATTGAGGAGGATCTAGATAGTCTCAGCAATATCCCATTTTTATTAACTATTTACCTTAATAGTGTGGCAGTTATAAGAAGTACAAAAATATTTTTGCGTTTTGTGTTTTTCTTTGGCTTTGTTGAGTTTAGGATATATTGCTTTTATCTCCAAAAAGCAACAACCCTGGAGCAAGTTTTGAATGTGGTTTATAAAATTGAAGTTATGAAAAGGTAGATCTCAAAAGGTGGTATTTTCCATTGCCTTCCTGTGTTCTTTTTAAAAGAGTGGCCAGATCCTTTTCAAGTACATTTTATTTCTGCATTTTAAGTCTTATCAATAGGCTAATTCAGTAAAAATCCATGTGCTTCAGCACAGAGCGCTCCAACAGACAGTACTCTGATGAGATGGTTCACTTTTAGGAAATGACTTTACAAACTGAGTTTTTTCATAAATGTTTTCCTAGTTGCCATGAATTATAAGATAAAGAAGTTGAGATAATTTTAAGAAATGCAATTAGAGGAAGACTATATATGTTTAACAATGGTATTATAAAGGCTTCAATATGGAAGTTATATAACAAAATGGCTTTTCAAATTTAGAAATAATAAAACATTTAAAGAAACAACGAAAATAAGTTGCAACCAGTATCTTCACAAACTGCTTGGTTTATACTGTCTTCATAAATATGATATCCTTGCTGTTCTTTTAAACTTACTGCATAACATAATTGACAAAAAGTCTGACAGAAATCAGTTTGTTACCATCTCAACTGTAACAGCTGGCTTATCCTCTTGATGTGTAAACTGCACATTTGGAACATAAAGAGCAAAAGCTGAGTGGATTGACCTCTCTGGGTGAATGAAGAGGATGATTAATCTTAGAATATTTTTAGAACTCCTAGCATAATTAATTTCTATTTTGGATACATAGTTCATCGCTGTGGCCCTGGTAATCTTGTAGCGTTAAATTAAGGTTGTATTTTTATACTCTGTTGAGTTGCTGAATCAAATGCATTTCCTGTGAGACCAGACAGGAAAATTTGGGATTTTTTTTTTTACCTAGGACTTCTTTCTCAGAGACTTAAGAAATAGTCAAATATAGATAAAATAAAAAACCTGAGTTTAATGGGTTTCATTTTATCTTCTTTTTTATTAGGAAGTATTAAGAAGTAGCACCTTTTATCCACTAAGATCTGTCATGTTTTTCCCCTGCCTTTATAAGACTATTACCCATAATGATAAGCTATTGTAAAGGTGATGCTCCTTGTTCTTCAAGCATTATGGATAGTTTTGAGTTGTTTTCACAGTAGAGAAAAAAAGGAGGGTGTAAAAGATGAGGGTCAGACACATGGCAGCTTTGTTACTTATTCTTTCTTCTGTAATGTTAGGGTGAAATAGACAGTAACAACATCAGACCTGCAGAGCTGCAATTGTTTAAGTTTTTTTCAGGGTTTTTTTTTAAGATTCTTATGACTCAAATAGAAAATTGCTAGTTCATCTCTTAGGAAAACTCTTAATTTTCATTCCTAGTCATAGATTGTTTGGAAGGGCACCATAATAAAAGAAAACAAAATCATTAAAGCAGTAAGTTAAAATTGAGGCAGAAAAAACATGCATGCATTTTTTTCTCTCACATTGGTATGTATGTAGTGAAAGTTAATGGAAAAATATTTTATTTGATTCCAAAGTGGGATAGGTCTTCCACCTGTTTTCTGTGCTAGCATATGTAAGGAAGGTTATTTGTATTTGTCATTTGCAGAGCCGTTCATTCCAGTCATTGTTTCCTCAAACATTTCGTCCTTAGGCTTATAATATGATGTACATTGCCTAAACTTTACATCCCAGCCATGCCATATCACCACACATGGGATAATATTGCTTCAGATATCAAATTTAGATGTCTTTGCAATTAGCCTTCACATAAGAATTCTTTCTTGCTTAGTTGCTTGCCCTTTTTTGTTGCAGAATTAATTTTTATAAGATATGATTGTTTATAAAGAGATGAGTAAAGAATATCTCATTTACATTGCTCTTTAATAAGGGATGCTAATATTGATGATGTTATAACTTCCATTGTATTGTTACTCCATGGAGGGACTGACTACATTTTAACTTCTGGAAATGAATGTTGTAAAGTTTGGCTGATGAGTAACTTACAATTCTTTGTCAAAATTGTTATGGTAATATTAGATCAGCTTTGTTTCACACGTGTTTGACAAAATCTTAACTTGATGATATTAGGTAAGTTCAGTGTTAAAGAAAAAATGTAAACCTAGTGGAGGAGGTTCAAAAGCTCATAAACAGAGCATGGCACAGAATTGAAGAAATAATCCTGGGATTGTATTCTGATTTGGATAGCGTATTGTCTCTACGGGATGGTACCTTTGAACATTATGATACTGCAAACCACACTTTTTAACACTGTACAGAAACAGATCATTGCACAGCACAGAAAAGCTTCCAGTGAGTGCAGCTAAAACAGCCACATTTTTCAGGTAATTTGCTGTCTGTGATATGCCTTCAGATGAGCTTCATCTTCTCAGTATATATTTAGAGCAATTCAACTAATATGTGGCATCAATAAGATGCTTTGACTTGGAAAGGGAAACAGCTAATTTTAAATTAAACAAAGGATAAAGCTTGGTTATCAGACAACTAGACTATTCTTGTAAGAACTTGATTCATTTACTATGAACCAGTTATTCTTAAACTATCATGTGCATCTAGGTTATTTGAATTTCTCATTACATAAAATCAGGTAGAGTGGTTTGATGTTCTATTAAAGGCATCTTCTGATATATTTTTGTCTGCTGCTTGAAGATGTTTTGAGGAGTGGGGAGCTTTGTCATGTCTTCTTCCTCTTCCTGCTCACCAGTCTTAAAGGCAGTGAAATCTTTGGGTTATAGCCGCAGTCCTCAGTAGTGGAGACCTGCAGAATACTTGTGTTTCTGTTACTTCTAGAATACATGAGCATCACTATGAGCAGCCACATCTTTTATAAAAAAGCATGTAGCCTAAGGAGAGACAACATATTGCTTAAAACTCCTAAAGGCAAAACTGTGACAGGAAGACACATTTGGGAAGAGTAAGGGAAAGATTCTTCCAAAGCCAACAGTAGATTAGAGCAGGAACTTCAGGGCCATAAAGGTTGCAATAGTCATGATGCAGCTACTGTGTTGCAGCCCTGTAAGAGTCTTCAGTGGGTGGAAATGATGAGAAACATAGTGTCTGAAGTGTTGGAGGGGAAACTTTTAATACAGTCTTTTCTCAGAAATTATGAAAGTGGTAACAAAGCCCAAGGGCTATTGTTGCAATTTATATATGAGAAAAATGGCTTTCAGTTCTTACAGATTAGCTATTTTTACAGGAATGTAGTTTGGATAATTGTCTGCCCTATGGTCAGACTTCTCTGTATAGGCAAAGCACTCCAGCAGCTGTCACAGTTTAGGCAGCAGATATAGCCCTTCATATCTGTTCTCTGTGCAGCTTGGAAGGATGACTGTTTCTTGTGGGAAGGCACTGGGAGCTTCTTGTTCTTAAGAGAGTGATAAAAGTAAGTTACCAGCAGACAGAGAATACATCATATATTCCTGAGCAGAAGTTTTTTTGAGGATTACTGATAAATAGTGTAAACCCATAGCACTTAATACAGTAAAAATTATCCTTAATATATTCCCATTTTAGAAGATTATACTCTCTAAAGAACACCATCTTTCTCGCAGTTTTCTTAAATGAGAACTGTAAGTTCTGTTAATAAGAATTCTTACTTAAATTCTTATTTAGTAGTGAGAAATAATGATTAGTGATAATTGCTAAAAAAATTCACTGCTAAAAAAGAAACTAACTGCACCTTGGTTTTGGAGAACAAGTGTGAGGGCTTATTGCATGTCATTTACAAAGCAGTGTGATTAAGTAAAGGGACAACATTTGCCCATGCCCATGCTACGCTTTTGGTTTGGTGGTGAGCCAGTGGACCTCCATCCTCAAGGATGTTGTTCAGCTATTCTGCAGCATAGTGTATGTCCTGTTGCTGATTTCTTCCATTAATAAATGCCAGTTTATCCCATCCTACCAACAATGTTAGTGCAATGAGAGAATACAGACACTGAATTAGCAAGCTGACTTGAAAGTATTTCAGTCACTGTTGAAGCTTTAAAACAGGTGGCGTTTTGACTAAATAGGTTTTTCAGGGGAAATTTTCACTTATGCAATTCAAAAAGGGATTGCCTACCTGGCTCTGCTTAAAAGTGCACACATGCTTTTATTATTAGCCCTCTAAACTAACCCTGTAAGCCATAAATTTAAGTGCATTTCTACTGCTCCATGTTAACTTTGAAAGCATCATTCAATCAAGTCAATCTAGATGTCAAATATCTTGCCAGACTTCAGTATCTGCTGTATGGTTAAAAAAAATCCTTTCTTAAAATAAGGTGTAAGGTTGTACTGCATCAGTTGTTACTTTATGTGTAACCTTTCAGATGTCATGGCAGGAAAATATGTGGAATACTGATCATTCCCAGTCTTGCTCCAAAAATTTTGCCACTGTGCTTTTCTATGCAAGTCTGTCAATATTTAATCTTAAAACAGCTTATAAAAGGAAAGCAGAAAAAATTGATTCTTTCTATTATTTTGTGTTATGTATGTCAAATAAAAATATAACTGACATGTAGGATGTCAGTTACTTTGTCTCATTTTGTACAGTTTTTGAATTGATTTCCTTTAAAGCTGTTGTAGTGAGATAGTCTTCAGCATACTGGCTGATCATAAAAATGTTTAATGCCTAGAGTTTTCAACATTAGAAGTACCTTGTGGAGAAAGTATGGCATTGCTTTGTTTTTCAGTGTTACTGCTGGTTAAGAAATGTGAAATGTTATTTTAAAAATACTGTAGTTGTGTTCTTGTATGTGTGGAGAGAGATGATTATAGTAGGGAGAGCTCATTTTGGTTTTCATTTATGAGAAATACCAGATCTATTTTTATTTGCCACTGTTTTCAGGAGTGTTCTAAAAGTGTTGGCATTTGATGTCATCAGGTTCTTAAACTTCACAGCGCATGACAGAAAATGTAAAAATTAACTTTAAAATGGGATTGTGTTGATCCTCTCTTTAAATTTGTTACTTTTTAAAATTGGCAATTGTCCTTGAGTGTACTTCAACATGAAGTATTTTGAATAGTAGAAACTGTTCAAGTTAATTACCTTGATGTCAGGTAGTATATTTAGGGTACCTTTGGTAGCTGGGTTTCAGAGACATTTGTTAAAGATTCTTATGCAAAAAACTATGTGAAGTTATCCTTAATGCCTTTATATTCCAGATCATTCTACGCAAACACAGCTAACAGAAGAAAGTCTTTCAGCATATTTCAGAGCACTGTAACTAATCTCATCTGTTTTTCCTTCTCTACTACATCTGTAAAGGAAGCAGTCAGGATGAGATTTTGTTACTTACTGTTGATTTGCATTGACAGGGTTTTTCATCTATAAGCAATGTAAATGTCTAATATTTTAGAAAGTATAACTGTTTTCCTTGGATCTTGTACTATTTTTTTATAAAATGGAAAACTTTATTGACACTCTTTCTGAATGCTGACCTGTTGTACTTTATCTCTGAAATTTTCTTGTTTATCTTACTTTGAAAATTCTTGTTTGTATTTTTAAATTTAAAAAATGTTCACATGAAAAAATATACTGTGTGATATACCCATGGGGAGAAATTAAGTTTTTGTTTTAAGGTGCTTGTATGCTTCATGTTCTGTTAACAGCTCTGTTTCCTTAGCTAAGGAGAATTACTTTGGTGTTACAGCTTGTGTTGGATGAAAGCCACCTATAATGAACTGACAGTTAGAGAGGTGTGAATATATGCCAATTTTTATACAAAAACTAATTATCAAGAATTATAATAGCTAATGTTACTCCTTCTGCATCTGAAATGCAGTTGCAGTTCTCCCTATTTTGTAGAATCCATCTGTATTTCCAGTGCAATGTCACTGTACATCAGTTCCTAAGCAGTTAAATGCTATTTGCTGATGTAATACTGTAATTTTTTTTGATAGTACAGCCTGATTTGTTCTTGAAGTCGTCCATTTGTATACTTTCAGCATTACTGTAGTTGCCTCTGCTGTGCCGAGTTTGATTGTGACATTAAAAGACTGTAGGAATTTTGACAGTGAGAGTTGGGTGGAATAAAAACAACAGAATTGAGTAGAGGAATCTAATAAGTTCTGTGAAATGATGTAATGCACTTCAAACTGTTACTGGAAATTTTCAAAATCTTTTAAACTTTTTAGGAGTCCTACTGCTTCTTTGCTAACCTGTAGTCATAATATGCGTCCAAATTAAAGCTGTTTGAGGTGCAGAAATCAATTTTAAGTAAATAAAGCAGAAAAAGACACTGATGTTGTATTTTGAGCTGGAGTTTTCCTGGCTTACCTTTACAGGGACACTGAACTTTACAATGCAGTCTGTGCTTAAGACCATATGACAGATAGGGGTTTTGGCAGATCCCTTTTTTTGGGTTCTGGGCTCTACATGCCATTGACTGGATTCCAGGCTTTTCCAAATCCTTATCTAGCATGTACTTCTGTTGCATCTTTATTCCAAACATGTATTAGTAAAACAACATAAGTTCTTGCTTTATAGAATAACTACATTTCTCTGTCTTCATGAGAGGACATAATTAAATTGCTCAATCATTTGGTAATTTTGTTCTGAACAATTTTTTTTAAATTTCAAGTTAGACAAAGTAAATATGGAGACCTCTACAAAACAGAAATCTATGAGGTTGAATAACACTTCTTGCTTTTCCTACTGTAAATGTGAGCTTTTATCAATGTAGAGTTAAGCTTGTCATGCACAGAGTGGGTCATGTAGTTGTGACAATAAGGAAATCATAATACTAGTTCTTAAATTGTGTTGTTGACCTGATAATTAATTAAATAAATAAAAAACTTCTTTGGGATACTATGTTCTTTCAAGTAAGTCTTTCCTCTAGCATGATTTTTTATTGTTGACAAATTTGAAATAATACTTCACAGTATATTTCAAGATTTATTGAAATGGATGCCTGAGAAAGCCTTCTGTTTTGAATGAATTCTAACAGCCTTAAAATAAACAAACCCTCTAGAAAATCTGCCTTAGCTCTCAGTTGCATATCCGCTGCACAGCCTAGTGATATTTGTAGTTGCAAATGTATCCTTAGCAAATATGCAAGGAGTCTCAGTTCTAATGGCCTCCCAATTACTAGAATATGATTTTAGGTTTTCCACTTCCCTCCATTTCAAATTAGTTATTCAGAACCTGCCCGTATTATCACTTTAGTAGAAAGGTCTTATGATGCTGCTAAAACAGCCTAAGAATTTACAGGAAAACGTAAGAAAGCTGTTGATGCTATTTCAAATTTTGACCTTAACTTACACCATTTGCCATTCAATATTGTTGTACGTCCTATAATCTTTAAATTAATGCCATATCCTGTGTAGAGAAAACAGACAGAGGAGCATTTTCTCTATGTAAATCTTCAGAAGATTGTTCTGCTGGTTTCAACAGTAATCATTAGGAGTCAAGTGGAATCTTCTTTAGTGAAAACTGTTCCCTTATCTATTTATTTGTCTTTGAAATATAAACAGCAAGAAGAGAAGTCATTCAGCACTAATTATCATATAATGACATTTCAGTGTCATCTGAAATGATCATATTAACTTCAGATTATATTAACCAGTAGTACAGATACTGTACAAATAGGCTTAGATCTAGAAAGGGTGCAGTTCTGTAGCACAAAATGATGACTCCTTTTTACTTTAAACTTACACTTAATAGAACTTTTCATTCTTATGAAGAGCATGGAAAGGAGCAATGGAAAATAAAGAGAATGGAAAATAAATGCAACTAGGTTGAATGCTCTATGGCTTTAAGTGGCATATACACACATTTGTCTTTTTCTACCAATAATAAAGGAAATATGAAACAGATAACAATTGTGAACTTCAGTTAATAAAGATTAAGTAGCAGTTACTGAAAGAGCAGTCTCCCTGTTTTTCTAAGTTGTTAAATGTAAGTGAAGATGACTGAATCCAGCACATACTGGAAATCAGAATGCTGTTTTAAGTTTTTAATTGCTTGATGGTTGTTTCTGTTATTATTGCAACAAGGAAAAGGCATATGGTTTTGAAGACAGGGCCAAATCTTCTGATACTATTTGCAGGCAATACAGTGAAGTATAGTCATGTTTAAAAATGTTTCAGTGTGAAGACTGACCATACCAGCTTAATTTGTTTGCCTCAGCCAGTGCAAGTCATGCAATTTCCAGTGTTATATCCAAGTATTTTTTTACCTAGATACAGGAAATGCTTAGATGGAGCAAAGGATAGCAGATAATGAGGGACTGCTGTGGTTTAACCCCAGCCACTGAAACCAGCAGAGTAATCTAAGTGTGTGAAGCATGAAATAGACTTGTAACCAAGGTTAATGTAAAACTTAATGCTAATTTCAGTTCCATAGTTCTTCCGTTATAAAAGTGACAATTATCAACTACTTCTCATCAGGCATGCTGAAAAATTGTGAATTTCCCCATGGTATTTGCTGGGAATAATGTGGTATAGGCTAATAAATATAGTGTTAAAAATTAATTTTAATCATCTACTGAATGAATAGATATTATTATAAATATCAAGAGTCCATTGCCATGTTGATAAGCAATATGAATTGTATCTTCTGACTCTTATCACTCACAGCCTAAATCCCTTCAACAGCAGTGTTGCCTTGCAAAGGGACCAGATTTCTTCCTTTCATCTCTAGATGTCTCCTTTGTATAAAGGTATCATGCCTCTTCTTCCTCCAATACATCCCCTTTCTTTCCTCTGTTTTACTAAGAGCAAATTATTTGATAATTCAAGCCAGGCAGCAAGGCTGTAATGCCTCAAAGGAAACTGGTGAGTGAATTTAGAGGAAAAAAAAAGGAAATTTGGGAGCTGGAGCGGGTTGTGAAGGAAGATAAGAACCCTCCATGAAGGAGCTGAAGGAGCTACACAACAGTTTCCTGTATTGTGTAGAGCTGTTGCTGCATATTATCAGCCACCTATGAGTAGGGAAAAATACTTGCCACAGAATTGCTCACAGGGTGAACTATTACATGGCAATATCTCAGGCCTCTTTTATAACGTACACTGGGACATTAATCTCTACTGCTGGTTTTTGTTTTGTGGTTCTTTTAGTCTGATTTTATTGTTTTTTCTTAAAAACTCACTATTATTTGGTATGTGTGAGACATGATTTGAGTTTCATTTGTAAGGTGTACAGTAGCATAAAGAGACCCTGAATGTAACTGTGAGTACTCAACCAGTATTCATCTACCTTTGTAAAATGTCCCTCACTATGTAGAATGTGTGAACATTACTGATGTATTTTATAGCATGGAGACCCTACTTTCTAGGTTATCAACATCTGAGTGCAGCTGGCAGTCTTACTACTTGACATTGATGTTTTACCAGATGATAAATGATGAGTTTGGAACATGAACAGGAAGAGAGTGGTGGGGGTTTGGTTTCGTTTGGTTTGTTTTGGCCGTGGGGTTGGACAGGATGATCTCCAGACTAGATGATCTCTGACTATTACTATGATTATGTCAAATTGTTTATCTGTAAGCTTACTTTCCCAGCATTCTGGAAACTCAGATCAATGTCATTCTCTTGCTGCTCTCCATTGATGTTGTAGAATTAATCAGTTGTTCCATATGGTATTTTGTGGTTTTCAGTTACCATAATCTGTAATCTCTCCAGTTATTTTCCTGTGGATTCCTTCCTTTGCTCTTCTGGTAGTAGGGTTAATCTCATATTTTAATACTTATCTTATTATAAGGATTATATTATTAATTTTGCTGTAATATATGAATTATGTTGTCTTCAACATTTTGTCAGTAATCATCAACAGGAGACTGGGAATGATTACAGCTGGGGCTGAAAATTCAGTGTTTATTCAGTACCTCATATCTTGGTCTACTTTCTTCACAAGTAAGAACTTTCCCATAAAGCTTTCTAGTTACATAGTAGTAAATGTCTGCTTATATCTTAATATAAATAACCATATAACCTTATATTAATACATATATTAATTAAAGCTATATTAAATGTCTACAAAGTCTGTTTCCTTGTGAGAGCAGGTAGATGGTGCTGCATTGTGCAGAACCTCTCTGCCAGATGGGAACGAGAAACCAATTTCCAAGGTTAGTCAGATCCAGTAGTTTTCATGTTGAGTTCAGATGACTACCTAAGAATTAGATTTCATATAATTTATAGATTTTTATGTTCCAATGTAGTGCAATAATTTCATTTCATGTTGCATTTCCCAAATTATTTGAATGCATGCTGGCACTTATTTTTAGTAGGTATCTCCTACTGTCTAATTTTCTGCAAATTGTGAGGAAAAGGTATTTCCGTGTGTGTACCTTATATGTATTATCCTCAGTGTCAGAAGTACTGAAATAGTGGATCTCATCTTTATGCCCTTCTTTTTTTGGGAAACTGACGTATTGGAGGAACCAGGGGGGAAAAAATCCTGAAACACACATGTCTGTGTGCCGTTGGGAGTGGTTCACAATAGCCAGGTGAGAAAGAAATGTAGAGACAAAGTTGCATGAAGAAGGTTATGTTAAGCTGAACTTTGGAAAGGTTGTAAGTCAGATATCAAAGGAAATATTAATTGGGCACTGCTCTATTTTTAAAAACATAAACCCTGATGGTAGAATAACAGTAGTATTTGTACTTCAGGATTGCAATCTATCCCAGTAATTGCCTCGTATGTTCCCCAGTTTCTAGTAGTATTGTGATATTTTACTCTTCACTACATTTTGGTTACTTCTGACATTTCTAAGACACCTGTAAACTATGTATTCATTAAGGAAAAGGACATCAAATTCTTTAATCTTATTTGCAGTATAAAAATTAATCCTCATAATACTCATATATTTCTGTAGTTTTTATCTTATTTTCCTCTGTGACTTCTTTCTGCACAAGTTCTGTGCAAACACACATTTAAATATACATGTACCGATTTTTACAGCCTAGGACAGTGCTCTGTTTCCCTGCATTACACCCAACTCATTTTGGATATTTACTAACATTTTAGATTGTTTTCTGGGGTCATCTAACAGTAAAGCAGAACATACTGTGAAATAAATCTTCCAAAACATATGGGGTTTAAGTACAAGGTGCAAAATCCTCATACAATCTCAGGAAGGTAGACATCAAGCAAGTGGAATTACCCTTCAGGAATCCTTTTTTACACTTCCGTGTTATGTATAGGTCACAATTGCAATAAGGTGTTTCTAAATATTATTTTTGAATGACAGTCTAATGTGATTGTCTTTTGTGTTAAAAACACTTTATGAGAGAAAATTCACTGTAAATAAATGTAACAAACTTTCAAAAGTCAGTCAAGTCTGTAGGAATATGGAACCATAGATTTAAAATAATACATTTCAAATAGACCTTCTATGGGATTTGAAAATATTTTCATGTGGTGGAACTATCGTGTGTCAAATCTGAATAAAGAAATAGAGAATTTTAGCTGGGATAGTTTTCATTACCTTAATACAATCTATGTTTATATCTGAAGATTTATTTTCTCTTCCTTTGCCATAAATGAAGTTACTAAATTTTAAGGGATTTGCAGCGGCTGTAGTGATGCTTGAAGCCACTGTGCTGGCCAAAATGCACACTGGCCCAGCACACCATGAAAGGAGCGGAGATCCAAAAAACAACAAAGAATTCTCTGTTTCAGGAGAGACTGAAGACAGTGCTTCATGCAGTAGCTATGCTTGCAGATTTGTACCAGCCACAAAACTTCCAGCTGTGCTCTACACCTCTGGTGTAGAAACCACTGTGGGATCAAATCAGCTTTCTGTGAGTAGAAACAAAGACCAGGTTTTCCTCTCATAATGTTCTGCAGTTTGTTGCAACCTGTAATTCAGGATACCCATGTGGTTGGCATATCTTTGAGAGGCTACTCCTGCCTCGAGATTGCAGTTTTTGGGGGTTGGCAGTGAGATACTTATTTAAGAAATAAATTTAAAAATTAAGTGGTTACTGTGGAAGTTTAATGTTGTTTCCACTGAAAACAATGGGCTTTTGAAAATGCAATATGTAACCCATGTTTTTCAGCTACTAATTCTATGTAAGGCAGTGATGATACGAGCTCTGCAAGAAAATAAACAAAAATAACTGATTAACTGTAAATATTTACTAATATAATTTTTCACCCTTTGAGGGAATTGTCTTATTGCATTTAGAGATTAAAAGTAATTCTTCTAACCTTTCAAAAAGCACACACAACTTACTCTGATTTTCATATCATATTTTGTGTTCAGTATGGCTGAAATACTATCATAGAATAGTATAAATTAAATTAAAGTTAATTAAATCTCGATTTATTTAATATCTGCAATAGTTATAAAGAGTCACTGTGATTTTAATGCATGTGTTTGGTCTGTGAGACCTGGAAGCCTGGAAGACCTGTGTCAAGCCCAGAACAGTGGGAAATGTTGGGGAATACCTCTGGTGCAAGTGGTTCACTCTGCAAGCTGCAGTTCAGGATGCAGCTGGAGAAGCAGATTGAGTTCTAGGTGAGAGCTCACAGAGACAAGAGGCCATGAAATGCCAACCCTTAGCACAACAAAATGCACGAAGAGTGGTGGCACTGGCCAGGGGAGTGGACGCTGCGAGACAAAGCAGGAGCTGAGGACTCTGGAGGGAGAGCGAGGTTTGGGAGATCTGAGAGTTGCTCACGGCTTGGACTGCGGGGGTGTAAAAGCCCAGGGGATCCTTGGTTTGGGATTCTCCTCAGAGGCACCAGCTCGGGCTGTTCTGTGTCACAGCACCATGGATAAAGTGTTCTATGGAATGAGGCACCTGAGACTGCCCCAGGAAGCCTGGGGGGACTGTGAGAGGGCGGCGAGCAGGGAGGGACTCCCTACTTGTGAAGGGAGTCCCCACTTGTGAAGGGACTGCGATCCCAACAGCGACAGCCTCTGACACTGGGAGTGTGACTGCCAGAGTCTCGACAATGCTCAGAGTCTGGGAACCCTTTCTGTGGTCAGAAATCTTGATTACATGTCTACAGTTGATAAAAACCACTGATACTTGGCATTCAAAAACATGGCCCATTCGCCTCCAGCCAGCATTTTAATTGTGGAAAGATTGTGCTTTTTAAGTGAGTCTTCCAGTCACAGCCACTTAGTGCGTCATTGCCCTCCTGACTTAATATATTTTAACTACCATGCATAACCATGGCATGTTATTTTTTAGGTCTGACAAACTTTAAATCTAATATAATATATTGACCAGTATACATACACAGCCAATATAGAGCTTTATGTTGAGTAATTTTGTGCTGGATAGCTCTGTGCCAGTGCTGCAGGCTTTTCCTGCAGTGGGCTGAAAGTCTGAAAAAAAGGAGTTAGGTTATGCTTAGTGGTTCCATTGTGTGAGTTTGCCTGCTGACACACCTGTCTGGTTTTCAGCTGGTGTAATGCTGCAGCCAGAAGCAAAGCACATCAGCAGCAGGCGGGTGTAGCTGTGGTGCAGAACCAGAGAGCTGTCAGCAGAATTTTGTCTTGAGCACAACACTGAGCCTCTGCTTTCAGCTCTGCAGAAGCCAAGTAGCAGCAGGCCAGAGAAGTGTGATTCTCTGTGCCTACCTTAGCATCTAGAGACATAAGAGTGCAGTTCTTTGAATAACAGGACTGTGGATTGGAAATGAAATTTTTTTATTTATTATTGTCATCTTTCTGAGTAAGTCTTATTGGTCTGCGCAACAACTAGTGCAGAAATCTTTAGATTTAGATATTTAGAGCTAGGTTTTACTGGGGGCGGGCCAGGAGGGGGAAATGAATAGCTAAAATACCAAGTAAAAATTTCAGCACTAAACATTACACTACAACTACATATTTTTCTGTCAATTATCATCCACCAAAAAAGTATTTCTAATTTCCCAAATATGTTGTTGTGTTTTAGAAGGTGACCATGCACAGAATGCTGGGTACTTTATATTCTTGTCATAGAAGCTTTTTTTTTAGAGGGAATTAATTTTTTGGGATTGCGTTGGGTTTTTTTCCTCACTCTCAGATCTTGTGATCCCACACTGAGGAATTCTGTTGGCATATCAACCAGGTGGTATCAAGTGCTCTATTTATTTCAAAGAAGTAAGTTAGATATAAGTTAGATGTTGTGCCCCCCCTGCTGAGGCAGGGCAACCATGGTCGTTGTTCACAGATCCTCTGGGGTGGATTAAAGGGAAATGATGCTGAATTTTATTAGAACAACTGCTTTGAAAATGTAACTGGAAAAAACCATAATGGTCTAGAAAAGGGTCTGTAGTCATTTTGGGGTGTATGAACACCCTATGAGAAGAAAATTGCCTAGAGAAAAAGAGAGAAAGAGATAGGAGAAGATTCTGGAGGTCTGGTGGTTGAGAGGAGGGGATGGGTATGTGTCTCTTTGTCTGGGTGTGCTTGGACAGACTCTCTGACTGAACCCTGAATTTTGCAGCTGTGCAGTGGTTGCTCAATTTGTAGGAAACAGACCAGCATAAAAAACCTCCAGACCCTGCTTCTGTGGGATCTATTGCTTGATGGCAGCTTTTCCTTTAGTTCAAAACCAGCTTGTTTAAGGTAAAATTTAGCTGCAAGGTCCAAGTGGTTCACTACAAATGTTCTTTCATAAAAAGAAAAAAAACCTAACAAACACATTGTCATCCAGATGCAAGACATGAAAAAGTTTTGAACTGAATCGCCAAAGCCATGGAAGAACTTCTGTGCAAGACACTCAGCAGGGGGAAAATGAGCAAACAAACAAAAAGCCAAAAATATCCCAAGTTTATCAGCAGGAGAGTATGGCACAAATTGTTTGCCTCCATCTGCCTGTTTTCTGCCTAATGTAAAGTTTCTCTGCAGTGCAGTACTCAGCATGACAGAAAACAGAAAACAGGTTATATTTTGTATGTTCACTGTGCATGTAGCTCCTCTTTGGCAAGTTCTTCTTGCATGAGATATTGCTGCAGATATCTTTCTGGCTGGATTAGAGAGATTTGTATGCTGAACAGAATAAAAAAGAAGGAACAATATCCTCAGCCTTCACTGTTTGTGCACATAGAGGACCAGTATTCTTGGAGGAGCAACCAATCCTATTGCAGGTTATTAAAGAGCTAGGACTAGGTTTCTGTAACCAAACAGCCAAGCCAGAGTTTGACCAGTTCTCACTGTTACCTAAGATGGGCACTTTTCCTAATATCTTTTGCTAAGGAGATCATTACTTCATTAACCACAATGGGAGTTGTTCATCCTTAAAACAAATTCTCACCTTGTGTGAAGTTAGATATTGCTGACATCAGAGTGATGGTCATTGATTTCATTTTCGCTTTCTTTGATCCTAAATTTGGAAAGTGGGAACTGCTATTTTTGCACTCAGGTCAAGCAAACTCACTCTTTCTGCAGCTCATGGTAACATGGAGAAAAACAGAGCTACCAAATAAAGTTCAAAGGATTTACAATTACTTGGAGAAATCTTTTTGAAATAGCTCCTCTCAAAATTCAGGGATCAGTTGCTTGCAAAATGATTCTAAGACAACAGCCTTATCTAAATTGCCCCAGGAAAAAGCTACATTTCAGGCTTAGTGAGTTTGGGCAGAACTCCTAAAGATTCACTGCTAGTTCTTTACTAACATATGTAAGTGTTTTGCTATAAAGACAATGGAGAAGGGGAAGAAGGCTGAGAGATAGCTTGAAAATATGGGCTGGGAATTGTTTCAAATTACTTTTAAAACTATAAATTATTGCAATATGCAGTGCACAGTCTATTTCTTCCTTTTTCCTGCAGAATGTACTAAAGTCAGGTTGGTTTATAGTAGCCCTTCCTTGAGTACCATCTCACATATTAACATATTCAATTTGTAAAGAAACCATGAATCTTTTAATTTTTGCATGTTGAGATGACAGAGAACAGTAAAAATTCTTTCTATTAGTGATGCAAAATGGAACACAGCAAATAAAACACTCCTTTAAAGCGATCCTTATTTTATCCCAGTGATTCTCAGTGTTATCTGATCCATTGGCATGTTTATTTTCTTGTTCCCTATAAGCTAAAAAAATGTTCTTAGAATACACAAAATCTGGCATCTCAGCTGCTCTTCGTAATATTTTTTCCTGCACCATCTTCCTAATCTGTTTCACCAAAGCAGTACCTCAGTCAGATAGTAGTCAGACAGTAATATTTGCCTGTGAGCAGTTCCAGAATAATTTTGTGTCTTCACATGTGACCTTGTGAATCTAATCCTTGCTAATAGCTTTCCATTTCAACTAATTTTTGTATCAATATTTAATTGCTTTCAATATTTGAGGTCTTTATGATAGTTTCTTTTCCTTCAAGGGGTGACATTTAAATATGGTATTTTTAAATATTACATGCAAAGCTACCTGTTAATATTCAAATATTTATCTGCTTGTGTATCTTACCAGGGAAGTTTAAAGGCAAGCTAATACTGGAGGTCAAATAAATCAGGATGATTAATGGTGCAATGCAAATTTTAAGTAGTGCGATCTTTTAGATGAGCACTTTCAAACAATGGCTTGTGTTCCTTCTATTCTTACAAAAGTGAAGATGAATAGCCTTAATAAGCGAAGGAGATCATCTTCAAAGATAGAAAGGTACAGGTGAGAATTTTGTGGTTATAGACTTTTGAGTCTGCATATTGGCTTGCCATGCGTCAGCATCAACGGCTCATATTCTTGGATTCCTACTATACTGAGTGGGAAAAGTGGTCTCCATATTTTTGAAGGTGATTCAGGGAAGGAGGCTAAATTAGGTTCTTGATTTAGACTGTTCAAATGTTTGTCTTCAAGAGATACTGTAGTCTGTCTTGATATCTGTTCAGTCAAGGATGACAAGGAATTAGATGCTGGTGGTGCGTCACTGACAGGCCCAGTCAGTGACTCTTTCTTGTAACTGCTTCTGGTTCTGCCACCTCCCATTTCAGCCTGGGGACTGCTGGAGTGGGGCCTTTGCTCAAACAGGCTTTGCTGTACCCACATCCCCCTTCTGTGGGGCCTCTTAAGGCTCTTGTGTTATGTTGTCACATGGAAAACTTCATAACAGGTGATTGAAATATCATCTGATTTTGAGGAATCATGTTTTTCTGAAAATGTTTGGTGAATGCTCATGTAAAGCATTGTGCCCATAAGTGGCATCTATAAAGACTTATATAACTTGGTCTAAACTCACGGTACAGAGGTGGCAAAATGCCATTTAACTGTTGTTCGAACCACACTACATTAGAAAAATATGGCAATACTGCAAAATCTATTACTACTGTTTCACAAAGGTTCTCTTAGACCTAAAGAAAGGTGAAGTCTGGTAACTTTCTAGAATGTGGCCCTTTTCTGTAGCTGTGACTTTTACTTGGATAGTGCAAACTTGATTTGCTGTGAAAGTTCAGTGTTTGTATACATTCAGAACGTGCTGAAATGATGAGAGAGTAAGATATCTGAGGCCTATTGGTGTTCATAATTAAAGTGGTTTAAGTTGAGTTAAGCTCATGGAAGTTTCTTTCTGAATGTTTATTTTGGCTGTAGTGAAGTTCAGTTTCAATAGCTTCTGTTAATAAGGAATGTGTTTGGTTAGGCTGAATTCCTGCTAGTATTTTCACCAAACTGTTAAAATTGACTTTTACAGATAGCATCTGCTTTTTAAATATAGTGGAATGTATATAATGCAGTCTGAACCCATTGCTGTGTCAAATGAATGAGTCAAGAAATGTGCCCTCTGACAGTAACACTGTCAGCAAAAGAAACGTATTAGTTAGATATAAATCCAGATTCTACCTACCTGAGCTGAATGTTTTACTACAGTACTTATTAAAATGTCCAGATTTTACCTGCAATTGCTGGTCATTGATTTGGAAACACACCAAAGTACATGAAAGCTCTTTTCTGTATGATTTGAGTGCTCTGTGTTCCATGATGACAGTCACATTATGATGTTTTTACATCACCCTGAAAATGTGAATGAAATGGTTGAAACTTTTATTCATTGACAGTCTGTTTATAAAAGAAGTGAATGGAAAAAACTCAGAATAGTGTGTTGCTATGAACCCTGAGTTAGTGCCATTAGCACCTGAGAAGAGTGGAAAAATTGGTGATATGGGGAGATTATAGTGGTGAGTTTGTAAGTGCAATTTCCAGGTATCCCTTATGAAGTGGATGTTTCCCCAGGTCCCCTTAAGTTGAATTTAATAGTACTTCTCTGAATATGAGCTGCAAGAAGAGCTCTGAAGGGTGTAATCTCAATTCATGGAAATCTACTTCTTGCCCTTGATACCATATTGGTTCAGCGTAGACCTCTGGTGTCTTAGTGGCAGAATGTGTTGGATCATATGGCTGCTGCCCACAAGCTGGAGAGCCTGAGCTCTTGTAGGTGATGTAGTATTACACACCTTTTGCCATTTGCTTATGAGTGAGCTGCCATATGGTGTCTGTCCTTGGGATCGTTTTAAAAAGGAAACTTTGGATTTCTCCCCTTGACAAAACAGTCAGTAAACAGGACTGAAAATGCGATGGGAGTTAGAAAACAAAGTTTAGTGCCTCTGAGCAAGAGTTTTGTAGTGGTCTTCAGGAAGGAAAATTTAAGGGAGAGGGAGACTTTGTTCTGCCTGATGTGTAAAAGCTTTGATTACTTCAAGAGTAGATACAGAACTTCTTAGTACATGAAAGCCATTCCTCAGGGAAACTATGAATATTTTGACCTATCTTTGTATTTTAGAGTCAAATAAATACCACCCTTGAATTAGAACCAGTTTTTATTGCTGATTTTTGGATTTGAGCAGTTTAGAAAACTCCAAGGTTACTGGAAGTCCTCTAGAAGGAATATGGTATTTTTCCACATGCTAACGGTCTTATACCACTTACTCACTAGTTTGAGGGTGTTTGGTTTGGTTTGATCACATTTTTTGTTTGTTTGTTTGGGGGTTTTTTGGGTTTTTTTTAAATATTATTGTTGATACTACTTAAAATTCAGAAGTTTTTATTAAACTATATTTATAAAAAAGTAGACATAACTATATTAAAATTATTATGTGAGGAGCCCTCAGATTTTTTAAAAGGTTAATTTTTTTAACCTAGTTCACTGTTAATATATATGTAATTTCTTATTTTTTCCTTTTAATATGGCTGAATTTAAGACACAGAAATACAATTGCTTGAAGGTCATCTGACCTTAAAGGATTCTGTTCACTGAGGTCTTCTTAAGTCTACTTAGACTACCCTTTATGTAAATGTAAGAACATGGAAATATGTTCTTAAAAGTCTCCTGGCTAGAACAGTCTTTGCATGTCCTATTTAATGACACCATATAATTTTTCCACTGTATGTATAGTTGAAAGTCCTCTTTCTAATGTGTGAGGAAAATAGCCTTGCTACAGATTGAATCCCATTCCTCATATTCTTTCCCTGGAGTCCCAGTAAGTATGAGGAAAATGTGGCTCATAGCTACATTCTTTATAGTGGTTTTCTTGAAGGCTGGAAGGTTGCTTCTTGTTTTTTGCTCATTTTTCTCTTTGTAGCTCCTGTTTACTTCAACCAGATTGTGTTTCTAGCATGAGCTGGGTTTCTGCTTTCCCCAACACCTGCAAATAGTTGATAGATTCATTGAAAAGATTATGTCCAAACCTGAAGATGGCACTCAAGGCCGTGTGTCAAAAAAAGAATATGTTTTAGAATGTTTTCTTTAGATCCTTAGATCCCTTTAGCCATATCTAAACATGGTGGTCAGCATAACAATTTGTGGTCTGTCTTCTGAAAGCTGCATGTGTAAAAACAGCAGCAACTTAGGCTATGAATTGTCTATGTTTAAAAAAAAAACCACCAACTTTTGTCTATTTCTTACATAAATAACTAGGATTCTACATAGTATTATCACTTCTTCCATGAGGATGATGATCATGTATGTTGACTGCTATTGGCCTTGGTAGTGGAAGTTCTCAACATTAACTCTTGGAAAAAGCAGGCCTGTACAGATCTCAAAAGGCCATTTCTTTCAAGCTTTCAGGATGAATTCTTATGTTATTCCAGATAAATTTTTGCTGAAGTTCTTTTTAGAAACCTCCTGTGAGGGGCATTCCATAACTCATTAGGAAGTCTTTTTCAGTATTAACCCGAATTCCTTTTACTGCTTTTTTTCTCCCTGCCTCTCTCATGATACAGTTTAATATTAATATCCAATCCACTATGGAGACAAGGAATATCACTTTATATCAAACAGCATGTTTCTCCTTGGTCTTAAGCAGTGAAAAGGGTTAGATTTAAGAATTGAATCTCAGCTAGGATTTCTGATTTTGGTTTCTGTAGAAATTAATTTCTACTCTCTGATTTAGACTTTTGAAAGATTTGTTGGACAACAGTATGATCAGTATTTTATGCAAAGTAATTGATTACAACTAGATCACCAAATTCCTTGTTGCTTTCTTCTTCCCTTACCACTCTATGAAAAGATTAGACGCTGTGTTTTAGTGGTGAGAAAGAATCATGATGTTTTATATAAAGCTCATGTTCTATGCTGGCATTTCTTTTCCTTTTGATGCCATGTCTGTGTAACCTGTTCTGTTTCTACATCCTCTGCTCTGGTCAATGCCTACTAATCTTCCCATTTGCATTCTTGTTTTCAACAAGAGCTTTCAGTTTTCAACAGATAACAAAGGCTGTTGTCATAAATCTGTTCCAAATGGCCTAAGAGATATTGTTAAGGGTTTCTGATGTACATTAACTACAACATCTTGAGAATAAAGGTGAAACCTGATTTTTGGACTTGGTTGCTCTCTGTCTTAGGCTCATATAAAAAAAAAATTAAATCTGTGTAGACCTCATTGCTCTCAAAATCTAAATTTCTTCTTGATATCGTCACATATTTTATAGCCAGATTAGGTCCGGACAACATAAAGCTATCCTGTATTGGAAAGAGTAGGGCATGTTTTAAGTGTGGTTTGGTTTTGGTTTTGTGTTTTTTTAAATACTTTTGGTGACCATTATGCAGCAGTTGCTTTGCTGGGTCTAGAGCACCGAATGCAAATAACTGTTAAAGGATTTTTGTTTTCTCCTGTTTTTGACATATTAAAATACCAATACTTCTGAAGCTTAGCTGAGTGAAAATCTGTTTTTTAAAGAATTAAGGACCAACTGTTTGCTTTTTGTCTATCCCTTTTGTGTTGCTAAGAATTCTGTCTCTGAAGAATGCCCTATAGATTTGCATAATTTCAAGCTGAGGGAGTCAGCCATCACTCAAGGCATATTGAAAAAGATACAGACTGCACATATCAGTTACGTTTTTATACTAACTGAGATGAAATTTATTCTTGCATCTAAAATGAGCATTGCATGATCATTTTTGCACTAAGCTTATTGTAACAACCAGGTACTCAGTGGAATGCACTTTGGTTTAATTACACCAGGGGAAGTTAAATCTTTGCTCAGATATACCTATTGATCACAGTCTTATGTAGCTTAGTAAGCCCAGGGTAATATTCACAATGAATGTTGCACTGGTGCAATCTGCAGTTTTAGAGTCAAGCTTATCCTTGGCTAACTGGCTCAGTGTTCTAAGGGATACATATCCTGGCAGCTCTCTGCAGACAAAATTAGAAAATCAGGTCCTGAAGGGACTGTGTGATGAAATACGTTGTTGCATTTGGAATGTAGAAGCTTTTCATGGCAAAAAAGTGTTTGGACACTATGGTTCTGGTAGCTGCTCTTGTAAAACCGGAAGGTGCTTGTTAGCATTTGACAAGGTGTAGTGGGTTAGCCTTGGCTGAGGAACAAAATCCCACCCATCTGCTTGCTCATTCCGCTGCCTCAGTGAGTGCGGGGAGAAAAGACCTGGACTGTGAGATCACTTACCAGTTGTCATCATGGACAAAGTAAACTCTGATTGGGGAAAGTTTATTTAATTTACTGACATTTAAAAAGGCACCTCCTTCTCTCACCTTCATGTTTTCCCTGCTGCTTCTAACTGTTTCAGTTCCCTCTTTCTCTCTGCCCAGTGTTTTTTGCCTGTCCTTAAGCATGCTTTCATGGATCTGCTGGAGGTGGTTGGAGCTGCCTGTACAGGGCACGACAGGCACATGTCATAGCACAGCCCATTGCCACAAACATGGAGACACAGACACATCACACAACCCCAGAGCACCGACTCTACTGTGTTGTGTAAGATCTCAGCTTTGGAGCCAACAGACTGATTTTATGGTGGAAAGAAGATGAAGGCTACAAGCTGTGTGGAATTTCCTTTCAGGTGTTTTTTCAGGTTTTTTTTTGTTTGGGGTTGTTTTGGGTTTTTGAGTGTTTCTTTGGTTGTTGTGGTGGTTGTTTTTTGGTTTTTTGGTGGTTTGGGTTTTTTTTTTTTTTGGTGTTTGTTTTACCACAATGGAAGTTTGTGCAGCTTTTATGTGGGAGAGAGGAAAACCTTTCTGTTTATGAAGATATGTTTTATTCTGTGCTTAAAAACTGATCAGCTTGTTTTTCCACAAAACACAGGTTATGAATGGGTTTAGAGGGCTTCATACTTTCTTCAAGTAAACATGTTTGCTGTTATCACCATACTACTGGCTTTGGGATGGGTATTATTACAACTTTCTCCACCAAAATAATTGCTAATAATCCTATCAGGGCTCATGACTATAAATAAGGCCCTCTGTAAGCCTATTTTTATGATACTTTTAAGGTGTTTTTAGTATCTGAAGTTAACTGGTTTTTATCTGTGTTCTAAAAGAGTTGGACTTCTAGTTTGCGCTGGAAGGTCCTTGTCTCTTCTGGAAGGTAGAGAGAGACAGAGTCTTTATTTGTTGGGTTTGCTATTTTATCTCCTTTAAATAATTGAAACTTCCATGTCCTGACTGTTCTTGTGCCTAGAATCCTTTAAAAAACATACTGAAATAGGCAGCACTTTCATCTTCAACATGTGCTGTTCGAGCATGTTGTCATCTACTGTCAGGATCTGCAGACAGCAGCTGCTGGTCATTCCTGCAGAGCTGCCTGCCAGGATGAATAAAATGGTGAGTGGCAGATGCTTGGAAAAGCAGAGTAACAGTAGGATTATAGGAGTTTATCTAAGCAGGTCCTATCCTGAGACATACAGTTGGCAGATGTATTTAATGTCATAGATATGCAGTGCGTAGGGTCGAAGGATGTTATACGCTCTTTAAATCACTTCAGTGATCCATGTGAATTTCTGCTCCATGCTCTGAAACCAACTACTTTGTACCTCAGAATGGAGTAATGAAAAACACCTGGGATAAACTACTGCTTATTTGTTGCATGGGGAATTATCTAGGGGAACTGTATATGCCTAAGATGCTGAGTGCTTTCTGTTTTTATGAAACTACTGTTTCCTAGATCATCTTCTTGTAAAGTAATTGATTTTTTTATTTGATTGTTATTGTGTTCATCATGTACATTTGATTGCAAAGCAGATGTGATTGTCCATGGATTTGACAAAAAAGAACAGCAGAATCATTCTGGTTCTTCTTACAGTGATACTATATATAATATGTGTGTATGTGTGTGTATATATGTACAAAAACATATCTATATGTACACACAAAATGTATCTTATGGCTAAAATACTGTGATTGCAAAGGTCCTATATGTATGTTTGTATATTTAGTATTCTGGGAACTCTTATTTCTGGAAAGGGAGTACTGTAAAAGAGAGGTTATGTGTATTTTTTATCCTCCTTTGAGATTTGAATCCCTGGTGTGTAATGATACTACCATAAAATGTGCAGCTCTTTCTCTGTGCCTACTTAGCACACTAGCTGTATTGTTATAGTCAAGCACTTTTAGTAGACTTGAACTGTGTGGTAAGGTCCAAAGGTTAGGAAGATAAAAATGTTAGAATATAGCCTAGTCTTTTAGAGTCTGAAATCTAACCAACACAGAGAAAGATTACATAAAGATTAGAATCCTTGGAGCAAATCTGGATGAAAGAGTGATAATTTTTAATAGGACTGAAAAGTAATCAGTGCAGAAAAGTAAAATAAGAATTAAGGAGGGGGAACTCAACATTTGTTTATTTGTTGCCACAGATTCTGAAAAAGAAACAAAATATTTTGAAACGTGTCCTAAAATACATTTTGCATTTGTCCTTGTTGGATACTGACACCATCGAAAGTTAGAACTGGAGGAGATCAATTATCTTAATTTTTAAACCTAAGGAGATTTATTTACAAATTTGGGCTAGAAAGTATATTTAGTAGTAAATTCAGGCAGATGTTGCCCTAAATACTCTTGCTCTGTTTATGAACAGTGTAACAAGAATGATAGATTTTCCTTCTTGTAGTCTTGCAAACTGTCTTGAAAATTGAAATAAGCTGAATAAACGGCAGTACTTTCACCCCTTTCCAGAATATATTTTTAATGAGCCTGTTTGTTTTGCTGTCCTTGTTTTTTTTGTGGAAACTTTCTTGTATACAAGCTTAAGACCTTAATATCTTCTTTACTGTAGTATGCATGGGTTTATATTTTTCACAGATGTTTGCATAACCTGCAGCAAAAATTAATCTGGCTAAGAAGTATCATACACTCTTACTACCATTTTCTTAATGCTACATCTTTGTCTTTGTCTCTTCTTATTTTATCATTTCTTGTTCAATTCTTCCAATCTTTTCTCATTTTAAGCTCTCAGAATTTTTAGTGTTCTCCATCTCTACTTTTAAGAGTCAAGGCAAAGGCAAAAACTTAAAAAATATGCTTTGTAGATGAACCAGTTGTATACTCTTAAATGTGCAGACACAAATAGCCCCATGGTACACTATTTTCTGAATTCAGTCAGTTATGATCCCTGTTTTATTGCTACTGGTGAGAGTTTATGGTACATTTAATTTCTGCAACTCCCAGTGAATACTGTATGTGGTGTACTTATCAACATATGTATTTCTTCTCAAATAGCATGAGTTGCACAAACACTTTTTTAGAGGGAGCCTTTTAGTGGCTATTCTGTTAGAATTTGTTCTTGTGATCACTTTGTGTGACCCCTGATAGTCTGTTTGTATGATGACTGAAGATTATCTTTTGATTCACACTTCAGGACAGCTAGCTAGAGGTTTTGACAGTAAGTTCACAAAAGTAGATTTCAGCCAGAATTTTCAAGCATTAACTCAAAAATATGATGTCATCTGCTAATAGGATCTACAAATGTGAAATTACATAATTTACTGTAAAAGCACAGTTGGACTATTTGCTTATTTTGGCTGATGGCCTCAGTCAGCTATATTCAAACAGAAGAAACTTTGTTCACTTTGGAGATTTCATTGTTGCAGTTCATCAATGCATTTTATCTTCCCACAAGTTGTGGCCATTCTGTTTGTTTTTGTCTTTGTAACCTAGATATTTTGCGATAGGTCTGCAGCAAAAAGTAAGAGATTGGGAACGTTGTGCTTGGGAGGAGCACAACATTCTCAGCATTTCATGTAACCTTGAAGGTCGATCCTGTATTTAAGGGGGCTAAAGAGAGCGAGAAGCTTTGGCTGAGGCAACAAGGAAAGATTTTAATTTGACTTTTTAAGGACTTTCATAAGTGGTTTTGTAAGACCTTAATTTTTTTTAATTAGTAACTTTATGAAATATTTTACTGTATTAGATCCTGTCATGTCTGTTGCAGACTGGGACAGCAGCTGTTTTGTAGTTTTCAGGTTTCTCATATGTTGCTGATCATTACCTCCCTGCGTGCACATGGAAAGGTTGTCTTGTTTTGTCCTTGCGTTTTGGGATGACAGTAGGGAATTGGGTTCCCTGTAACCTTCTCGTTTCAAACTCATTTCAGAATTTGGTAACATCAACAAAATGTCTTGAGCACAGTTTGTTTTGTAGGCTTCTTCTAAGGGATTCTGCAAGCTTACACATTGGCATCTCCCAGTCCCCGTCTGTTCCTTTGTTACGGATTACACTTCTTCCATAACTTGTTTCTGTAAACATATTCTGTCTGGAACCACATTAACATCTTTCCATTTAATAGTCCACTACTAGTTGTAACTTTTGGAAGAAAAATGCATTAGACTTAAAAGTGAAGAACGTAGCTAACATTCATCAGAACTGTTACATGGAAAATAAAAACTGTCAGCCAGATTAATTTGTATTCCTTGATGAGATTCAGATTTGATTAATAAAGGTAAATTGTAGAGAACTCATGACTTTTGTTAACTGTTTAATACTGCTTGGTATAACTTTTCTTAATTGTGTTGTACACTATGGAGAGGGCACATGTTAATGCTATTAAGATACAGCTAACAACGTGTCAAAATTTTAAGAGAGAAATATATAGGTATTAACAGAATAAATATACTGTTTTATATACAGAGGTTATGTTTTTCCTCTAGTTTAGAATGTCTATACTGTCTATACACTGAGAAAATCTAAAGATTTGGCATTTCACAGTTGAAAGACAGATCCAAGGTTTTAAAAGGATGCGATAGCATGCCCAGCTGTATTCTAAAAACAAAACATGTGTCACCTTATCTAGCAAAACCAAAGAGAGTCTGCATTTCTTTATCTCTTACTCTGTTTTCTGGGAAGGAGTTTATGGATTCTTCTGAATGCCACGAAACATATTTCCAGGTTCACTTATTGCTGTTGTTCTCCTGCATTTTTTCCCCTTCCATTGACCATTCCTCTGCTCAGCTGAGAAAATATGTTGTTTTTCAATTTCTCCCACAGATCTGTCTTTCTTTTCCGTGTCTCCCTTGTTCTTTCTGGATTTTCCCCTTGTGTGGAATTCTGCTTGTGCCCTTCTTGCTGACTTCAGATTGCTGCCAGGTACCCAGTCTTGAGTGTTGCCTGACAAAAACTTAGGCAAATAATGCTAATGTGAGTAACTAGTGATAGACTTTGGTCATGGTCTCCTGTCGTTTGGGCTCCCTTGGTTAACCAATAGATTTAGATGCCAGAAAATATTTTCTATACATTGTTGATGTTTAGCAGTGTATAGGGTCTGATTAAAATTTTGTGAGACCCAGGGACAATTGTGGGGGTTTTATAGTGGTCAAAATTTATTAATTTTTTTTCAGTTTTTAAAACATGGATGCTTGTTTCCTTATATTACTTCAGAAGATGGTAAAACACAGACCAAAACATTGTCTGAATCAACTCTCAGTCTAGGTCTTTAATAAAATTGGAAATATGTTGCGCTTTCTCCAAGTAATCCCTTTCCAGGTTTGATTGGTTCTGAGCCCTCTTTAGGCCTGCTTTAATATGCTTCTGGAACATTCAAGTCAGACTGATTCTCTGCTTTCCAAATTACTGTTCTTTATAGAAAAGAAGACAAAAGGAGCAGTTAAATTATAACATAAAGTGTACCCAGGTCTCCTCTAAATAACAATCAATTGTGTACTCACGAGAGAATAGAAGTACATAAGCCATGAGCAGTGAAACAGAATGTTGAACACATCTTGTGTACAGAAGAAATTCTTTCTTTTTCCGTCTTTTAACCATTCACTGGTTCTTCCTTTTTCCAGAATGTCTAGGATTATTTGCTCTATGTGTGTATAAATAATGTGTTAAAAGACACAAATTTTAAGTCATTCTAGGTGGAAGCACAAGATATACACAAAAATGCCTCTATCTTACATTCTTTAGGCATTCCTGACCCCTTTTGTGCAAATACTGCAAATTTTGCATGGGTAGGATATTTTTGTTTGGTGAACACTCTTCAATCCCAAAAGCATCACAAGATACAAAAGCAAACAAAGGTTGAAATGAGACAAATTTAGACTACAAGCAAGGCACGGTGATTATTAATTAAGGCAATTATCCATTGAAACAGCTCTGTTGGACAGCTGTGATAGGTTTGTAAGCTTTTTTCTCCATATCTTTTAAGATTTGCAGTCCTTTCAAAAGATGTGACTTAATTAGAATTTATTGTGTTTTTTCAGGAATTTCAGCATAAAGTGTTGTCAAGTATGTAAGAAAATGAAGGCAAATTGTCACGATGGTGCTGGCTAGCCTCAGTACCTGAAGAACCTAGTGGAAGGGGGAACAAGGAGTAGCTGATGAAGACTCTTCTCTTAGGCTATTCAAGATATCATCTTAACAGCTTTCAGAAAAGTCATTCCTGAATCCATTTCCACAATTTACCATGTCGTATATTCTCATCTGTACTTTGAGGTGCCCTGTGGCTGCATGTTAGAGTTCTTCAGCATCTGATTTGAAAACCTGAGGTGTTGCTTTGTTCTCAGTCCAGTCCTAAAACTGCTGGTGGCAATCATGATTATGTGATGGCCAAGGAGATCATTAGAGCTGGCCTGGGAAGTGCATATTAAAGCCCAGGGAGAACAATCTAGCAGAGTGCATAAGAAAATGTCAAATCCATTGCTTTGTTAAATATCGTCAGACACAGTGACCAGGATAGAATGTATGATTTTGGCTTATGCCAGCTGCTGTAAATGTACTGTGAAAGCATGTTCAAGTGGTTAGTGCACTAGAAACCATTGCAGAGCTTTCTACCATTTTAGACAAGTCCAATTAATTTCTGGTGATAACTGACAGATTTCTTGTGGATTTAAACAGTGCTTTCCTTAATACATTGCATGTGTCTAATTATTTTTTCTAGGTATCTTAATTCTGGTAAACTAAATGAGCTCAGAAATTCAATTGTATTAGTGCCACCCTCTCACTGAAAAGTACTAAGCAGTCATAGAGGGTTTGGGATTTTAGGTACTTGTATCTGTCAAATAATTGCTTCTTAAACCTTCCAATTACTTCATTTAAATACAGAAATGAGGGAAACTACTTAAGTATTTGGAGCACAAAATTTTAAGGAATGTTTGCATTTTTTACTGCCTGCTATATTTCTTTTCTCCTCAAAGAGTTTTTTTGGGTTTGTTTTTAATGAGAGAGACTGCTCTTAGCATTCTTTTGGAGAATCTTGGATATGGAGGAGGGAGGAACTTTATTGATCTGAGCTGTGCTTTAATCTTACTTCTGTGAATATCCCTTTCCTCTCACTTGCAGAGAAGCCAGAAAGAAAAAAAGCCACTATACAAAGTGAAGAGAAGAACAGGGAAAGACAGGGAAAGGACACACTCCCAGAAGTCCCATGTTCCTGGAGGTAGTTTGAATTTAGGAGAAAGCCTGGCATGAGCTTGAGCTTCTGAGATCTTTGGGAGCCAGTCCAGTGATGGCCAAACAGTGTCAAAATGCACCTAGAGGTGTATCTGTACTTTCACACAGTGCCTGTTGTTGCTGATGTTATTTATTAAATATCTTGTTGCAGTTGGCACTGCTCTATGCAAGCAGAACAGGGCTGGGATGAGCGCCTGCAAGTATTGCCTTATATGCAAGCATTAGCATAAGCTTTAAAACCAATTTCAGAGGTAGTTTGGAGACCCAAATCTCTGTTTAGTGCCTTCTTGCTTTGTCCTTCAGTTTTGTCATCATAACTGAAAATGACTGGTCTTGAGTATCACCAGTGGATTTCTGCTGGCGTAAGGAACTGTATAGGTGTTCCTCAAACTGCAGTGGCTAAATCATGGAACAGAGATTTCTTTCGTTTTTGGTTATCTGCTCTTACTAGCTGCTTAATGAACATTTCGGCTACAGTGGAGAAGAAGATCAGCATTTTTGCAAGTATTATGTCAGTCTGTTTCTGGCATGAATATATGTAATTTTCAAAACTATGAAGACACTTTTTTCTGTTCTAAAAACTGACAAACACACACCCACAGACCCACCCCCCCAAGACACCCATTAAACAGCCTGTAACAACAGACTTTGCAGTAATACATTTCTGTGAAGACAAAAAGGTTTTGCCATCAGATCTCTCCGTAAAGCAAATGGAAGACATGACTGATCTATCTATGAAAGAAGCAGAGGACCGGTAGGGAGCATGATAAAATACGTTAATATAACAGCAAGGTTTCGTATATTGGTAAGCATTCTGCACATGTAAGATGTTTCCTAATAATGGAAACTTGATGTTATTAATTCTTAATTATGTTTGTCGCACAAATCTCATATGCTGGATAGTGACTGCAGAAAGAGTTAACTCAGAGGTGGTGATTTGTGTTATTAAGTTGGAAAGAAAACCTGAATTGTTCTCCTTCCAGTGAAAAATTTGTAAGTGCAATGTGGTGATGGTTTTTTTGTTTTTCTTTTCGACTTGAAGAATAATTAAAGATCTTTTTCTGTGTATGTTTTTGGCAAGTTAGAGTAGAAATTAGTGTAACAGAATTAATTTTTTTTCAGAATTTCCTTTGTGGCACCCAATGTAAGAGATCTGTAGGTTGAGATAGATGACTGTAAGCTTTTTGGGAGGCACAGATTGTTTATGTGTCTTTTTCTGCTGGAATTGTTGTTGGAAAGAAATAGTTTTATTTGCAGTACTGAAACATTAAAGCTGTGTGCAGCTACCTGTAAAGGAAATAAATTTTCACATAAATTCTACAGATATTATCTTTTCCAGGGAAAATACTTTGTATTCTATTCTGTGTAGAAAAAACGCTTGTGATCTATAATGGAATATGACACCTTAAATAGATATGCTCATGGTGGGTCTGGTTTTATGTATTCTGCATGTTTAGTTGTAAAAGAGCTATTTTCATTCTAGCAGCTGCAATTAAAAGTCATTATCCCCTTAACTCACCTAAGGATGGGAGTCCAGTAAAGGATACTCACTGATGGGGAGAGCTAGTATTTAGAAAGTGGTTTTTAACATATTTGGAGGGAAAAGTGATAACAGGAACTATTCCAAACAGTATTTCTATGCTTTGAACTCTGGAAAGGATTTTGAAATACACTGAAAAATATATTTGTCCATTGTTAGGTTACTTCAGTGACACATTTTGATGGTGTGGTTAGTCAGAGAGCCAAGTTAGTGAACCAAACTAACCAGAAAAACAATACAGGCTGCCTTTCCAACATAAATATAACTGTGAATTGGCAGTGCACATAAGCAGCAATGCATACCGTTTTTTCCCTGACTCCCCCTTTTTTTTTAAATTGGATTGTCCTCTAACTACCCATGTCTCATTTACAAATTGTTTTTGTCTTGAGAACTAGAGTTTGAATTTCAAAGGAAAAGTCAGATAACTTTTGATTCCTTTATTTTAGTCAGCTGGCATAAGAAATACAGTAGTAATCGGGAAAATTAATAAAAATCATTACTTCTCTTTTTCTTCCCTTCCAGCACATATGTGGAGGTGACTAATAGAAGCACAGTAACTCTACTATTACAGTTTCTTAATGAAAGCAGATGATAAGATAGAAGGTAATAGAACACAGTTTTTTTTCTGTGTGCCTGTGGCTGCTCACATATAACTGGGACCTTTTTCCTGTGGAAATACCACAGACGCTCTGCAAAATCATTCAGCTAGAGTGGGCTGTGACTTCATCCCTAGTGCTTCTGTTGCACAAATTCAACCTATTTAACAGAGGAAAATACAGTGTCTGGCAGTGAAAATGTAAGACCAACATGGGAGTTTTCTTCAGTGGTTCTTGAATGATTTTATGATTTGAGAAAAGCAAGCCCCCTCATGTTTCCTTGTGAGATTTTGTGAATGCCCACAACCCACTGTCCTTGGTTAGGTTGTTAAAACCAAATGTTTATTATACCATGTTATTTTTTTTAAGGCTTGGAGTACAATTTATGTTAGATTAAATACCTCCATTAGGCGTATCTGAATATTGAAACAAAGTGAGGTACTCTTCTGTATGAATCTGTAAATGTGAGAACACATAGGATCTTCAAATCTGAAATTGGCAATTTCTTCCTCAATAGTATTTATCCTTTAGTGAAGATACTCTGACACTTAATGCAGATATAACTGATATTAATTTTCAACATAATTCCTTACATCTGTTTTTTCAATATAGGACATAAATTCCAGTCTTGTGTCACTATTACATTTTTTTTGTCAACGCTGTAAATAGTTGGAAATGCATTTAATTTTTTATTTCAGCATAAAAAGAAGAGATTTTTTGTGGGGCAGAAGACTACAGAATACAAGGAAAAAAGTTTTGCAAAATACGTTGCATTACTTTGCTTGTAGATAATGGTATTAAAGAACAATTGTGAATACAATCTGCAATATTGCAGCATTTCAATTTACATTTACGATAAAATAATAATGATTGCTGTATTGTTGAAGGACTGTTAGTTGTTCTCGGCCGTCTTTTAGCTGAAAAGAAAGTTCAGTTTGCAGGAAACAGTTTGGTGGTTTCTTTTTGTTCTTACAGTGTTTTTCATGTGAGAAGCACAAGCTGGAAAAAGACATAAGGAGGTGAAAAAATATGATGATAAAATCATGCTTTGATCAGATTAGGGATAACAGCTCCCACAAAGTTTTCGCAAAATAGTTTCATAATAAACCTTGTTTATAAGTAACATTGTTGGTTGTATTTATAACAAGGGAACTAAGTGAAGTACAACACTGTGTTTTAACCATAACATCTAAAAATATGTGAAGATATCTGACTGAAATGGCTGGCTTAGTTTTGTTTAAAATTTAGCAGGTTTTATCAGACAGTCTTCTTGGACTTTTGTGGGTTTGTGGTTGTGTTCAAACTAGTATGGTCTATGCTCATATTAAGCCTATTTCCTTTAAAGTGCAGGAGTGTTTAGTTTTCTAAGTTTATCCATCTAAATTCATAATAAAAGTAGTCAGTAACTTACACTCCCTGTAGTATTTATTTGAGATACTCCTTCAAGGATTCTGTAGGTTAAGGAGAGATTTATGAACACAGACTGATGTGTGTGAGCCTGGGCTTAACCATGTGTTACAGCATTGGCAGTTGTTTATATTGTATGTTGAACAACAATTTCAGCAGATTGCCAGCTCTGGTGTCACTCCTTAAGGTTATCAGAGTCTATAAAACAAACCAGAATAATTCTGGTCTTGCACACAAGAATGATCCCTCTTCAATTTAATGATGTCTTAAATTGGAATGTTCTTTTAAAATGTTTTTGGCAGATAAAAGAAGGAACGGGTGTCTAAAAGGCATGTCAGCTACAGTAGCCACCCGAAGACAAGGCAAAAGGGGAAGTAGTGGTCAAGGGAAGTGATGAACTGTGATGGGATTCATAGCTAACTAGCATTTCCAGATGTGATCTTAAAGTTTTATCTTAATTAGTTCTCATCATATTTATCTTCTAGTCTGATTGGAACACTTTCAAGTTCTTTGAAGCATTTTATTTCCTGGCACAAAAGAAGAAAAATCCCACAGTCAAAACCTGTTTCCAACTGATTTCCTCTTTCCTTGTTTAGGGTTTCATTTCATCATTTTATGCATACTTGAATGCTCCTCCTGGCTTCTAATTTTCTCTTGACAGTTTTGTTTTTGATCTAGTTTCAGTAATTGCAGAATATTCAGGAAATTACCTAAGGTTTTGTCTTGAGGTATGTAGAGAAAGGAGTGGGAGAAGTCCATTGTTCTATGTAATAGTCTATGAAGGTGTCAGATTAGCTACAGGCTGCTGGACATTTTCTTTAAAAAATAGCTCCTGGTATAAACATAATGCGTGTCTTTGTAATATATTTTAGCCTCATCTGCATTGTTTGAAAATCTGGTCCCGCCTTTAGCTGAAAGTAAGTCCAGGTTACTCTGTGTGGGCGATAAAGGGCATGTTTGATTTTTCTCATTTAGGGGTTAAAAAAGGTTGAATATTTGGTATACTAGGATATCATTATATAAGCAGTGTTTCTTTGTGACTAGTTACTGAAACAGTCTCAAATCTGGAATAATTTTATTCAATCACCTTCTGGAACTCCTGTCTTTTCAGAACTTGGTCTTGTATGCAGCTCACCATTGTCCACTGTATTTTGCCCTGTCTCTTCAGTGAGATATGATGAGTCTCAAGCAATGGTCATAGGTGATGTTGTTTACATCTGGATGTTTCTTAAATGTTACCATCTGAGACCAGGGTAGTCACCTAAACTAATTCAGTTTCTTATTTTGAGAAATTATTAAGTTACAAATACTGGATTTATAAATAGTCTCCTTTGGGTTTTTTATGCTGGAATTTTCTATATTTCTATTTTCCTGTTTTCATTGAGTCCTATCTTGTTGAGCATCTTTGTGTTTGTTTTCTGCAAAGTACTATACTTTATCTGTTATGTATTTCTCTTGTTGTTATCTTACTTTTTTTTTTTTCTTTTTGCTTAGATATTGAGGTTTCTAAAGAATCTCACAGAAGAGGTTTTACTGCTATTAAAGTAAGGAGAGCTATGATATCCTGTCTAGGTAAAGAAGGACTTTAGTGTCCTTTTACAGTAGATAACACACGAAACCCAACCATATTGCTCTAAATAGCTAAAAATGTCTTGAAAAAAAAGCAAAACATGTGGCTTTAGCAGCTCAAATAAGTGGAATAAGAATGAAAACTTCTTGAGGAAAAGAAGTCCTCCAGAAATCAGATTTGAAATGGTCAGTGCAATAAATGGTGATGTTGCAAGCAACAGGAGACACCATGGTGATAGGCAGGGCAGCTGTTTCAGAGCTGGTTTAGAGCCTTCTCTGTGCTCCAGCCCTTGGCCAGGGTTCTCACTTCAGTAATCAAGACTGAATTATTCGAGCTGCAAAGTGAGTGGGGCACAGAGCTGATCCTCTGCCAAGCTGGCTCAGGGCAGGCAGGGTGTTCTCGCTCCAGTGCCCTCACAGATACATCCCTGTGGCCTCCGGGTGAAGTGGAGCAGCTGCACCAGGGCAGTGCAGTGTTTGGGCTGATAAACCTGCAGCTATCAGCACACAGCCCTGTGCCGAAGCCCACCCATGCAACACGCACACGCATCTGTTCCCATTGCTGTCTGATCGTACGTGATCTGTTTGATCCCTTTGTTGCAGGAATCCACTCTCTAGCCATTACTGAAGATAATGAAAGAAGACCCTCATTGGTCTTGCATTTTACAGATTTTCTGTACAAAAATTCTTAATTTAAGTGATCAGTTAAGTTAATGTCTGGAAGCTCAGGTCAAAGGGGGCCTTAACAACCACAGGATGCTGACAACTGTACAGTAATTTAAGGGAGTTGTGGGAGCTCAAGCTACAGAAGTGCTTGAGGTCTCAATCAATCATGCTCGCTTCAGTATTGATTCATAGGAGAGCTGCTTTCGCTTGGGCTAAAGTGAGGAGAGTAATTGAGGTGTAATAACTGAGAGTAATTGAGGTATAAACTGAGCTAACTGCTCCAGTAAAATCTACCCTGACTTAACAGGGCCAAATTAGGTAAATTGGCTTGGAAAATTTTTTTATTTTTGGAAGACTTCCTAATGCTATATGATAACTGGCACAAAAGTGTGTTCTTAACCTAAAATAGAGGGGTGGGTTGACCCTGGCTGGGTGCCAGGTGCCCACCAAAGCTTCTCTATCCTTCCCCTCACCTAGACATGGCAGAGAAAATATGATTAAAGGTTCCTGAATCAGCAGAGATGCAGGGAGGGATCACTGACATGTTATTGTCATGGACAAAAGTGTCAGTTCAGGGACATTAGTTTCTTACCAGTCAAATCTGGGCAGAGTAATGAGAAATAAATCCCAAATTTTAAAAAAAAAACTTCCTCTTACCGTGCAGTGATGCAGGGGGGTTGTGGTCAATTCATCACACATTGTCTGCCTCTCCTTCCTCCTCAGGGAAAGGACTCCTTACACTCTTCCCCAGCTCCAGTGTGGGGTTCCTCCCACAGGAGACAGTTCTGCATGAACTGCTCTGGTGTGAGTCTTTCCCACAGTCTGCAGTTCTCCACAAACTGCTCCAGTGCAGGCTTCTCCCAGGGGTGCAGTCCTTCAGACACAGACTGCTCTGGCGTGGGTTCCTCTCTCCATGGGTCCACATACCCTGCCAGGAGCCTGCTCCAGCATGAGCTTCAATGGTCACAGCCTCCACTGGGCACGTCTGTCTGCTCTGGCATGGGTCCTCTGTGGGCTGTAGGAGCACAGTCTGGCTCACCATGGTCTTCCCCATAGCCGGCATGGGAATCTCTTCTCCAAAACTTGCATCACCTTCTTCCCCTCCTTCCCTGACCTTGGTGTCTGCAGAGTGGTTTCTCTTGCGTGTTCTCACTCCTCTCCTCTGGCTGCAGCTGTGCAGGTTTCTTCCTCCCTTCTTAGATATTATCCCAGAGGCACTACGATCATTGCTGATGGACTCAGCCTTGTCTTGCAGCTGGGTGGCACTGGCTCTGTCTGACACGGCAGGGAGTTTCTGGCATCCTCTCACAAAAGCCACCCATGTAGACCCCCCACTACCAAAATTGTGCCCTGTAAACCGAATGAAGCACAACAATCTACAGGATTGTGGTTTTCCTTTGGTGATAATTGCAGTGAAAAGTATAATAATTTAATTACAATAAACCCTGTGTTCTTGGTCACTGATGCATTTCAGCGTATGAATCTGTCAGTTCCTTGGGAAGGATCTTCTCAAGTTGTTTCTCTTTTTGATGAATCACTTCAGTTGTCATAAAGTGGCTTATAAATTCTTATCTTTCAGAGCAGCTCTGATATGAATTAAATGCAGCTGCTGTTTATGAAGAACAGTAGCATATAGTTTTTGCTTTCTTTTGGCTTTTGCTTGGTGAAATGTAAAAATGCCCTTTTTTGAGTACAATTTGATTCCTTTTGTATCAGCCTGTTGAAAAGGTACATGCATTCTTGAAAGCCTTTCAGAATTTGGATTGATACACATATTAACTTGTGGCAATATTACTGCTTTTCTGCAGCTTTGTACATAATTTTGCTTGTACTAGGAATGTCAGTATTTAAATGTAGTTATTTCTCGACAATTGCACTTGGAGAAAGATATGATTTGTGAGCTGTAGTAATAAATGCTTAGGATGTTTTACACTCCATTTGTCTGGAAGCAGCTCACTTGTGTAGAAAAGACAGGATTTAAAAAATAACAGAACCAGAAAGTATTAAATCTGATAAAGCAACTACACTAGTTTTACTAATCCTGGTGAGCAGTTCTAAGGAGTAAACTACACCATTTTCCTAGATTTTATGTATATATTCACATAGGTAACTTTCCAACTGTGAATTCTGAACTGAATCCATTGTACTTTTTCTTTACTGTTTATGTGTTTATTTATGACTGTTCAAGCACTTGTGTGCTTGACAGGCTTGTGTTAAAATCATGGAATGTTCATAGCAGGACCCACTTCAGGATTTATGGCATTACTTAAAAAAAGACACGTTCTCAAGGGAAGTGTTGACAGTTTCTCTGTATGTGCTGAAATACATCAGAATCAGAATGAGTCTGTCCAGGCTGGAACTGGGAATTTTACTAATATCTTAGTGTTTACATTAAAAAGACAAACGTTTTCAAAGATCCTGAGACAGGATCTTTGTAAATACGCAAAGACAATTGTAATGCATTTCTTGGCAAGCTTAATGCAAAATGAGGTGGAAGCAGATACTGACTTAATGTATAAATATTAATGTGTATATATACTATTTTGTCTCACCAAGAAAACTGAGTTTTACAATTAGCTGATAAAATATAGAGGCTAGTAAAGGGGACTGCAGTTACAATTCTTACTCTCTGCAGTTTGTTTAGTTATTTGTGACATGTCCTAGCTGTGCTGTCTTTAAAAGATGCATCATCACTTTCATAAGGAAAATGAAGTTATTTGCATCCCTTAGTATAGACAGGAATTAAATATATGTGGATGGATATCTTACTAAAAAGGGAAATAAATCAGTAATTAAACTGCACAGATGGGGATAGAGATAATTAAAATATATATAAAAATTGGCTTTACAAGCCATAAAAAGAAACCCATCTGTTTTAAAAGAAAATACAACCAAGTATAAAATCAGCTTGACTCGTAATTTTTTTTCATAGCTCTTGAACATCTGTGCAAAGCACTTTAGTAGTGTAAGTAATGATGTGTTTCCTTTTATCAGCAAAGATTTCATTTACAGGAGTAGAAGGCTATAAATACAATGCAAACACTGCTGAGCCCACAAGTCTAACTTGGATTGCTTCCATCCAAATTTGTTACAGGGGTGCTGCTGCTCTGTTTTGAGGCTTTTATTAGTGCAGGCTCCTGCCTCCATGTTGCATCTTCCCTGAAGGTCACAGAAACAGTCATCATCTGCATAATCGTGCTTTCTGAAGAAAATAGTATGTAGGAATTAATTTTATGAAAGAATTTTTTATTGCATTCATTTTCCTTCCAAATTTTGCATGTATTTACACAGCAACACTATACTGACCATTGCCTTCTTCCTTTCTTGGGATTTTTTGGGCCTTTCAGTACTTAAATTTATTAAGTCCATAATCCAGAGAAGCCATTTTCCATTTTGTTTTACTCAGTTGTCAGATTATGGGGTTTTCTTCTACATTTTCATCATAGTTCAAATCTGTTGAAATACATTGCAAAAAAAATCCGTGAACTTTTGTGTCTGGTGCCTTAAGTGCCCAGTGTATTTTTGGATGCTTAGGAGCACAGCTGGAACCCAAATGTGTTCATATTCCTCTCAGAATACATCTGGCCAAAACTGAGGATACCTAAATTTTGAAGGTAACTGTTATCTGCAGTAACATGTCAAATTGCCTTACATTTTTAATAGAGGGAAATAAATTGTGTGTTTTCTTAGCAAAACTATGTAACTTTCTGATGTGACATTAACATTAGATTGATCCAAATTTCGCTGATGCCAGGAAATAGTTTTTCTCTTAATGGGGAAAAATGTCTTATGACTGTCGTTCAAAGGTAATAGAAAATTAGGTAAAAAAGGGAAGCATATATAAGTAAAATGATTTTTTAAAAAAAGAAAAATTTCAGTATTTTAAGCAAATTTGTTAAAATCAAGCAAAATATTTAAAATCTTTACACAATTAAATTAGTACCAGACCAGCTACTATAATCTAGTAACAAACCCTTAGGAGTCTGTAGTGACAAAATTGATAAGAAATTTCAGATTAAACAGAACACCTCATGTAAATATTCTTAGAGTTTTGATCAGATATTTATTTGTCTTTGGCTTTAGTGAGCAGAAGGAAAACTTAATTCTGTGTAAGAAACCAAGGTTTCTCTGTTCTTCCACAGAGCATATGCAATTATTTAGTATAGCCTACACTAATTGTGTTGCAGTTTATTGTGGGGTGCATAAATCTTCCTATGAAGAAGCTTTATTTTCTTTGCTTTTCATTTTGCTACATTTGAACCACTGGATCTAAAAGTTTCTATGCAATGAGCAGATTTCTTTAAATTTTGTGAGAAATATTATTGTCCTCTGAAGAACAAGATTTGGGGAACTATATTGCTGGTCTGTATTAAGGAAAATGGAAATGCCTTCTTACAGACACGTTTGTACTTGGGGTGACTACTTGAATGTTAATGGGCTGCTGATGAAGGCAGAGATGTATAATTCCCATCACTGTGGAAATTTACCTCCAAACTGACTGTGTTTTTGTAGGAAAGATGGAGATAATGCCACTGCCAAAAGATACCATCTACTGAAGAATGTTTTGCCATCTGACAGTTCCTGCCTGGCCAAGGCGAGCAGTTCCTCATTGCCTCAGTGCCATGACTTGAGGGGCTGAAATGGGAAGGGACTGCGGAGGGGACAAAAATCGCATAGGTATGCAGATAGGAAGAGAATGAAAAAGTGGGCACTGCAGCTGGCAGAGGAGCACTGGGCAGGGCTTTAAGGAGAAAATACAGTAGGAGTGATCACAAGTACTGACAGGAACAAGGATGGAAGATATGCAGGGTTTGGAGCATTCACCTTCTGGAGCGGACAGCTGGAGTTTTCATTTCTAGACAACCTTTCTGTTTAGCCATAGCTAAAACCAGACTGAAAGGTTCTTTTCTAATTTGCCTTCATTAATTCAAAAATTAAGCATGTGCAGAGGATTTGGTATTTAATTGAATGAATAGTAGCAGCTAGGAGTCAAAATGGCCCTAACTGACTATTTCTGACCCAGGCTTGAGCCCTTGTGCTTTGAACTTGCTAATCTTCCAGCCCTAGGCTGCCATGTCCCACACCTTTGATCCTTCACTTTATTGTAAAGTGCAAAATTGAAAAAGAGCAATTACATTTCTGTAAGATGGATGGAATAATGGCTGCATGCTTTTAATTTTTGTTTGTGGGCAAGGAACAGAAAATTACACCCAGAATTTAGTAAAGAATAGAAGCATTGAAATTTCCTATGCTCAGAAACTGGGGAAGGTCAGGCTAAGTCTTTCACTGCATCAGTGGTTTTGAGTTTTTGTAAGAGAAAAAGAGTGTATGGAGAGAGACGTAATGCTGTTTATTAGAGCTACTCAATATAGGTGGGAAAATTTGGTCATACAAGCCTCCTTCAAGTCTGCAATGCAATATAATTTCCTATTAAATACAATTGGAAAAGAATTATTTGGCACTTTCATTACATGAAATCGCTTAGATTGTCTAAGGAAAAACTTCAGTGGGTGGGATGGAGAGTTGACAGGATTAGAAATGTAATATAGTCATTTATTCCAATAGGATGGTAAGCTATGGGTCGTCTTTTTGTTTACAGAGCATGGAAATGAAATTATATTTTATACTTCTAAAGTACAACAATTTAATATTTTGCTAAAGGACCCTGTGTTTCCTAACTTTTAAGTCTTAATTTTCAGACTTGAAGTTATTGTAAGTTTGGGGCGTAATTTGTGTAGAGCTTTTGGGAAGTGAATATTCTAGCTACTTGTATTTGCAAACCCTGTGTTTATGCAAGTTTTTATTCTTTGCAACTTTGTTGGAGATATTTGGGTTATTGAGCGTATTGAATTTATAATCCATTTCTGGAAGGTAAATTTGTAGGTAATGAAGGGGTTTCTGAGGGTCTTAATGTGCTTACTGTAGTTCTCAAGTGGCTGTCTATTTTAGAAAATTAGTGCTGGTATCATGTGATTTAAAGTCAAGTGTTGTGACAATCTATTTGTTTGATTATGGTCAACAGTTTTTACTATAATGTTTGAACTGATAACTTCTGGGTCATTTTCAGTGGTCCTAAATTGAAAAATTACTCATGCATTTCACCAATATATTTCAAAACCTATATAAAAAGAAATTTGTAGTGATTATTTAAAATAAGAACAATAAGCTTCTGGGTTTTATATACCTAAGAATATAAGTGTATTTCCACATAACTGCCAAGGAGGTGTGTAGAAATAAACATGTAGAAAATATTTTCAAAGATTAATGAAACCATTAGATTAACTTTTCTGTATACTACTTCTCATCTCGGTGTTTATTTATACAGTCAGCAAAAAAGCTGCGTGGCAGTCAGTTAGAGTGCATAGTCATGTTACTGGCCTATGGAGAGTTGGAAAGTGATAAATAGAAAAGGAATTAAGTTTGAAACCAGTTTGTATTGTACTTTATTTTCAAACCTTTAGCATAAGTTTTAGCCTATTTACAGAAAATTAGTATCTTTGTGGATTCTGCCTTCTTAGTTTTGGTGGATATGACTGGTGTCCAAGACTAAGATAGTATTTATTTCAACAGAGGAATGTCAATACACTGTTTCCCTGAATTTAGGTAAGCAAAAGTTATCTTATGGTCTTCACTAAGTTTTTATACTTAATCTTTCTAAAACTGAAGGCTTTTCCAATCTTTAAGACTTTGGAACCCAGCAAAATGAGGGGCTTGGTGGCTCTCCTAGGTTAACATAGCTCTCCTAAAGTAACCTAACAAAAAACTGTGTGCCAGATTCTTGGGAGGTATCCAATAAGATATTCAACTCCTTCTAGGCAGAGTGAAGTGCATTTGAAGGCATTCTAGGGCAGCCATGCAAGGATTTCCAGAATCAGTCTTTAATCATAGCATGGAAGAATAGTTTGGGTTGGTAGGGACCATAAAGATTATCTGGTTCCCACACTGCTCATGTGGGGAGGGACACCTTTCAACTAGACCAGAGCTCCATTGCTCAGAGCTCCATTCAACCTGGCCTTGAACACTTTCACGGATGCAGAATCCACAGCATCTCTGGGCAACTCGTGCCAGTGCCTTCACTCCCTTCACAGTAAAGAATATTTTCCTAATATCTAGCCTAAACATACTCTCCTTTCAGTTTGAAGCCATTGCCCCTTGTTCTGTCACTACACTGTCTTGTAAAAAGTCTCTCCATCTTTCTTGTTAGGCTCCCTTCACGTATCAGAAGGCTGCAATTAGGTCACCCCTAAGCTTTCTCTTTTCCAGGCTGAACAATCCAAATTCTCTCGGCCTTTCCTCATAGTAGAGGTGCTCAATCACTCTGAACATCTTGGTGGCCTCCTCTGGACTCACTCCAGGCAGGTCCCTGTCCTTCCTGTGCTGGGCCCCCAGAGCTGATGCAGTGTTCCAGGTGGGTCTCACCAGAGCAGAGCAGAGCAGAGGGGCAGAATCCTCTCCCTGGCCCTGCTGCCCACGCTGCTCTGGATGCAGCCCAGGACACGTTTGGCTTTCTGGGCTGGGAGTGCTCATGGCTGGGTCATGTCCAGCCTCTCACCCACAGCACCCCCAAGTCCTTCTCCCCACGGCTGCTCTCCATCTGCTCCTCCCCAGCCTGTGCTGATACAGGGGGTGGCCCTGACCCAGGTGCAGCACCTTGCACTTTGTTAAACCTCATGGGATTCCCATGAGCCCAAGTCTTAAGCTTGTCCATCTGGATGACCTCCTGTGCTTCAGGTGTGTCAACACAAATACACTACTCAGCTTGGTGTCATCTGCAGACTTGCTAAGGGTTCACTTGATCCTGATGTGTGTGTCATTGATGAAGACATTAAACAACACTGGTCCCAATATGGACATGTGAGGGACACCACTTGTCACTGATGTCCATCAGGATACGGAGCCATTGACCATCACCCTCTGAATGTCACCATAGATGCTTTAAACCTTAAAGAACCCAGATGACACTAGAGATGAAAATATTAAATCTATTTTCCAAATAAAAGATAGCTGATTCTTCTTCTTCCCTGTTGAAACTCAGCGAACAATTGATCAGATCAGCGTATTTGCAATAGTGGTAGGAACACTAATGATTATATCTCTAATTTCTGGTTTTAGTACATTTTGCCTTACTGGAAGGAAGTTCCAATACATTATTTTTTTCTTCCTTTTGATAAGATTTGGGAACCTAATATATGAGTGAGGTCATTTGCACATTTTATTATATTGTTCTCAGAAGGCAAAAGCTACCTGGTTTTGAGGTAGATACACTTGATATTTCAACCCATCTTCCTAAAACTTTTGTTAATGCAACTTGAATGTCAATATCCTTTGTGGCTTAACTACTGTTTACATTCCCTCATTCTACATCTGTCTTCACTCACAATACAGGAAGAGTATTTTTGTTGACACATAAGAACTTATTTGCATTATCACCTCTCTAGGGAGTTCTTTGTTTCTTTCCCCATTTTGTTCAGTATTCTAAACAAATATGGTCAACCTCAACAGCAGGTGATTCTTCCATTCTATTCTACCATTGTGGGTCCCACCTGATGTACTGCATCCAGTTCTGGAGTCTTCAGCAGTCTTCTTTCTCTCATGAAGAAAGACATCAACCTGTTAGAGGGAGCCCAGAGAAGGGCCACAAAAAATGGTCTGATTACTGAAGCTCCTATTTTATGGTGACAGGCTGAGAGAGCTGGGGGTGTTCAGTCTGGAGAAGAGAAGGCGCCAGGGAGACCTCATTGCACTATCCAGTACTTGAAGGTAACTTACAAAAGGAGGGTGAGCTTTTTGCATGGGCAGGGTGAACTTTTTACATGGTCAGATAATGATATGATAAGGGGGGAGGGTTTTAAACTAGAAGCAGAGATTTAGATTAAATGTTAGACAGAAATTCTTTACTCAGAGGTTGGTGAGGCACCAGAACAGGTTGTCCAGAGAAGCTTTGGATGCATCATCCCTGGAAGTGTTCAGGGCCAGATTAGTTTATTGAAAGTTGTCCCTGCCCATGGCAGGGATTTAGAACTAGAAGGTCTTTAAGGTCCCTTCCAACCCAAACCATGGTATGATTCTACGACTGTCTCATTTTACTTTCTATAGGATTTGGTATGCATAGTTGTAACAGCAGTAATAGCTCTCTGTAGGCACACATCCAAGCAGATAAATTTAATAAACCCATTAGGTAGATTTCAAGCAGTTCTCAAATGTTATTTCAACCTGATAATAAAAGAAAGTTGTGTAAGAGTTTGTCTTAATATATGGTGTCATCATTGTTATTAAATAGAACTATTGGCCACCTTGACAGAGTAGTTATTTTCTTAATACTCATGCTATTAAAAAAAATGTAATGTTATCCTACAGAAATAGCCTCAGCTATGTATAGTTCTGTTTTTGTTCCTTTAGGGAACTATACCCTTTTACAGTGAGAGAAAAGAGAACAGTAAAATGGATTTTTGCCCTTTGTTTCAATTTTTACTCTTCTTTCCCTGTTCTTTTCTGTCCTACATGCTCCATTCAAAGCACAAATCAAGCCAAACAAAAATTTAATGAAACCTAGGGCAACTAATGTCTGAATTATTTAGGTCAATTGGTTTAGTAAAAAATATGAGGTTCTTAATATTTTTTCTGAATTGTTTTCACCCAGAATTCTCCAAATATATAATCCCATCCATTTTGGTACCCCAAACACTTCCCTATTTGTTATCTTTTGGGGTTTTTATTTTTGCTTTGTTTGGTTTGAAAATCTATAAATATAGAAATGCTTTCTATATATTTTATTTTTCTGTGACAGAATATTGTGTAAAACAGAATGATGTGACATAATGTAAAATAAGACATAGTGCATATAAATTATGAATTCCATAATGAGTTAAATCACCAAGCTAGACACACTTTGGTGATTTGTAAGAAACTCATTACTGAAGAACCAATCAATGAATGTGCAGGTCTTTTACTACCTGGAAAAGAAATTAGTTTCAAATCTATGACTTGAATAGGAGGGTAATACCACTTTTTTTCATAACATAAATCTTCATATCTCTATTAAAACCATTAATATTTTCTACCATAAAACCACATGAAGGAATATAAAATGGGTTTCAAATTATCACTCTCTAACTGAAAGACTTTTTCTTTTTATTAATCAATCACACTTTCCAATTCAGAAGTCCAACAATTAAGTACCTTGTTAAGGGTATTTTCTAATACTGGGAGCATGAAGAATCACTGTCCAGTCTTAGATGTCTTGTTCCCATGAAGCATATAACTAAGTAGGCTTGGATTTTTTTTTATTTTTAATGTAAGAGTGATTGTCGGTGATGCTATAAGAATACAGTCATATTAATTAATGTTATATTTTCATACCATCCAGTCAGAAAGCACAGCTATGCCTGTGGAAAAGTATAATGGCAATATAATTAGGATTTCTTCTAAGGAAAACATTGTAACAGACATCCTGCCATGCTTACGTTATTTTAATTGGATGTTTAGCTCAAGGGCGTTCATAATTTATCATAAACTTTAATGGTAATACAATCACCTGGAAGGAAGCTATAGTTATCTCCTTGATTACACCATAAGAAATGAAATCCTAATTTGAACATCCTTGTTTTAATATTCTTTTACTGACATGGCAAGAAGGGAAGACTTGGTTGACAAGGAGATCATGCTGTTCAGTTTCTCAGCTGGGTAATGGCTTGATGTAGTGAAAGTGTAAAGAAATTAAATAAAAAACAGATTAAATCTGGCCTATCATGCAGAAATCTGGCCAGTATGCGGACTGATTAAAAATCTTTATGTTAAGGGGATGAAGTACAACAGGAAGTCTTACTGTATTGATTTTGCCTGTTTTGTCTTTGGAAGAACTTGGACTTCTTGGATGCTCTAGTTCAGTCATTAGTTCCCCAGTGGTAACTTCTGAGAAACTACTTTTAAGTCTATCAGCCACCAGAACCAGGTTTCTGTAATTCCCAAATTTTGTTGAAGTTGTTATAAATGTTATGATTAACCTTATTATAAGAATGGAGTATTTATTTAGTGGAGATTAGAGAGGCTTGGTCCCTATTAGGTAGATCTACTGGTACTTCTGCTTTCTTAGTTAATATTAGAGTTTAAAATATGACTTGTCAATGTATTTACAGGTTCCCAAGATATGCTTACCAAAAAAGAGCTTAGTTCATTCTTCATCAGTCTATGTTTATTGTTTTGTAGTCCAAAGATGTTGAAAATCCTGGTTTAAGTATGATAATGTGATATGATACATGATGTGATACACTTTTTTACTGAATATATTTTTCTGGGGGAAGTTATCAACATTACATTCTGTAGGCTTGATCTTTGTGGTGAGCTTATGCTGACACCTTGCAGTTGGCCATTATGAGCTACCAAATCGTTTTTACCCTTGATCAGTAAGGATTCTCATTGCTCTTGTGCCTTATAATGTCATCTTGGATATTCTCATTTTTTGTATATTTAATCCTTTTAGCCACATGCTAAGTTCTGAGCTTCAATAATTTTAAAAGCCTTATCACCCTTCAGTACTTTATCACACATGTTTTCTGTTTCTCCATTTTTCATCTGCTGACTTTCTATTTCTTTGTCCCAGTAAAAAATATATGTCTGATTTACGTTATTTATTTGTAAATTATTCATGTTTTATTGTTACTGCATGACTGTGTGTTTCCTCTGTAAAGTTAATATTCCTAGCACTAGAAAAATCTCGCTGGAGGCAATTCTTAGTTCCAGTTATTTTAGAGGCTTTGCTCTCAGTACTCAACTCAGTCATGTGCTTCTGTCTGGAAGGGTAGACCCTCCAACCCAGGCAGGCAAGACCTGTTCATAGTGGGAAGACAAAGCCTCACCACTGTATGAGTGAGCAAAGAGGGTAACATTGAAGGAATTGGCTGATGTAGTTGCCAAGCTACTCTCCATGATTTCTGAAAAGTCAAGGCAGTCAGGTGCCATCTCTAAACTGAAGAGAGATGGATTTGATGGACGATCAGTGGGTGAGGAATTGGTTGGATGGTGACATCCAAAGAGTGGTGGTCAACAGCTCAGTGTCCTGATGGAGGGAGATCCATGACCAGTGGTGTCCCCCAGGCATTTGTATTGGGGCCTGTGCTACTGAAGGTCTTCATCAATGTGGATCATGTGAAGGATCAAGTGAAGCCACAGCAAGTCTGCAGATGACACCAAGCTGAGTAGTGTATTTGTGTTGACACACCTGAAGAACAGGACTCAAGACTTGGGCCCATGGGAATCTCACGAGGTTTAATAAGCGCAAGGTGCTGCAACTGGGTTAGAGCAGCCCCTGGTACCAGTACAGGCTGGGGAGGAGCAGATGGAGAGCAGCCGTGGGGAGAAGGACTTGGGGGTGCTGTGGGTGAGAGGCTGGACATGACCCAGCCATGAGCACTCCCAGCCCGGAAAGCCAAACGTGTCCTGGGCTGCATCCAGAGCAGCGTGGGCAGCAGGGCCAGGGAGAGGATTCTGCCCCTCTGCTCTGCTCTGCTCTGGTGAGACCCACCTGGAGCACTGCATCAGCTCTGGGGTCCCCAAAAAGATGACATGGGCCTTTTTGATCAAGTCCAAAGGAAACCTATGAAGATGATTCAGAGTGATGGAACACATCTCCTAATGAGACTGAGAGAGCTAGGGTAGTTCAGCCTGGAGAAGAAAAGGCTCCAGGGAGACTTTAGAGCAGCCTCCCAGTACCTGAACAGAGCCTTAAAGAAAGCTGCAGAGGTACTTTTTACCAGGGCATAGAGTGTTAGAAGGGGAAATGGCTTTGAAAGTGAAGGATGATCAGTTTAGATTAGATATAAGAAAGACAATTCTTACAATGAGGACGATGGAACACTGCAACAGATTGTCCAGGGTGTTGGGAGATTCTCCACCTCTGTGAATATTCAAGGTCTGTGTGAATGAGGCTCTGAGCAACCTGTTCCACTTGAAGATGTCCCTGGTCATTGCAGCGGGGGTTGGACTAGATGACCTTTAAAGCTCTATTTCAATACAACCTATTCTATAATTCTATATTTCTGTAAGTCCCTCTTACCTCATGTGGATAAAAAGATATGGCACCCAGAGAGGGGCATTTCTCAGTGAATCATTGCTTTAATGATCCAAGATTACCACTCAGCAGTATTTCCTGCCATGGGCAACCCTTTGTCATAGCTCTAAGTCTCCCAGACCACTTCCACATGAATATAAATACATTGTTATGGCTGAGTGTTTAAACACACTTCAGTGTGTTTATGTAATCTATTTCAGAGAATCACATAGAGTCAATCAGGTTGGAGAAGATCTTTTAGATCATCTATTCCAACCTGTGACCTAACCCCACCTTGTCAACCAGATCAGGGCGCCCAGGGCCACATCCAGTCTTTACTTAAGCACCACCAGGTGTTTTCCTACACTGTTTTTGTTGTAGATGTTTAGGCATTAATGTAAACAAAATATTTAATGTAGGCAGGCTGTTAATTTGTTTGATTGATGAAGTATTTAAACAGAATTCATGGTGTTACTTGATGGAAGCTATGGATGCTATTCTTTATACATCATTTCAACATCATCTGACAGTGCTGGAATATAAATCTGTCCTCAATTGGTTATGCAAGCATTTATTGAATTTTTCTTTGAATAATTAAAGGATTCAAAAGCTTCTTTAGAGGGTAAACCCAGCAGTTTTCTGAAGTGTATTTGCAGTGAAATGATAACTTCTTGAGATTAAAAGAAAAAAGAAAATTGTAGCTGGTAAACAGCAGCGAGGAAAACAAACTGCATGCCTGTGCCTCAAAAGAAATAAAATTTTAGATGCATAATTATAGGTTATGTTGAAATATACAGAGAGTTATGGGATTTTTTTTTTCAACCAGTCTCATTTTTTCTTGACTTCTTGACTCAATGACATTTAAAACAGTTTTTCTCATTTCAGTGTTCGAGATATTTTTATTTGTAATATGATTTACTATTAGGAGTTACAAATATTTCAGACATGAAAAGACTTCCTTTCAGATGTGCCTTTACTGAGGAGAAAATATCTCTAGAAATACCAGACAAGTGACAGCAAAGGCAAGTGCAGCATTCTGTTATTTCTTCTCTGCAGATCTGTTCAGGCGAGAGATCTGAACAAAATCTGTGTTGAGAAACTCACCGATCTCCTTCCCCTTTGATTCCAGACTTCAGGGGACAGCAAACTTCAGTCTCCTGGCATTTCTGCCTGGGATCACTGCTGCTCTGACTAGTGTTCCTGGGCCACTTTTGTGCTGAACTTCAGATTAGTTTTAGAAAATTCTCCTTTTTCATTAACCTAGTGATTTTTTGTTATGGCCCCCTGTAACTAAATCTCCTTATTCTGGCTATGTGAACATTCCTGGTATGGCTTAATTTCCCCGTGGGAGGAGGTGGGTGTAGGTAAAAGTTGCATTGGTGTAGTGTTAAGAGCACACCATCAGTATTTATTTGCTGGCAAAGCAAGCCCTATGTGCAGCAGTTCCCTGCCTTGTTTTTTTTAACAGTTCAGAAGCATTTTATTATCAAAGAAGAGATCTGCTGGTGCACTGCATTCTTCCATATGTGGCAAGATATGCTCCCTGATCAAGAAGTTCCTTCCAGTTTATCTAACCTTTCCAACTTTTGCACAGTCGTGTAAGTTAATTGATCCTCACCACTCCCCAGGATAAGTTGGCATCCCATCTGTTTCCTCTTGTCGCGGTTTCTGTTTTGACTTTTTGAAATTACGCTTTCTTATTAACTTCTATTCTCCACCTTCTTGGGCTTTTGAGGCAATTTTAACAAACAGATGTTTCTGCTCAGGCAGTACTTTAACCAGCTCTACTTGACCAAGAAAAAAGCATAGAGTATTCTCATTTGTCATTTGTCTGGTAGGTGTACATGCAGTCTTATTAATCAAAAAGAACCATTACATTCTCCACAAGATGTTATGCTGCACTGTTTATGGCATCACCTGTGTGATACTAACAAATCAGCCAGCTTTTTTAATTGCATGAAAGTTCAGCTAAAGAAATTTCTGTTGGTATAATTTTGTTTAGCTGGATGTGTACAATACAACCATTAAGACTGTGTATTTCATCTTCAGGTATGCTGTACTCAACTTGTAAGACTCCCAGTGCATAATTCTGGGCATATATAGAACATGGGGCGGGGGGGAAAGCATGTGAATAAATGGAAAGATATCAACTAAACAAACACAGGAGAATTATTATTTTTTACTGTATCTAAGTGTTTTCCACAAATATGCAGAAGAGTAAGACACTCACATTAAAAGAGGTAGGTGAAAAAATTAACTGTAAAATGATGGGAGTAAGTAGCATCTCTTTAAGACTGAGTTATTCAAAATAATTTTGAATAATGCTATATATTTGCTCTGCATACATGCTGTGTAACACAGGTCATATATTAACAAGTTTTAAAATAATGCTGAATTATCAATGTTTCCAGTCTCCCAAGGTTAATATTTTTTGTGAAAAACTTTTGGAGGAGGTCAGGCACAGATTTCCTAACACTAGTTCTACAGTAGACATTTCTACCACTCTGTTCCTCTTCAAGTTACGTTTCATAATATTGCTTTACTAATTAATATGCAATTGTGTGGCCGTAAAGTAATACAAGTTAAAGAGGTCATGAGGTCTCTTGGTCTTCAAGCAGGATCTGTTTCAAGACTGAAAATCAAAGTTGCAGGCAGCACTGGTAGCACTGGATTAACATCACCTAATAAGTTCCACAACCTCATGTTTTTGCAAACAGAAGTGTCAGGAGGTGACAGACAGATGTGATAGAATGCCTATCACTGTGAAAAAGTAGTTTATATTAAGTAGCTCTTTATAAATAATTGCAATATAAGCTTAAAGGGAGAACTTTCTTGGTACATGGCTTGCATAGGTAAATCCTCTAGTTACAGTAAAGATGATTCTATTATTTCTTTTAATATTTATGGAAAGTGCAGTGCTGTTTCCAAATACCTATGGACTTCTGGAAAGATAGGGCTATTTGGTTTTGCTGTCTTGTATCAAAATGGATTTTGTGGAAACTTAGGTAAAACTGAGTGTAAAAAGCAATAAAAACAGCTTGAGAAAAATATTTATTGCTTTCATTTTAGCCTCAAATTTTAGTCTCAAACAGTAGTACTATTAAAGACTCCAAAAACATGAGGAAAAACCTTTTGTGTCCCAATAATTGGCTTCACTGATGCATAATAGCTCACAGCATTTCCCTTTTGTAGACTATAATGATAAATATACTGTGAAAAGTAAACTCAAATTATTGTTTTCACTTAGAATTTTTCATGTAGACAGAAATGTGACTGACTTGTGAAGCACAGAAATACTGCAGTTTACCTCAGCACTTAGATCTTGGTGTTTGTAGCCCTGAGCCATGATTTTTAAGTTGTTTTTTCAGAAGAACTAGAAACTACAGTGGCTTTTCCTCAAAGTTTTCTTCACATTTAAATTAGTGAGTTACTTCAAAAATAAAAATACTTAGGACTGAATCAGTTAAGAAAGACCTTTTAAGCTCTGGCTGAGCACATAAAATTTACATTTTCTGTAGTGGATGATAGGTTTACTATGGCACAGGCATGCAGATTCTTCAGGAAGATTGATTTTTTCCAAGGAAAATCATAAGTACCAGGAAACCCTTAGTGTCTGACTGCTGTAGTTTGCAGGATTATGCCTTGTAAAATATCACTGCAGTATAAGGAATTTCATGACACAGGAGCATCATGCTTTTCATAGCTGGTGTTGTTATTGGGGCAGGGGCATGCAGAGGGCTTCTTTCTCTTACTCTATGAAATTGTCCTCTCCCAGTGCTTTAAGATTACCCACTCAGAGTACTTGAAGCATAAAGGCTGTAGAAACATTAAATTTTTATGTTGCACCATAGAAGAAAATGTCCCCAATTCTTCTTTCAGCAGAGGAGATTTCATGGATTGAGCGCCCCAGGTTTCTGGGTGCAGGGGGTTACTTTCCCATGCCAGGTGGGGTTACAGGAGTGCAGGTCATATGCTGAGTATCTGAACCCATATCAGCTGGTATGAGAGGAATGAAGTCATTGCAGGGACCAGGCAGCACAGCCTTGGGCCATCACCGGGTGTTAATTTTGTGGGTTCAGCTTTGCTTGGTTGTCATGAAATGGGGCTGGATGGACAAAGACTCTCAAACATGTACGAGGAGATTGCTCTGAACAAGTGAAAACCAGAAAGGATATATTACCACTGCGTTTTTTTAAGAATGGCTCTAGCCAAGTGTGAATGAAATACTGTCCCAGGCACCTTCATACTATCGCAAACCATACTACTCTCTGCTGTAACTCTGTGAAGGGATCCAGTCTTTTTACTGTGCTGAATATATCCATGATAAAAAGTGGTGACCATGCTATCTGTCAGTATTTGGATGGTTTCTTTAGAAGTGTAGGGGTTTTTGTAGGAGGGAAGGCTTTTGAGATAAGCTAAATGTAAACATATGAGCACTGCTGAGTAGGAATGAAAGGGACATGATCTTTGTTGGTGTAACAAAAGGGAAATTTTTAGCAAAAATGCCTTCTGGGGTAATCCTGTAAAGTGAGGTGTGTTGCTAGTTCAACAGTGATACTACCCCCAAGATACCCAAAAAAAGCAAAATTTCCAGTCATTATATATGTTGTATGTGTGGAATCAGCATTTGTGCTTTTTATGCACTTCAGAGGATAGTTACAGTATTCAAATCTTTGGTCAGACGCACAAATACATGACTCCATGTTTTAGTAAGGTTTATCATTAAATAAATATATTACCTTGTTTCACAACACACAGAGAAACAATCCAGAAACTATAATTACTTATCAAATCACTTTTTTATCTTATTTTCCTTAACCCAGAGGGTAGAATTTGATATTTCTGTCTAAATAGTTAACCTTATAGATTTTTTCCATTTTTTTTTTCTGTTGCATGTATTGGAGGCTAATATTTGACAGATTTAATATTTTTCCTCTATATGGCCAAATGTGTCACATAGTGAGAAAGCGACAAGTTAAGAAATAAAAATACTTACACACTTTGCATACATGTGTTATGTAATAGAGTTGATTGTGACTTTCACTTCATTTAATAAATACTTCCATAGGCACACTAAAACTTTAATTATTCTTATTTTACTAACACAAAAATTTGTTTTTTAATGTTATGGTTCAATAATCATTGTGGTCACATCTATGCTCAAGGGTAAGAGGTTGGCAAAGTAACTTTCCTTTTCTTTTTCTCCTTCAAGTTAATGACTAAGCATTTTTCTCAGCTGCATATTTTACAAGTAGATGTTTTGTAGGATGAAATATTTGTAAGTACTCTGATGCATTGTTGTGTATGAGCCTTTAGAAGGGTTTACCTGCTTGCACTGAAGAAATATTGTTATAAAATATGATGTATTACTTTGTGGTCAAGTTTTGCAAAGTTTTTAATATATAGTATGAGTTCTGTAAATAATAAAGCATGTACATAAAACATTAGTGCATAGAGTACACTTGATGCAGGTTATAGATAACCAGAAGACCATTATGTAAGATGTGTAATTTTAATGACAGAATATTTTAGTGACTTGATACAAATGCTGAATTAATTAATTATTAATTAATTATCTTAGAATTTGTGAAATGCCACTAATTAATCAACTCTGTGTCTGTCTCACACTGTATGAGACATGCCAGGGAAGGGTGTTTGGTTTTACAGGGAGCCGCAGCATCCTTTGTGGCAGGGCAAGAACCTTGGCAAGATCCAGTATGGAAGTATGGCCCTGAGGTCATGGGTGATTTGGTTACCAGGAGGGTGGATTGCTCCTTTGCCTGACTTGGGAGAGCCAGAGAACAATTTTGGCATTTGGCAAAGTTTTTAGCAATGACCTGTTATCTAAGGAAGCCACACATGTCCCTCCAAGATGTTCAAAAGGACATGAAGTACATGCATGGGCATGACAGCAGAAAGGCTACTGTGGTAAATCGCCTTCTGTAATGAGGCAAACAAATGGCAAAACTGCAGATGGCTCTACCTTGTGGACTGCAGAGGTATTAGTTCAATGCCATGGAGGGCATGTTCAGCTCCCAAGACTCACATTGTAAACATTTAGCTGGTCCCAGTGCACTTGCTGGTGACTCGCTGTGTAACTCCCTGACAACGTGGACCTGCTTTTCTCTCCTGAGCTCTATCAGTGACTGCGTTTGTAGGAGCAGCCACAAGTCTGAAGATGACTGAACTACACAGAGCTTAAGACATGGTAGGAGAATTAGTTACACCTTTTCCGTGATCGCTCCTCCTTTATCATTCAGACCTGGAAATGAGTCAGATCTTTGGCATCTTCAAAACTGCTGAGTCAGGCATTTCTCTTTCACATGTCAGTGGAAAGATTGGCAGTGTGTAGGGGGTGCTGTTCACTGTCAATGCAGCTGTTACCAGTTTCTTAATCTATCATCCCTTCCACATAACCCTGGTGCTCCTGCTTTGAAGGCTGGTTTGTTCCAAAGAAGGGGTTTCGTGGCACCTGAGGAGGCCGAAAGGCTGTCAGCCTACCTTCCTTAAATCTGTTGACTACTGAAATGCAGCCTTCTCCGCAATTGTTTCACTTAGATAATGTTCAGGGTAATTAAAAACACTTGGCTGTTTCCTTTCACGTACACTGCTGTCCTTATGCTGTTTAATTTGTCTGTTTACGTGGTAAATTAGAAAAGTTCAACTATTTGCCCTTCTTCTTCTAACATATGCTTGTTTTGCTTGTGCAGATTTGTTAGATTTTATTACATTGTCTGCATGGCAAAGTATCTGTGTAGCAGGAGGGTAGCTAAAATCATACACAAAACAACATGAATTTGTACAACCTTCTTGTGTTGCCCATATTACATTTAAGGAAAGCTTTGTGATTTGGAGTGGGGATTTTTGGTTCAAAATTATAAAGAGATGAGATGTCAACAAAGCCTACTAGTACTAGCAGAGCAGCACTGTTTCCTGAAGCACATTATTTTAGCTTTTCTTGATATCACTTGGCTTGGAGCATGCTGAGCTGATTTCAGTTCTCTGACTTGACTAATGTGAGCAGGGAGGTGGGGCGATCATACCTAACTAACCTGTGAATAAGAAGTTAGGTCCCTTTCTTTTGAGTGAACAGCCTTAATGCTGAACTAGCTATTCATTGAATTTATGGCATGCATTTGTAATTTTTCTGATTACTAACCCCTACCTACATGGCAGAACTGAAATCAATCCATCAAACTCTGTTCATTTTGGGGACAGTGTCAGCAACAGCACTTGATTCTGGTTTTTAAGTTGTATCTGTTAATGGTGTGTGTAAAATGGAAGAGCATTCATCACTTTCTCCTACGGCTGTGTTGACTCAAACTTATTTTTCTAGGAAAAGTTAGGAGATATACCTTTCAATATGCAGCAAGATGTAACTTTTATATACATGGCATTTTACTTTCACTCATAGATTATAATTGCACTCTGGTTTCCCTGTTGTTTCTGGTGCAGTATATGCTAAAGTGATGGGCATAATATAAAGATAGCAGTATGTTTTAATCCCTTACAATAATTTGAGTAGTGAAACATGAATCCTTGTTCTGTTTTGGTAGCGCAATGCTTCACAACATTATTACACTGATAAATTATAAACCATAAACAAATGGTTGTGTTTATAAAGCTGTTACATTACCAGTCATTGTTTTTACAGATATAAAGCTATTATGTTATGCATTACACAAAGTGGAAATGTAAGGAAATGTAATGGCTGAGGACTGTAAATAGAAAGAGGATGTTACATATTTTCAGTATAATGTCTGTCTGTAGGAAGGTTGGCTGCTGCCAATTAATAAAATGTAAGTAATTCTTACAAACACTGCATTATTAGGAAAGAATGTATTTATATCTCAAGTAATTGATTCCCCTAATCACAAGCAATCTGTGGTTTATAACCTGATTAAATTGTATGTACTACTTGTTCTGGAAGTCTGATCTAAACTCCTTCTGACAGCTAGAAATTTTCCTTTAATTTCCCACTCACGTAAACCTAAAGCTAGTTTGCTCTCATCACCTCAGATTTACTTCATGTGTTTGGAGACAGAATTAGTCTTATCCTTCATTTCGTAGGATTAAACAAGCCAAATAACATTAACCCCTTCGGCTCCTGACAAATTTCTTTTGCATTGATTTGGTCCCATGCATTTGATAAAGATGCAGGTCCAGAACTGTGTGAAATTGTCTCCTGTGTGTTCCAAAGTGTTCTGACTGATGCAACACAAAATTTTGTTTCCCTTTCTTGTAGATGATTCACACTCAATTTTCGTAATCTCTTCATGTCACCTTGCTGTCTCCTAATATTCTTATGGTCTCTTTGTATGTCAACTATTTCCAGTCTAATAAGGCCCTTTCCTAAGATACTTATTCACCTACCTCTTACAACCGCGAGTGTAGAATTATAGGTATTGTTTTATTTAACGACTTAATTGCTTTAAGTTCTTAATTTCCATGTTCTCTGGCTCTTATGGTTTGTTTTGTCCTCTTGTTTAGTCATTGTGTCATGAGCATTGTCTAAAATTTTTTGCCAGTGTCACTAGCTATGATATTGTTCCTTAGAAGCTTCTGTAATACCTTCCCTCCAAACTGATAATTCCCCACGTATACATAGCTTGTTATTGCTTCTCTGTTATCTAGATCATATACATTTCATAATTTCAGCCTTAGTCCTTATCTTCTCCAGGCTGATGGTATTTCTCAGAGTGCCAAAACCGACTTGCTCAAATCTGTTTTCTTGTCCAGAAACTTATGATTACATATACTGTTGCATTTTATTACAGTATGTATTATTGAGACCATCCTAATGTGCCTATAGTCATCTGAATTTTTTTACGCACTCGACTTGATGCTGTTCAGCAAAACAGTATAATCGCAAACATAGTAGATTTACATGTGTACTTGATGTGGATGAAATGTCCCTTAAACTCACTGGAAATAGTGAATAAATCTTCATCCTTAGCAGACCTAAACCCTAAAGAGCAGAGGGAAGAAAGACCAGAAATAATTCCTGTTCATCTTATTTCTACATTTATTAAAAGTCCAGTTTAGATAAAATGGTCAACAGTTTAGTGCTACTGTGGATTTAAGAAGAGCTCAAGTGGATGGAGGATTAAATTTTATGTCTTTTCCATTAAATGGGAGGAACTCTTCTTAATGCTTGAAGAAAAATTGTGTTAATTTAAAAAGCACCATTTGCATTCACTCTTTTAATATGTGATAGTCTTGCAATAATGAAGTAGGTTGATTTGGGCTTTTGTGTACATGTAATAAGAACTTTCCTTTTTTATTACATCAGTAAATCACAGTGATTACAATGATTCCAGAGCTTTCAATGCAAATTACATTGTGCTTGCGTATTAGCTATTGTATTTCTCTGCCATGATAATAAAGCGTTGCCTTTTTTCTGATTTCTTTCTTATAATTTTTTAAATTTCTTCTTGCAGTTCAGCATTCCTCAGAGCATGATTAGATTATTAGTATTTCTTTCCAGCTTCTAATTTCAGCTGGCAGAGAAAGAGGAAAGCAGGAGTCCTTGCCAACTCTTGCATTAGTTGTGCTGTAAGAATCATTCAGAAGACAGCAAACTATTCAGAAAAGTCACAAAGTCATGCAATATTAAAAGATAAAATGTTGGGCCTCCCTGTAATGTCTTGAATTGAAGACAAATTCTCCCATTCACTGATATCAGTAGCAAAGTGGTTGTATCATGTCAAACTAAATGTTCATTTGGCAAAATACTCTCTCTCTGCAGTAACTGGTAGGAGAAGCTGAGGCGGGGTGCGGGACAATAAGGAAATGTTGTGATATATCTTCAGCTGGGACTCTTGGAGTTCTAGAGAGCAGTGGCTGGAGTCTCTCACTAAGCTGTTGGTTCACTCTTTAAAACTGTCCAGCAGCTTGCTGTGCCAGCAAGATCTGTGCTTGAGCTATGCAATTATTTCCATTTCTGTTTCGGAGTCTTGAGTGCATCCTTGTAAGTGTCATAGTTGACATCAAAGATGGTGACCGTTCCTATCCATTCTTACAGGGCTCACTTACTCTGACTTAACTGTTCTCGGGGTTGGACCTCTTTGGATTACTCCCATTTTGCCCTAGGTATCTGTTTGTTTAATATTCCACATGTGTAATCACTGGGTAGCCTTGGCCAGTGCCTTTGTACCCACGTGATGGTTGATGACAAATTAAGCATGACCCAGCCATGAGCACTCCCAGCCCAGAAAGCCAATGGGATCCTGGGCTGCATCCAAAACAGGGTGAGCAGCAGGGAGAGGGAGGGGATTCTGCCCCTCTGCTCTTGTGAGACCCCACCTGGAGTACCAGTTTGGATGCCCCCAACTAGGACATGGAACTATTGGAGCAAGTCCAGAGGAGGCCAAGAAGTTGATAAAAGGTACAAAGACAGGCTGAGAAGATTGGGGGTACTTACCCTAGAGAAGAGAAAGTTGCACGGATACCTCACAGCAACATTCCAGTGTCTAGAGACCTACAGGGAAGCCAGAGAGCAACTCTTCTGGGACTGTACTGATAGAACAAGGAGTAATGGGGACAAACTGAAAGGGAAAAAATTTAGGCTAGATGTTAGGAAGAAATTCTTTCCTGTGAGGGTGGTGAGACACTGGAACAGATTGCCCAGGGAGGTTGTGGATATCCCAACACTAACACTGTTCAAGGCTGGGTTGGATAATGCCTTGAGCAACCTGGTCTAACGGAAGGTGTTCCCTGCCCATGGCAGGGATTTGGAAGTAGATGATATTTAGGGTCCTTACCAGCCTTTAAATTCTATAATTCTGTGCTATCCATTTCAGATGGGGTAGTATTGACAAAGTGCCTGGCCACAGCCTTCAAGATGCTGGTGGGCTATGATCACAACCATATAATGAAGTTTCTGATTCACTCTAGACTTGTCATGCTGTTTGCTTTTCCTTTCCTCACTGTTGAGCCTCAGTGTGACATCTACACAGACCTGCAAACTGTGTAACTAGGTTCTCTTTCCAGAGTCCTAACTGCTTGCACATGGTCTGGCATTCTCCAGGTAGAGTTAGGATTGTGTTCTTCCCATGTACTTTGCAATTATGTACACAGAATTTAATCTCACATTTTATTACCTTGCCATTCAAAATCATGAAAACTTTTGCAGGAAGGTTTATTTATACCATGCTGAATAATTTAAATTTATAGTCAGTAAATCTTGCCACCTCCCAAACCCACCTCCTTTTCCAGATCATTATTGGCCACATTTTCCAATTCAGACTCTCTCACAAATCTGTTTTCCAGGAAATTTAATCATCCTTCCCCTTGCCTCCTGGGCTTGCCTCCTGGGCTCCTCCTTGCTTAGAAATTTCAAAGCAAATTTAGGATCAAATTGAATTGCTTTCATTTAGATGTTAATAAGTTGAATTGTCAAAAGACATTTTTTCCAGCAATATTGAGAACAAATTTCTGCACCAAGATTAAAACACGCTATTTTCAGGAAGTGTCATAGTTGTTCTGTTTTCTCCAAATTGGGATCTATTAAAAGTTTTCAGTAACGTAATTGAAAATGGATTAGTTTAGGTTTGCATATGTGTGATGCTACTGCATTAGTGGGTTGATTCAATTTTTTTTCATTGTTACATTTAATCTGTTGTTGATTATCAAGAGCAGAATCATTAGTATAATGGAGTATATCTTCTCTCTGTGATTTCAGTGGAGCATATAAAATAAACCAAGGCAACTGAAATTGGAATGTGCAAAAAATGCAGTATTTATGTTTATGGAATATTTGTATAAAATAAGTACTGCTAATGAGTCTTCTGTAAAGCTGATTTTGTAATAAGTCAAGGGTTACAGAAGAATTTGCACAATTGGAGGACAGCAATTAGCTTTGCAACAGTATTTTGTCATCCATTGCAAACCTTTTGGATAAAATGCATTTTACTAATTTACATAAAACTTTCAAATACTTGAAGATGAAAAATCCTGTACTTTATTATGGATGTGTAAAGGTGTTAATGGTTGTAAATGTGTAAAGTTTATGGTTGTTTCTTTTATACTCAAATAGCCTTCTTCATAAGAGGACTTAGAAAGCCAGGCTTTGTGGACAAGGATGTTACTATCATTTAGCACCCAAACCACCTCCCCTCCTTTCTTCTGTTTTCAACATTACAAATTTTCTTTATTTTTCTACAAGGAAAGGGACTTTACTATGAAATTCTAGATGTGAAAATCATGGCTTCAATGTTTTGCAGAATAAGGGGACAAGACAAAAGCGTAGTCACCTTGCAGAGCTCACAGCATACAATTTTAAGTAAAACAAGACTGGAAGGAAGTGTAACTTATAACTGGAGAGCTGGAGATCTAGCCAGATCAGCTGTTCTTTTCTCATTATTCAAAATGTAAACTGTAGAAGGAGAAGAGAAAATTGTTTTTCCAAAGGGCAAATATCATCACCCAGCCTTTTCCTAGATGCTGTTTTACCTTTCAATCTCTAATCTACCTGTCCTACCTGTGTTCATCTCTAGTCCTCAAGGAAGCCATATTTCAGTTTTTCCAGCACTGCTAGTTAAAACACTAACTGGACTGATGATGTTGGTTCCTGTTCTCTGTGATAACAAGCAAAACATCCAAACCCTCATATTCCTTGTTCATCTCATCTCATCTCATCTAACAAGCAAAATACCCACCTTCCAAAACAGAACAAATGTTCTTGGGCAAATGTTCTCTAGGTAGGAGTTCTGTGAATAAGGGGGATATGAGTCATGGTGTAACTTTGTGTGTGTTTTCGAATTCATTTTCACTTTAATGTAACAGAGGTACCTGTTTTATTAGAGACACATTTAACATAGCTTAAGGTATTTCTCAAAATGTGACTGTTGCTTTTCTACGTGTTGTATGACTATCCTCAAAAATTTTAGTCTGAGTAATAGTAGCAACCATGTTTGCTCAAGTAGAGACATTTGGGGTCTGAATGAGATGGGAGGGTCATTCTAGAAGTTTTGTATTAAAGTTCTGTTTTTCTAAATGTGACAATATTTATGTCTTGTACATACTAATGAATTTGAAATAGCTTTCATGTTTCTTAGCTTTGTTAGGTGTTATTTTACATGCATTGCCCTATTCTCATTATTACTTCCAGTAGCAAAACTTCTGTTCTTGCACGAATTGAAGTAAAATGAGCAAAATGTTTTGAGTCTGAGATGCTGTGCAGTCAGAACTTACCTCTCTTTGTTTCTTCAGTGTATAAAAGACAAACTTCCAATACCCATCTCAGAATCTGATTACAGCTCAAGCTCAGAACACATCCTTGAACAACATTTTCTATCTAATTAGCACATTTTCCTTATGTATTGATTACAGACTAGTCTATTTGCAGATGAGAACAACCAGCCTTTTCTCCTTTATTTGCTAGTCACGCAAAATAATTTTATGTCTCTGGAGTTCATAGGTGTTAACTTAGCGAAGAGCAGCAGGTTTTAAATATATTTATGATTTCAATGTTTTACTACTCCATATCATTTACCATTTAGGAATAAATACTCATAACATTAATAAAGAGCTAAGTTGTCTTCTAGGGAGGAAACTGAGTCAGAGAAAGTTATATAATTTGCTTATAGTTTAGTTGTTAGCACAGGAATTATAAAGGCCAGATATTTTAGATCCTAGACCTGTCAGTCATAAAATGTATCTTTTCACTATATCACAATTGCTAATCTGACAGAAGTAGAATGTCTTTTCTTGATTCAGAAATAAATTGAAAATTACTGTCACAATCAATAGCTTAATTAACATATTCTATTATGCGTGTACTTGACAAAATATATTTTCCAATGGTTTTATTTCAATTATTGAACTCTTCATCAACATTAAAAAAAAGGTTTTGCTAAGGCTACTCAGTGTTTGAATGGAGCACTAACCATTTGCACGTATCAATACAATGTTTTGTGCTCCATAGACACAAATCCAGGGTGCTCTTAAAAAAACTGTGAATGTTGCTAACCTTTCATTAAGTATCTATGCTAATTAGGGTCTAGATTTAGGCAAAGACAGTGACTCATGCATAGCCCCTATGAACTCAGAAATATTACCCACAGACCTATGGCTAAGCGATTCCTTTAGTTCTGCAGTTAGCCAAGGTAAAGATAAACTCGAGATACCTGCCTGCCCTTCTGTTTAGACAGAGGACAGTATCTGCTTACTGTGGACACACTGAAACTCAGACCAAAACAATGTAAATATTTTTTACTGAATGCTTTTAAGTTCTATGCCTAAAAGTAACCGTGATCTATAAGAATTGGTGATTATACCAGTACCAATGTGGTAGTACCTTTTTTGGCTAGAAGCACTTCAACTTAATATCTCTTTTCCCCTACACCCCTCTCTCTCTCTTTCTAGATGCAGCAATTGTTCCACGAAAACTATGAACACAACCGCAAGGGTTACATTCAAGATCTTCACAACAGCAAGATTCACACAGCCATAACACTTCATCCAAACAAAAGACCAGCCTACCAATATAGGCTGCACAATTATATACTGAGTCGCAAAATTTCTGAACTGCGCCATCGGACCATCCAGCTCCATCGAGAAAGTGTCCTGATGAGCAAGCTGAGTAACACAGAAGTAAATAAGGAAGATCAGCAACTGGGAGTGATGCCATCTTTCAATAACTTCCAGCCACGTGAGAGGGATGAAGTCATTGAGTGGGAGTTTCTGACAGGAAAATTTCTTTACTCAATGGTGGAGAACCAGCCACCCCGGCAGAGCCTGAGCAGCGTCCTGCGGGCTGCACTGGATGATACTGTGATGCAAGTCATGGAAATGATAAATGAGAACTCCAGATCTAGAGGAAGGCTCATTGATTTCAAGGAAATACAGTACGGCTACCGCAGGGTGGACCCTCTGCATGGAGTGGAGTACATCCTGGATTTACTGCTTTTGTACAAAAGGCACAAAGGAAGGAAAGTTACAGTTCCAGTGAGACGCCATGCTTACCTTCAGCAATTGTTTAGCAAACCTTTCTTCAAAGAAGCAGAGGAGCTGGATGTAAAAAGCTTGCTGGAGGACATGAACACTGACACTCAATCTTTCTCTTTCCTTTCAAATTCTTTAAAGATTTTTTCCTCATCATTCCAAAGCACCAAAGACATTGGGGGACACAGTGACAAGAAAATACATATTCTTGTCCCTATCACAGGAAGATTTGATACTTTCTCAAGATTTATGGATAACTTTGAGAAGACTTGTCTGATTCCTAGGCAGAATGTAAAGTTGGCAATAATTCTCTTCAGTTCCGAGCCGGGCCAAGACTCTAGCAAACACATAGAGCTAATGAAAGAATACAGGATTAAGTACCCCAAGGCAGATATGACCCTGATTCCAATGGCAGGAAAGTTTTCTAGAGGTTTAGGTCTTGAGATGGCCTCATCTCAGTTTGACAATGGCACTTTGCTGCTGTTCTGTGATGTTGATCTGGTATTCACATCAGACTTCCTCCAGCGATGCAGAGATAACACTATTCAGGGAGAGCAGGTTTACTACCCCATCATCTTCAGCCAATATGATCCAAAAGTAATATATGGAGGCAACCCTCCAGCTGACAGTAGTTTTGTTTTCACAAAAAGAACTGGATTTTGGAGGGAGTATGGATTTGGAATTACCTGTATTTACAAAAGTGATCTACTTACTGCTGGTGGATTTGATACCTCGATTCAAGGCTGGGGACTTGAGGATGTAGACCTCTTTACTAAAGTGATAACGTCTGGCTTGAAGGCTTTCAGAAGTCAGGAAGTAGGAGTTGTTCATATTTTTCATCCTGTTCAGTGTGACCCCAATTTAGATCCGAAACAATATAAAATGTGCTTAGGGTCCAAAGCAAGTACATTTGCCTCTACCATGCAGCTTGCTGGACTCTGGCTACAGAAACATTTGGGTGTCAGGTACAATTGGACTCTGTCTTGACAACTCAGCCTATTTGGCCTTTTCAAGGGAGTTTACCTCATTGCTATTATTTGATTTTGCTGTTGTAGTTTTAAACTCCCTCCTCGTAGTCTTCCAAAGACTGTTGACCTCAAATGGGATGACTCTGCTGTTCACTGATGTTTCTTGTACCTACTGAACTGGTGAGATGAATTCCTTCATATTTCTTTTATTTGAAATTCAGTCTAGTCATGGAAATCATATAATCCCGTGGAGCATTTCCATCACAAGAGACTGTATCAGAAGAATGTTGTCTTTCAGCTTTTGGATTCCGTATCATCTTTGTTGCATTTCTCAGATTAGATGTGATACAAATATTTACTGGTGAAGGTACCACAAAAGTGCTTTATGCTTCTTCTGGGGATGGAACTCTCTAAGATAAACTTGAGTTTTATAATTTATATGAGGACTTATATGTATAAATGCTACTTTTCTTCATCTTTAGAATTTTTAAAGTAAATGAATAACTATAATTGTACCTTTATTTTTTAAAAAAAAGAGTAAAGCTGAGGAGCTACTTGCAAATACAATTGGTACTGGCTACCAAGGTCCTTAAATGTCTTATTATTAAAACAAACTCCTCATTGTTATTCAGTCAAAGTGTAAATGAACTTTATTTTCACAACAAACAGGATTTAATCAAATTCTCATGTTCATTTTGAAGATTTTTGAGCCAACATCCTTCATTTGCAGGCAAGAAGAAACTATGACATAACATGGTCATTTATGATAAAGTGCAAGCATACAATGTACTAATTTTGAAACATAGTATAATTTGCTCTTTCTCTTTTTAGAATGAGTCTCTAATACATAATTTTCTTTTACATTCCTTTCATTAGGCTGCACTTCAGTGTTAAAAGTTAAAGCTCTATATTTTTCTTTCTTTTTTTTTACAGTTTCCATTAATATTGGTACTCAGTAACAACTTGTTGTTAAAGCAACTGTAGAATAATTATTTAAGTTTCAAAATTTACTATTGCTGGTCAAAGTTCCTTGCCAATATATTTATATTAGTGGAGGTTATAAGACTGTGTTCAGATTTATCTCTCCAAACAGCCTGAAGTTGTTATATTGTGGATTCATGAAGTATTTAAAATAATACCAACAGGAGAAATAATAAAATAAATTTCTGTATTTTAGAGAAATGTTTATATAGGGATATATGTGTGTGTGTGTGGGTGCGTGTGTGTATATCCCTATATATATATAGATATATAGAGAGAGTAATTTCAAAGTATGTTCTGCTTTTCAATTCAGGCAGTGATTTGTTACAATTGTTATTTTTGCCACATGCTTGGAACATTTCATGTTATACTGTGGTAAGAGCTTAGAGACATTCAGGAAACCATCAGAATTCAGCTGAACTTTATTACAGTGGGTACATCTAATAACCTCAGTACCCTTGACTTCAAACTATATTTCAAACAGAGCTGGGCAAGAAAAGTTGTAAGTTTTTCAGCTGTAGCTGACTGCTTCTGTGTTTTCTTAAAAAAAAAAGAAAAAAGAAAAAAAAAAAGAAAAAGAAAAACCAAAACAAAACGCCAAAAAGCAAAAAAAAACCCCCAAAAGAACTATGAGATTGGAATTCACTGGCACATCAGTTTGTGTGAGGATATCCAGATAATTTCCTAAGATATGAAGAAGGTGTGTAGATCAGTTAATATCTCTTATCTGTGGTTCTCTGTTCTGGATTTACCATGCAAGGAAAAAGGCAACCCTGGCAAGGATTGAGTATACTCAGAATTAAAGGCCTGACCATAGTTTGTTGTATGCTTTACAAAAGGCCATTCCTGTGCCTTGAAGAAGGTAGTAATTGTGGTAGATGAGAAGAGAGAGAGTGTAATTCATGTTTGTACCAGCCCTCTTCAAGGAAAGCTCCTGGCTTGTTATTTTCCTGGAGGCTCTTGCCTTCCTAGCCCAGTATTGTTAGCTCAAATATCTGATGAAAGAAAAATTCACTATCACTTATAAAATAATTCATGGAGATTGCTCTTTAAATTGAGTGCAAAAGTCACACTTTGTTAATTAAAAAAGCCAAGAACAAGGAACATATAATTTATTTGATCAATCTCAATTAACCAATGCAACTCAGATTGTAAATATCAAAAACTGATTGCCTGTTGATAAATGTTTGTGATGCTTTCATAAACAAGAAAAAAACCTAATGATTTACAAAGACATCTAAGGAAGTCATTGTCTACTGGGATGTATTCCAGTGCATATTTCAATTACTGAACTTAGTGGCCAGAAAGTATTTGCTCCGCTCAAAGTAAAATAGTAGATTAGAACAAGCACTGAAACCAATCATTCAGTGGGGATAAAGACGTATACAGAGGGCTTGCAGGATCAGGTCCTACACGATATAAGCAAAATGCTAGTATTTACCAGTACAAATATTTATTTAGTGTCTTGACTGATTCATTTGTTTATATGATGAATTACTTTGTTAAAAACCTGATTATAAATGTTTATTATGAAATATTGCATTGTCTTTTGAAATAACTATCCTGAGATAACTTGAGAACTTGTGTTAGTTTGTCTAAGGAATAATATGCCTTCTAAGGAGATCATATTAAAAGAAAAAAAAAGCACAAAAGTGTTAGAGTAATGTTATGTATGTATAGATTAAGATGGGAATATCTGTGTTAATCAACTGTTTGCTTTTGTCTAGTCTGAATCATAATCTTGATTGTAAAATGAAATTTCTATGTGTATATGCATAAATAATGCATATAAATTTGTAAATGTGTAACAAGTGAATTCACAACAGAACATAACAACCAATTTTCCCCCAGACTTCCTTTCCCTGGGAATAGGTTTCCTGGTTTCATTGCTGGGAAGTGGGTTGTGAACTGCTCTCACTTTGTCTTTTCAGACACTTCCATTCTCAAAAATAAAATCTCAGCATTCACTACTCGGAAACCTCAGAAATCCCCAAGCTGCCTCATCATGACATATTTTCCCATTCACAGTACTTAATTTGACAGAGCATTTGCACCTCCTGGATGAAGGAGAATCATCAGGTTGGGCTTTCTAAGACTTGATGAGTATACTCTGCATCAAGGTGCTGGTTCTCAAGCTGAAGAGAGGCAGAGGGGAGGTGTAAGGCTCAGCCACAGGAGTTGGCACCTTGTGCCCACATCATCCCCAAGCTGCCACCTGTGCTGCCAGGTGCCTCTCCTTGGAGCTATGAAGTGGCAGCTCAAGCCAGCGCAGGAGGAGAGCTGTGCTTGCTACCACCAGCTGCTTTGAGAAGCAAAAGGGCCATTTTAATCAGGGCTTGGGAGGGATGAGAGGGTGCCAAACTGAGGATCCATTGAGTGGGGTGGCAGATCATGTTTCTCACTGTCCTCAGGGGAAAAGAACCCAGTCTCACAGCTCTTTCCTGTTTGCTCTCAAGGGGCATTGAAGGATGGGGCAAAACTTTCAGTCCTTCCACTTTGTGGGGCTAGTGGGTCCGGGTAGTGTGTTTGGTTCCTGCCATATTATGGGACATGTGGGGGAAAGGTGCCAAATGGTTTTCCCAAAAAGGGGTACAGAGGCACCTTCTGCTCTCACCAAAAAGTGCCTTCTGGAGCCTTTGCTCTACTGTTTGCTTGACAGTGCCTCAAGACTCTTGCAAAAAATTACAGTGCTGGTAAAATGACTCGCAGGAGTGCACTGCACATCCTCAGTAGCTCTGGAGAGTTGCAAGCAGCATGAGTTAACAACCCCTTTTTTTGAACAGAGCAAATGAGCAATTTAAACTTCTTTTGATGTCTTAACTAATCACTACAATTACTTCTTAAGATGTAGCTTGCTACGTCAAACGTTCTCCAAAGAATGATGCTAGCTTTAAGATGCAAAGAAAACAAATGTGTAGTTTATATGTTATTTTTCTGCGATTTGAAATCAGTTAAAATTTATGGAAAAAAAGAGGGACTGAAAATTGGTGAGCCACTGGCTGGGTGAAAGGTTTACGTTTCTGCTTTATTTTTAAAAGAGAATCACATCAGGAGAAAAAATTTCTTGTGGTAGATATGCACACAAACCAGCCATGATGTTACCATGATAATTGTGGTCCTAAGCTGCAGCAAAATTTGATGTTTCACTTAGTCTATTTACAATAACTAAGCATTGCTGAAGGTTATTCTCTGTCATACATCTGTGACTAACATGTAAAGTTAGTCCATTTTAAATTCATTCATTTCTTAGAATAATTTTAATTTTCTTCCATCAGCTTTTATTCACTTGATTAATAAGATGACTTGTCTTGACTCACTCTCAATTTCCTATTTTTCTTTTCCTTGGATCTTCCCATTTGCAGTATATATTACTACAAAATTGAAACTTTTTTAATCAGCTAGCATGATATTTCTCTTACAGTTTATGATTTCATAAACTGCCATATAAAACTGCTGAACTAGAATATTTTAGCGAATGAGTTTCCAGTCCTACTTCAAATTGTTTCCATTTGCCTGTCACTGTAAGTTAAAAGTATTCTGAATATTATTACTTTATTTCTTCCTCTGGTTTCCTTCATACCAGAATCCCACCAAAACAAGGAAATACGAAAAATTTGTAATGCTTAAATCTGGGAAAATTAACAGAATCTGGGGATTTGCTTGATCTCTTTTTTTTTTTTTTTGCCTGCAAGTCGTTTATCTAGAATTTCAGAACCTTACTTAAAAGTTCTATAATTTTAATAAAACAAATAATACTTATTAATGTGTAAGACAACACATATTTTAGCTACACCCTACAAACTGTTACTTTGCATCCTTATTTTCTAGTCACCTTATTCAACAGATGTTTGCTATTTATAGGAACTTCAAAGATAAATTTAAAACATCCTTGCTAATTCAGTATTTACTTTTGGTTAGTGGAGAGCTTAACCATGAAGGCAGGGATCCAAAGATGTACTATATACTTTAGGCTGCTGAGTTGTTTTTTTTTTGGTAGGGCTGGAGGGAAGATCTCAGCTCTGCATAACATGCCTGCAGTGCGGTAGCGTTCTTCACAAATCAGCCATGTCTAGCAAGGATTTTAAGTGACTGCAAAGTTATAAGCACAGCATCCAGCTTCATGCAGCAGGCAAGACTGACTGGACTTACCTAAACATGCAAGAGACTGGTCGTCAGATTTGGAGGCCAGTGACGTAGTCAGATGGTAGATGAGTGGGTTAAATACATCTGCTGCTGCAGCATCTGGGCACACCCACTGAAAGCATCCCTTTAAAAAGGATGCCCCAGGAATCCAAGGGGTTCAGTGAAGATATTCTAAAAAGAGGTATATTCCAGCTAACATTGGTGCCTAATGCTTTTGGTTAGAGCAGGTGAATTGCCTTCAGGTAATTTAATGGAAAAAAAAAAGAAAAAAAGAGAATGAATAAAATTAATAATTAACAAAATACTTGTGCTTGAGATTATTAACATTGTTACTGCTGGTTATTTGGGAAGCCTTCATGACTTGCTCTCACTCTTGATAAGGGTAATATGGAGCAATAAAATATGCTTATTTTTCACATCTGTCTGTACACTTGGCTAAAGAAAAGATGATCTAACAAAATGTTTTGAAGATGGTGGTCAGACTGTGAGTGCCTGGGGAGAGAACTGCTGGGCGTAGCTCAGCCTCAAAAGCAAAACTCAGACCTGCTACCCCAGGTAACAACAACTTCAACATAAGAAGTAGAAGCCTGAGTTTGTGCAAGGCAACATGGTATCTGGGGATGCACCTTAATGCTCAGTGTGTGATTGCTAGGAGCAGGGGCAGTGCCCTCTGAACACAGTGCTACTAGCACTAGAAGAAAAAAGCAAGGAATTCAGTAAAAAATGTTCCATAGGTGTCAGGATAGATAGTAAGGATGTAGACCCAGAGAGATATCTGTGTGTCCTTTTATATTTTAAGAGAGTGGAAGATCAAACTTGTTTTAAAGTAGAACTCTGTTTCACTTTCTTTCTGAAAACTTTTCCCCTTGCTTAGCATTCCACTTATACATGCCGAGACAAATGCTGGGACCATCTGGAGCAATATCAAAACTTTAGACCTTCCACGCCTGATTTGTTCTGACCAGCAAGCTCATGTTCTTTGAAGTGATAGCTGAGCTGGCAATTTTTGGTTTTTCCTCTTCCTTTTTTAGGCATGACTCACTTTATTTTTATTTAGCTAAGAGGGATCTTTGACAGCTCTTTGTCACAGACGCTTTAGTGCTTTCTGCCTAAGATGCTCTCATCTTTCCATCATAGCTTCATATATTGCCCTGTTACATGGCACATCACTGCTTTAAATGATGGAGTTCCTTTAATCAAAGGCCTCTGGACAGTAGTTTTCAGCTGATGTGACCTTGCAACCACAGCCATGGAGCTGAAACAAAGTACATTCACCTATGGTTATTTATTTGTTGCAATCATACAATGGTTTTACTTGGTAGGAAATTCAGAATGAATATGAGTTACAACTAAATATTTTCTGTTGACAAAGCTGAGCAAGTCTGTTTAACTGGAACCAAGCAATAAGCCATTCATCCAGTATGTGCTGTTACTGGAGGACATCCAGTACAGGTGCTTTTAACCAAAAAGTTTATAGGGAAATATGTCTGGTAAAACTGTTTTGCATTTCAGAACTGCTAGTAGCAGAAGATTTGTCTTGCTTGTCAATATATATCAGTCGTAACTTCTGCCAAAGTCAACTGATGCTTAAGGGACAGACACAAGGGCAGATCCCTGGACTTTGCCTTCACGTGTGAAGCAGACCAGAGAGATCAAGATTTAACTTGGAGCTCTCTTAGAAGTGAGCTCACTCTGAAAGACAGATGGACCTGGGAAAGAAGGGAGCATGCAAGAAACCAAGGAGAAGATATTCTTTCTTCTTTTACTTTTATGCTTTACATGGCACCGTGCTCATCAGGGAGCTACCAGGTCTACCTGGACTGGGCTTGGCACCAGCCAAAAGAAGCACGAAAAATAAAGCATAAGTGTTGTGTATATGACAGGAGCTCATACTGGTGGGTGATGGGAAACAAAGTGTGTGGGAAAACATATAAGAAGTCAAAAAAATGGAATTTTTTCTTTGTATGTAAAGTAGAAAGATAGTGAAGTGTGTAAGCAAAAGTAGAAAATGTGCAAGCAAATTTACTAGCCTTGATATGTAAGGGCAGCAGTGAGTAATTAAAGGACATAAATTCGAAAGGATGGAGAAAATACAATGCAGAAAACAGAGTATCTGCGTAAACACCAAATTTAATTACAGTAGACATTAAAGTAATGTGAAAAATAGCACAAGAAATTGAAGGAAAGAAACTGTAGAAGGAAAGGAAGAATCGAGAAAGGTTTAATAAAAAGCAGCTGAAGGACTAGCATAGATGTAACTTATGCCCTGGGCACAGAATTCTTCATAGTGCCATTGAAGAAACAAGGGAAATGTTATGAAAAGCATTTCTGTAGCACTGCATCCCACTGCTTTACCTGGATGTGGCTGAGGGACCAAATGTCAAGCTAATACTAAAATATTCCTTCTTTTGTTTGCTTTTATCAGAGCCCAAACTACGCACATTTGTCTTCCTGTTGGTTTGCCCTCATCCTGCATGGTAAATGTCTATTCAGATACTGTGTTACTGGGATTTTGTGTTTCTGAACTGAGCAAATAAAATGGGAGACTTCTCTTTAATACTAACACTTGAAGTGTAGTGGTAAACCAAACGGCAGTACCAATGTAATCCCACATCTGAATTTATCGTTTTGTTTTTAAAATGTTCTCCAATTACAGAAATTTGGCAGTCAGCAGGAGTTTTGCAGTCTTGTCCCATCTTTCTTTCCCTCACTCCTTCAGTTTCTAGCTTCTGGTGTACTTAGGTACTGATGACAAATTTAGAGAACAAAGGAAATCTATCTCCTTTTAATATCACCATACCAGTGAATTTAAGTTTTCACACACACGTCGTTTATGAGCTTGTGGATTTAAACCAAAATCATATATCCCAGATAAAATTATCTTCCAGAGTGTTTGTAGTAATTTAATGGAAATATGAAGTTGAACACTGTAATGATGTCCCTGATGTGTAAAATTGCTGAACTACAGCACTTTGTTGCATTCATTCCCAGCTCTGTTGTAAGCCATTTGCCTGTCACTCTCTTTAAATCCTGAATTTCATTACCACTTCCCTCAGTCCCTTCATATGACATCTTGAGTTTATTGCCAGGAACAGGAACACAAAACCTTTCCAGGTTTAAAATGCATCCAGAATTAGGTCTGAAGCATACAGCACTCACTGATTCAGCAGATATTTAAAGGCTTGGTGACACAAGGAAGCAAAAGTCTTGGAAACTGAGAGAGAAAATATTGAAGAAGTGAAAAGATGCTAAGTTCCACAGACATTCCATTTTATGGAATCATGCACAATCACAGAATGGCTGAAATGGGGAGGGATCTCTAAAGGTCATAGAATCATGGAACAGTCTAGCTTGGAAGTGAGCTTTAAAGGTCATCTAGTACAAGCCCCTGCAATGACCATCAACTAGACTAGAGCCCACTCCAACCTGATCTTGAATGTTCTCAGGGATGGGGCATCTCTCACCTTCCTGGGGAACCTATTACAGTAATTTACCAATCTCACTGTAAAAAACCTTGTTCCTTATATCTAATGTAAGGTAACTCTATTATAGTTTAAAACCATTACTCTTCATGTTATTGCCACAGAACTGGCAAAAAAGTTTGTCCTCATCTTTCTCATAGGCCCCCTTGAGGTACTGAAATACTTCTGTATGGTCTCCATGGATCCGTCTCCTGCAGGATGAACAACCCCAACTCTCTCAGGCTGTCTTCATAGAGGGGGTGCTCCAGCCTTCTGAACATGTCTGGACCTCCTCCCACTCCAACAGGTCCCTGTCCTTCCTGTGCTGGCCCCCAGAGCTGATGCAGTGTTCCAGGTGGGTCTCACCAGAGCAGAGCAGAGCAGAGGGGCAGAATCCCCTCCCTGGCCCTGCTGCCCACGCTGCTCTGGATGCAGCCCAGGACATGTTTGGCTTTCTGGGCTGGGAGTGCTCATGGCTGGGTCATGTCCAGCCTCTCACCCACAGCACCCCCAAGTCCTTCTCTCCAGGGCTGCTCTGCATCTGTTCATCCCCTCTTCTGGTACTGAGGATGGCCCCAACCCAGGTGCAGCACCTTGCCCTTGGTCTTGTTAAACCTCATGAGGTTCTCATGGGCTCAGGTCTTGAGCTTGTCCAGGTGCCTCTGGATGGCATCCCATCCTTCAGGTGTGTCAACTGCACCACTCAGCTTTGTGTCATCTGCAGGCTTGCTGAGGGTGCACTTGATCCCTTATTCTATGTAATTAATGAAGATATTAAATAACATTGGTCCCAGTACGGACCCCTGGCAGACATCACTTGTCACTGATCTCCATCAAGACTCTGAGCCCTCAACCGCTACCCTCTGAATACCACCATCCAACTAACTTGTCATCCACTAAAGATTCCACCAATCAAATCCAATTTAGAACAAAAGATGTGGTGGTGGACCATGTAACAGGGTTTACAGAAGTCTGGGTAGATTATATTCAGAGCTCTTCCCCTGTCCGGTCAGTCCATTTTAGAAGGCCACTGGGTTGGTCAGGCAGGAAGTGAAGCCGTGTTTGTTCCCCTGAATCATTAGCTCCCCAAAACCCTGCTCAAAGCTGGGTAGAATCCATTGATTCCTTTTTGACTTGGTAACCTGAATGTGTTTTCATATGTAATTTGTACACCTAAAAACTCTGCTGAACTGAAAAACATCTGTGGAGTGAATACAGGTGCAAAAAAAGCTTTTGTCCAGGAGCTGCCTTGTCCTGCAGCAGTCAACAGGGTATCCAATGATACAAATATGTCACAGGGGCAAGACCCAACCATGAGCAGGCAGAAGAGATATGGAGCATCTCAGAGAAGCTTTTTTATCGATGTTTCTAAGATAAACTGCTCTTCTGCTGTTGTTAAGAAGTCAGTTACCTGGTGAGGACTGAACTGAGACAGTAAACTGACCATCAGCATGCCCAGAGGTATCTGTCAAGTGCTATGATACTTACATTGATAAACTAAACGACTGCATATGTGGGATTTGAAAACATGGGATTCTGATCCAACTGCTATTGTATAGTGAATTTATTTGCCCCTTTCATGTGCTTTTTTAATAACATCAGGTAATTATTGACTAAACTTTGGCTGAACTTCCTGCAAACCTAGTCTAAAGCACCAAAGCACATTAATAATTTGCTGATGACAAAAGAAAGTGTACTAAGGCAAATGTCACTCTCACTGATAGAAAATGTTCTGTATATATTGCTATATATTAGGATTATAGAAATAAGAGAATCTGTGTTTTGTCAGTTCTTGAGGGTTTTTTTTAGGCAATGACATTTCCTCCTCTGAAAGGGAACAAATTGCTCCATCTGTTATTGCTCCACATAATCTTTCTTTTTTGTCTACTCTGGGTCACTTAAACTGGCTGAATTGGGTGGCCAATAGCAGTGGCAACAAATATATGCCAAATTGGTGTCATTATAAGGTTGTCAAAACAGATCTGTTTTGACAGATCAGTAAAGGTAAACACTCTGGAAAGCAGCAAGTGACCAATTAAATTATTGCCGGTGGCATTTTACAGTTAGGACAAGGAAAAAATGACAATTTTATTAAGAAGCTATTAAAGAATACCCATAAGACTGAAGCATCTGTTAGAACACAATATAAAGGTTGTCTAACAGTTCCTATAACTGAAAACCAAGTGATCCTGTAATGGCAAGCTCTTCACTCCAGATTACTGTGGCACTTTCAAAGTTCACACAGTAGTATCAGTAATAGAGATTGTTTTACATGTCTCTGGAATTAGAGGTATTTTCCCTATCACCACAGTGGCATATTCACACCATCTTTCTGTGTTCACTTACCCAATTTTGACAGGAGTCATATCACATAAAGCCATAACCTAACTTCCAAACAATCTTTGAGAGCATTTCAGCAACAATAGAGGAGTGCAAAGCTAATATGAGTCCTGCCCAGCATGCATCATCACAGTGTGGCATAAAGCTGCTGTTATTTGACATAGAAGCCTAAGTGGTATCACAGTAGTAGTTAACTTATGATTATTTAGTATTTTCCATTATGTCCTCCAACAAAATTTGGTGTGAACCAGAGTTTCCTGTTCTTTCTCACACACCTTGAATGGATGGCAATCTTTGGGCATAAAGAGATAGAAAATTGCGGAACCACTTGCCTTTTCTAAAATTTCAATCAGTTTGTGAGAAACTGAAAAGCAGTCCTTCAAAGCAGGATAGGTTTATGTTATTTTGTTATACAAGCTCACTTCTATATTGAAGAAGGTCTCTATAAAAATGAAATTATTCAGAAAGTTCTATTTGCTGTGAGATAGAATTCATAAATCAGACTAATAAGATAGACTGCAGTAGGCCATACTCTACTTAAACCATACTTTTGTGATACTTTTGTGATTTTAGAAACAAAATTAATTTTTAGAAAGGATTTTTGAAATCTGTACCACTGTCATTCAGCCATATGAGTGAATCACAGTTGCCTCTTCATCTGCCCTCGTTTTGAGAGTAAGACAGAGGGAATTTATACTTTTTCATGGGCTATTTCTAGATGAACCCATCTTTACAGAAGGTTTTAATGGAGAATTTTAAAGATTTTCTGCAGGGAGTTTTTTAATTAAAATGGAATTCTGCAGGAAAGTGGACTAGAGTAAAGGAAGATTGTCATTTGGACGACATTATTTGGATGATTAAAGCTACATTAGAGATCATTTGAAACTCCTAAATTGCCTCAAAAGCTTTGCAGTGTCTTTGCTGTTGTTGCATGGTAAGATCAGTTTTTGGAAAAGTGGTGTTAAAATCATCATCTAGGAGAAAGCAGATTATGAAAGCAAAGGATTTGCCTTACTGGACATAATTATACTGAAAGCTTAAAAAATTTAAAGCCAATTTTCTCACATGCTTTTATGAGCTCTTTATAAAACTTCAGCCCTGGTGAGGGGGTGGTGATTGCTGAGGTTACAAAAAGCTGCTCCCAGCTTCAGGTGAGGGAGGACAGGTTGCTTGAACTGAACAGGTCTGCAGGATTTCTGCAGCTGTTGCTAGAGAAGGACTGTGTATCCACTGAGGTAAGCTTTGCTACTGGGACTACAATCCACATCTAAAAGGCCTAGAGAAGGCGGCAAGATTGACAGTGCCAGCATTTGTAGAGCAAGAGAATAGAAACAATGGTTGCTAACAGGCCACAGTGGGGCTGTGAGAGGTTCTTAGGGCATATCTTCATTTTTTCTGAATGGCATGGAGCTAGCAAAACCCTATGGAGACATTGACAAAAGAATTGCTATGCTAGTCTCACGCACCTGGTGAGTACACACGGCAGCAATTCCATACTGCTCTAATTTATGCCAGCACTTGGGTCACGGGAGATTTTACCTGACAGTCACATCCCATGCTGTTGATACCCTACAGGCAACTTATGGCACTAGATTTGCAAACAAGCCAGTTGTGCTTCCAAGCCTAAAAAGGAATACAGAAGATCTTGGAGAAACGTGGGGTGACAGAGGAAATAACTGCTGTGGAAGATTTTGTGTGTCTTCCTCTACCTAGAGAAGAAAAGGATTATTTGATAAGGCCACACGTCACACAAAGACAGGATGGAGAAGCGTAGTGACAGCGTGCACAGGGGACTACCTCCATGGGATCCGTGCCCAGACTCACTGCATGGCATGGTTATGCAGGTAAGTATTAAAAATCAAGAAAAAATTTACTGCTTACCCTGAAAAATAGATTATCAACTTGTTAAAGGGAAAAGGTGAGGACACAAACATCGCTGATGGCAGGGAAGTGTTTGAGGAATCACATGCTGTCAGAGTTGAAATGACTCAGAGCATCTTGCTGCCGGAAGCTCGTGCAAAATGTTTCCAGTCACAGGATTTGTTTTTAAACAAATGTCAAAGGAATAAAACATGGCTTGCTTCATCAACTAGTGTATTTTTGATCATGGTCACAACTGGTTTGCAGCTCAAAGCATAGTCAAAGCAATGCCATTTGGCAACCTGCTAAAACCTAGGAGATCAAGATGCCTTTCCTAGAAGTAGGATGCCATAAAATGTCATCATCACCATCACCATTCATTGACCCTTCAGAAATCCTCCCAGGTTCAGCAATATCAGTTTCAATTAACAGTAATGGTTTATGGAGGGTACCTTCGACTGATTGCAGCATCTGCTTCACTTCGTATAATGTAATTTCCTAAAGTTTTATCAAAGAGATTGTAATTCATATGAAGTGCACATTTTTGACCAAGGCAATTATATTTAACGTGTGAGGAAAAATTTGGGAATTTCCTTATTTTTGACTTGAGAAGCTTAATGAATTTGATGAAAGCCATGGTAGAAGTCAGAGTTAAGATGACTGCCATTAGAAACCTAGATAAATCTGAAACAAAGTTTGCAATATTTTTTTAAGTATTTACTTTCATTAAAAAATCTTAGGAACTCAGCACCATGCTACCCACCCATCTTCTGTATTTCCTAATGTGAATACTTCTCTGTTCTTCTGGAGCTGAACTCACCCTCATACACATCATACCTCTGTCGCCATCAGCAAAAGATACCACTGCCAAACTCCATGGTTGTGCCAAACTAAATTTTTAAACGAGCATCTTATACAGTTGTCTGAGTAGATTCTTCTTGCCATTGCTGTATAATACATCTTCCTTTCATTTCTTTCTCTCTTAGCTGGCACCTGGGTGGTTGGTCTCTGAGATCCATTCCACTTCTTGGCCTGTGTTTGCACCATGTACAGTAGGCTGCCAAGTCTGTTTCAATGGACCATAGTAAAAAAAGTCTGCTTCAATGGACTCTAGTAAAACAAAAAGCCTTATATTGTATTTGTGGTTCACTCTCTAATAGAATTAAATCCTAACTTTGGATCTCATGAGGCCAGGTTTGCAGAGATAATGCTTTTATCTGTAATATGATAGTATCCAATCTCTTGCAAGTTATGGAAGCATTAATCATGGGAATATGAACATTAGCAAAATTTCTGTTACAGAAACTTCTAATCATTTCAATTTACATGAAAAATACTTCAGTTGACAGCAATAATAAAAAACAAAAAGTCAATGACTGGACAACAATATATACATTTGTAGAGAAATATATCTTTTCCTGCCATACAATTCACATTAAGATCAATGAGTTCTGCAGCTGAGTCCCCTTGCAATTTAAAGTGCAATTGAATGGTTCTGGGTTTAGAAGTTTGTAATTCAGCATTCAGTAGTAAAATAGATACATTCCAGAAAACTGTTCTCTGTGTATACTCACAGAGGCTTACCGCTACCACTGTGTAGATCTCACAATTTAAGTGTCCCTCTGACAGGCTTATGAGTACAATTAATTTGGCCATATAAAAACTTTGCATGCTTTTTCATGACTTCTGCCTGAAGCAGAAGGGAGGGAAACAGTGCCAGCAGAGGGAATTTGTCTTCGTGGATCAGCTAAAAAAATAACCTAAAAGACAACAAAAACAACAACAACAACAACACCACTACAAACAAAAAAGGTCAAAGAAACAAAAACCTGGAAATATCTTATGAGGATTGTCTTTAATTAGGGTCACTCTGCCTTTGAACTTACTTGTTCTGAAGCTGTCAAGTGGAAGTTATCCTCAGAACATTATTTGTGTTTGTTCAGCATTTTGTTTTTGTCCATTGGGAGTTAACGAAGCATGCCACCCCTTGTCCATCTCTATGAGTGTTACACAGCTACAGTGATTCCTGCAGGCCACTCATGCTGGCAAGCAAACGTGGGCATCTGATACCTACTCAGGCAGCAAAGAGCTGTCCAGGAAACTGGACTGAAGCCACAACCTAGTTCAAATAAAATGCAATGAAGTATATTTTGTTCTCCTTTTCCTCCATACATGCTGCTTCTCGGTATGTCCTACACAAGGCTAAGTAAGAGTTGGAATCGATAATCCTTGTGCGTCCCTTCCAACTCAGCATATTCTGTGCTGGACATTCACCTTTCTTTAATTCATATCAAATCCTTATCTCCTGAAATACTTAACAAAAGTGGTATCCATGATGGGTACCTAATCATCTGTGTAGTGGGTTATTTTCATCCTGCATTAACTTCATTTGCAACTGTTGGAGTAATTTCCTTCAATTCAACAGGGCAAAAGCATGGAAATGGGAGTCTGCCTGTGTTTATCAAAGACCACAGAACAAAATTGCAGTAATTAAGAGCTACTCATGAAAGAACTAAGTGTAAAACTAATGACAGGCTAATGCAGAAAGGTATATTGAAAGCATTTCCATAATGCTTTCAGATGAGCTGACAGCTGTGACAAAGAGGGAGAGGGAAGGTGAAACCTGTCAAGGAGCACAGCTCCCAGCTCTGTTGAAAGTCCCAACTTTTTCTTATCTCCCACACATTTGCCATGCTTTGTGAAGTGAAGAAACTGCACCTATAATGCAGCATAGCATATCACTGTTGTGTTATAATTCTGAGCCTGTGAGAAATCACAAACCCTGATGGGTTTCCATTATGAAAATTGGTGGATACGGTGTTCATCTTTCATCACATGAACCACTAGCTTCCCCCTACCTTTCTCACTGCTCTTGCACTGGCTTCTGAAGCCAGTAAAAATGTAGTTGCCTTGGATTGCTCTTACTATCAACAGAAAATAGGCATGAATTCACCATTTTAGCACTGAAGTTCATTGAGCAGTACCTGACTATATAAAAACAAGAAAACTCTTTTCTCGTAACTCATTTATTTTCTTTCAAAAATTATCTGTCTCTGTTGAAAGATGTGTGTACTTCAGCCCTGTTAAAGAGACATTCGATTGTGGGAGGATTTTGTCTGAAAGCAAAACCTATCGCTTAGAGGCTTGAGTCAGGTATCTAGCTCAGGTAAAGCAGAGCTAATTTCTATTGAAGTCAGTAGTATTCAATGTTTATTTTACCTTTGATTCTCACACAGCTTATGCCCTGGGGCTTTGGTGCATCTCTTAGCTCCTGGATGACTTTCAAGCCCTCTCCCATAACTCAGTACAAACAAGATTTAGGCATGCAGTCATTCTCCTTCCACCCTCACCTACAAGTTGTCTTAGAGGGCTCCTTGTGGTGACCAGCTCAGGTTGTGCCGTGTGCGAGGAAAAGCAAACACTGCAGGGCTGCTCTTTCCTCTGAGCTGACAGTAGCATTGGTGTCCTCTGCTCTGTCTTGCATGACTTGATGCTTTACAGCCTCCATTTCCACACTAATTTAAGGCAGTAGGAAAGGCTATCCAAAAGTGTGTCGACATTAAAATCTGTAAGGTTCTCTAACTATATTTTTAGATTCTCTCTTACATATTAGAAAAGCTCTGGATTTTAGCAGAAACCATGCCAGATTCAGCTGGAGTCTTGACAGCAAAGTGGGAATCTCAGTGTATGTTGTCTGATTTTATTACACATTTTTATTTCCCCTTTCCCTAGATAAATCTGTCTTAAAATCTATTTTTTATTTCTAAACCATCAAAGAACAGGTTCTGTGCCTCTTAAGTGCACCCATGACATTCCTTTGATTGTTTCAATGGGCAACATTTTACAAGATTTTACTTCTCCACATAGAGCGTTTCTAGTTGCTATTTTGAAAATCAAGCATTTTAATAACTGCTGAGATAAGCAGGAGTTGAAGGTAATTTCTATCTGCTTTCCAAGCCACACTGCTCATCTCTACCTGCAAAACTTATCTGTGCAGTATTTTCACTTCACATTTACAATCTTTCACAGAGCTCAGGTCACAATCAGTTTGTTTGGGATTCCTATTTGTATTTAAAAAATTTCTACGAAAATAATTATGTATGTTTAAATATTTTCTCTGTAAGTTACACATAGGAAGCAATGTTGGGTTTTTTCCCTCCAGAGAAAAGGGCAAATGTAAACAAAAGTGGTTTTTATCTTCAGAGTTTTTAGAGTTGCTATAGTAGTTAGTGCTGACATTTTTAGCCTTTGCATATTCCCCTTCAATATGACAGCTTCTGTATTTACAAGAAATGAGTTCTGAAAAGAAAAATGTTTATGGCATCACCGTGTCAGTTGGCTGTCAGTGCCTGATAACATTTGGTGTATTTACAAGGGAGGCCCTCGGAAGGGCAAAGGTGGAGGGGAAGCCTTCAGCATACGCTTTCTGTGACCGCTTTGTAGCTAATTCTGAACTTATTCGTGCTGGTGCTGTTCCTAGATGGTAATGCTGTAACATATTTTTGCTTTCAAAGTGAACAGAAATGTCCATACCGAGACAGGCATGGAACATTTCCAGTACGGCACCTTGACTGACCTGCTTGAAGAAGTCCTTGTAGTGGGAACTATGGAAAAATAGAGACATAATTGTCTTGTTAAAATTCAGGACACCCTGGCAAATCCTTACAGTCTGACAAATTAAAAGTTACCATTTTTCCCCATTTTAGAAATTTAACTGTAATTGTATTAGAGCTTTTCAATGAGCAATTTTCTACTTAAGAAGAACACAAGAACATGTGTCAAGAGCATTCATTTACAAACCAGATTGATATAGCCCTGCTCTCTTCTACTTTGACAGGAATGCTGTAGAGAAGCCTGAGCAATCGTTTTGTCATTGAGCAATGTGTTTGAGAGTCAACACATACAAGATTGTCTGGGAAAAATGCAGCTTTTCCACACGAAATATAAAAACATGTAGCTTAAAGTGGGGATACAAAAGATGACAGAAACATGTGCTTCCAGAATTGCCTGTGTAGCTAGGATCCACAGTCCACCTCCATTTTAAGAACAGCTTGAAGAGGTTTATCCACTCATCAGCGCACTTCTTTTTGTGACTAGAGTAAGATTCATGGCTCAGCTCTCTCATGTTTCACTATATTGCACTGGCAGAATGCTAGATTTCCTGGAGATAAAACACAACAAAAGTACTTTTGGTCTGGCCTACATGCAGTACGTTTTTACTGAATAGAGTGGTGGCCACATTTCTGAACAACATTGGGTTAATTTTTATGACATTAAAATATCTAGATAATGTGCGTCAAAATGCGTATTCATGCTTTTAATACGTCAAACCCCAGCTTAAGTAATTCTGGGGAAAAGTAAACAGACTTAAAAATTAGATCAATCAGCACAATACATTTGTTGTATTTGTTATATTTCCTATATTTGCTATATTTATTTGCAATTCTCTTGACAAAAAAACCCCCCAAAAATCCCAAACCAAAACAAGCCAAAAACAAACAGCGAACTAACCCCCCCCAAAACCAAGCAACCAAAACAAACAAAAAAAACCCCAAAACAAACAAAAAACCCCCAAACCAAACCAAACCAACCAAACAAACAAACGAAAAAAAACCCACCAAAAAAACCCCACCCACCAAACCCCCCATCACCAAAACACCAAAAACCCTTAGCCCTTACAAATCATGGTCCTGGTCAAATTACTTATGAGAATGACTTATAAAAATTAGTGAATGGCAGACCTCAAAGGGATTACTAGTTTCTGTGAAGTGCCTGAAGTTTAGATGCCTATCAAGGTTCATTGGTTGGGAAATTGGTCAGAAAATGTCCCCAAGAACTGAGTTTATCCTGAAAGACTTAAAATTTCTGGGCAGGAATTCTTATGGCATCATGGTGTGATGTTACATTTAATGATATTCATTTCTCTGAAATCAGGTTTATGGAAATTGATGTAATACACACAGACTGAAAGAGATTATTTTGAACTACCACTAGAAAGTGAATATAATTCATTGCAAAAATCATTTGCAATCAGAACATCCTCTAACTTCATCCTGTATCACCATCTGAGAAAATCCTAAATTGCTTTCATCACTAATATTCAGCTCATTTCATCACTAATATCAGCATATTGATAAAAAAGACTAACAAAAGGATGCAGCTTCCCAAACGTGTTTGTATTGTTTGAAACTACTTACATTTCTATTGCAGTATCAATGAAAATCTAACATGACTGCAGAAACCACAGATGAACACACATTTCTTCGTCAGTGCAATCATATTACCCAGGAGGAATGCATGTTCATTCTTTTGCATTGAGAAAGAAGTACATGATACTTCTTCTCGTACTTCACATCAGTAACATCAAATGGAAACAAGTGAAAGACCTGAAGACTTCATACTTATGCTATAAAATAACTTCCATATGATGTTTCAAGTAGGATGATACTAAAATTATTTTTTGGCAAATAACAGATCCTGATTTCCCTGAAAGTGTAGAAATTGCAAAGGAGAATGCTTAATTTTAACTGCTTTGGGCCAAACATTAAAATCCTGTGTTTATGACATCTCAAGTTTAAGAGTAAATTTTTGTGATGGATTTTCATACACAAACTCTTACAAGCTACAGATGAAGGATGGGATTACTCCAGATTTGGGTTCCTCAGCACCAGAAGTAGTTGGGGGCCCAATACAAAGGTGTGCTTCCCCTCATGACAAAACTCTTTGACGTTCTTTTGTAGAAATGGTTTTTGCTGTCCTTTCAGTCCTCTGTGTTGCTTAGTTGAAAATTACTTTCTATGTAAGGAAACACTGTAAAATGTGTGATAGGCATGAGGTGTGTGATAGGCATGAAGCTTTTACATTGGCTGCTGATGATCTCGTAATTACGTTTACAAGTTCTCCTGAGCTCACAGGCAAGTCTGACTGCTGCATTTTTTCATTTAAGGTCATTTCCCTGAGGCTCTTCAGCAGTGCATTTCTGAGCCATTTGTCTTGTGCTCCCCTGCTTTTCACTGCTGCTGCAGGCTTGCTGTACTTGCCCAGAAATGCGTTGCCTGTTTACTGATTTATTTTTCTTTAAGATGTGGTACCGATTGGGTTTCTTTGCATGCAGATTTTCTTGTGCTATAAACAAAATGGTTATTAAGATGAATGGAAATAGGAGCAAAGAAAAAAGCGTTTGCCAAGATGTACTCTCTTTCTACAGGAAAGCTCAACCTGAAGCAATGTTTCCTGTGTTATTCCTTTGTATTTATCATGGGGTATTGATTAATGAGCCAAACTCATTTGTAAATACTAGAATGTTCTATATCATACATAAACTATTTTAAAGTTAAGATTTGGGAAAAACCAATAATGAAATATATCAAATAAAAGCCCCAGATAAAGGATATACCACTTAAAATTATGACAATGTTGTGATGACAATGATTTTAGAACTGCATCTTTTAATTGTTTAAGTTCTCTATCCAGCGTAAGGTCATATGTAAAAGCAATGCATTGGCTACTGACTCTGTCTTTATGGTTAGGAAACACCATCATAATCCTAAAGAAGAATATTATAAAAAGAAGAAATTTATTGTAATATGCAGTTAATTTCAGTCCTCAAAAATCCATAACTTCCTTTGATTAAATTGTGTATTGGTTTAAATAACATTTGTCAAATCTGCAGACAAGCTTTGAAAGCTTTGTGCTTGTGAAAAATCATCTTGAGTCTCTAAAATCATTGAAGGGGAAACATCTCTACTTTAACAATGCAGTAAGTAAACAAAATTATGGTATTTCTAGGCAACTGCTAATTCACTTCAATCCTTTTTTTTTTTTTGAAAGAGTAAGAAGTCACCCATTCATCCTAACAATTTGTGTTAGAAGAATAGTAATTTGAATATTGCAACAAAAAATATCTACTTTTTAAGGCTTTTTTTTTTTTTTTTGGTGGGAAATCTGTTAGCGTACTGGCAAATGCCAGGCCCTTTCAATGCAGCCTATCAATACTTTTCCTTAAAGAATTCATCACCACATGTTGCTTTTCAAGTAAAGAGAGCAGGAGAAAAAGAATAATATTGTTTTCTCAGAGGCCTAATTCTATATATCAGAAGTACTTCCTAGAGCTTCCAATACTCATAGTTCCTTGCTCTGCAATACATGAAGACCTTCTAATCCAAAATATCATATGCATATTTGTTAGCCCTGTCAATTTGTTAAGTAAATTCTGAAATATTTATTATTCTTTTACAATACGCGAAATTCCCAATCACAAACAATGTTCAGTGAAATAAAGCTGCGCGGTCTCCAAATTTCACTGCCGTGAAGCACTCCATCACATTCAGCACTTGCTACTGGAGCAAGTAGACAGGTGAGTATCAGGTCTTTTATAGTTCGATAGCTCTGAAATGACCACTGTGAATACGGGAGTAACATTCATTCAGAATTCCAGGACAATCTTTATAAGGAAATATTTAGGCTAAATTGTTGACAAGTAGCTCAGTTCAGATGCTGTACTTCCTCTGAATCATGCAAAAGATTATGCGACTTTTCATGTGACTTTTTGTAAGATTATAGTTTCTCATGCTTTTAAGCAGTTTTCTTTCTCAGTTTAAATATTTCAGCTAAATGGCAAAGGAATGGAATAATCTACTGGTTTATGGAGACAAGCTTATTAAATTCACTGAATGCACATTGAAGTAAGGTGGTAAAAATTCTGTAATTTCTCTTAATTTTAGCTCCTCAGTATGAGAAGTGTGCCAGAAAAGTTTTATTATTTGAAATCTGATTATTCAGATATCTGGCAGATCATTGTAAAGTGGTGTTTCCAGTTACTCTCCAGAAATATTTCTTGGCAGTATAAGTTGCTTAAGCCCTTGTGCCCCCATTGCTCTGTAGGGTTTCTTATTCAAATCAAAGAATCCCATGAGGATGAGCAGCAAATATGGGAGGAGAAGTATTCCATACTTTTGAACATAGCATCTCAACAAATTCTGTCACATATTTTTTGAGGTACACATAAGTGGTTGTTTGTCAGTGCCACTAATAATATGATAGTCTCATGATGATATGATTAAAGATACTATATTCACAAGCTCTCAAAATCCATAAAAATTGATTCCAAGCTGAGATGAATAAATTTTAAGTTGTTTTTGCAGTTGCTCTTGCCAGAGAGCTGTCACAGGATTTGTAGGCAAATTAATTATTCCCACAGTCTTGGTTTCATTTAATGTGTAATCATAAGGAAGAGAGAAAAGAAAAATTACCGGAAGAGATTAATATTGTAACAAAATTTTGGCCTAGGTGTCTAGGAACACTTTGCTTGCATTGCTCTCTCCTGTAGGGCTACAGCAAGGTAAACCAGTCTAATATGAAAGTTTAGACCAACAGAAAGATATGGAAAAAAAATCCCAAGCTTTCCTAAGTGTCCTTGGTTAAAAGTCAATTACACTTTTTAAGAAGTGTCAGGAGGAAAATCCACCATGTATTATACAGACAAATGGAAATAAGATAGATCAGCCGCAACTATTGGCGGTTTCACACCAGTTCAGTGATTAAGTCCAGCACATCCTCATTACCACTGTAGCCTCAGTTTGTGGACATTAGCAGTTTAAAGACTCCTGGGTCGCAAAAGAGCTAAAATCCACTGAAGTTAGCATCCTGTGAACATTCACAGGCCCGACTTTCAAGCCATGGATGGTTCCCAATGCACTCTGGTGGGCAAGGATGACACAGGGAAACAATTCAGAAAATTAAATATAGAAGGAATGAGTTTACAGAGGCAAAATCACTACTACGATAAAGTGAAGCAGAAAAAGGTGGTACAGTAGCTCATTAGGTGTAAAAGGACAAGATGCTAGGTATTCACAGTATTCATTCACCTAACATTTAATAAAGCGCCGCGGTATGATGAAAAACCTTCAGAAGAAATACAGAAACTATCTCATGGCTGTCTATCTTCACATAATTGTCCAGAACTCCAGGAAATTTTACAAAACTTAAGGCAGATTGAAACTCCCATGAGTGAGGAAAATGTCACCATGTGGCCCTCACTAACATAAAATCTCCTCTCTAATGAGGGGTCGACTCGTGGTTACTGCCACAGGGGGTAATGGATGTCGACCTCTACATTATTTCTGAAGTCAGCCCTGGTTTCAATACACTGAAATTCATAACTGAGGCATTCTCTAGGCTATGCTTTTATGGTTTCCATTAAGGATGCAGTGGCCAGGGCTTAACTAATGACTGAGAACTCTTGGAGTGTGACAGGAAGGTCATAGCAAGGAGGAGCTCTCTAGGGGATATTACGCACAGAAATGAAGGGCTGAACTTTTACAAATTAATCATATGATTCCGAATTTTTAGTGAAATCTGAACTTTTATTAATATCTTGTGGTTTAGAAAAGGTACTTCCTTCCTCATTTAGTGCTCCCACTGAGATTCTCCAAACCGTGTGCCACTCACGCGTTCCCCTCCCTCCCTCTCCTCCTGCCTTCTGCTCCTGAAGATGGCTGGAGACAAGAACTGGAGGCACCAAAGGGGAAAATCGTGTGTTGCGAAAAGAACAATTTGCTGGAAACAGCAACGAGATAAGAAAGCAAACAGCAACAACAGCAATATTGATTACACGAGCACAAGAGAGGGGAATGATTCACAGAATCAATAATTGCTCAGAAACAGCATCATCCAAGCGTTCCCTCCACCACATTTAGTCGAGCAGCAGGACCCGCCTCTTGCCCCCAGCAATGAGGGGAGGTGGTATATAATAACCTCTGGGTCGGAGACATGGCCCCTCCTGACTACTGCAAAAATTAACCCTGTCCTCACTGGGACCAAGACATAATATTTTGGTAGAACAAATGTATTAAGTATAGTTCCCTTTAATCTTTAATTACCATAATGGTATTTAAAGGAAACTGAACTCAGCTGCTAGATATTTTAGTGCAGTTGGATTCACAAAATCACAGGATAAATGGGATAGGCAGGGACCTCTGGAGATCATCTAATCCAACCACCTGCTACAGCAGGTTCACCTACTGCAGGGTAGACAGGATTGTGGCCGGGTGGGTTTTGACTTCTCCAAAGAAAGAGACTCTGAACTAAGTTATCCTTATTAAAATAATTCTGTTTGAAAAGATCCTAAAATGAAAAGTTGCAAAGAAAAGTTTTTTGTCAGCTAGGTGAACCTTTTCTGTAACAACAATAACTTCTTTACTAGAAAAAGCCATTAAAATAAATGTGTTTCTCTATCCCTCCTGCTCCCTTGCTCCTTTTCTACATTTGCTGTGATATCAGAAGGCAAAAATAACCTGTTTTTCTTGTCTTTACAAGCCTGGCATCTGCACAACCTAATCTGCACTGTCCTTGGAGAAGAGACATATTGTTGGGTTCTTCTTCTGCTGCTGCTACCTCAAACAAAGGTTTTTGGACATCACTCATGTTGATCAGGGACAATCCCAACCGATCGTTGTTCTGGCTGTTTTCTTGAAGCAGAAATATTTAAGACTCCAAAACCACTCCAGGGAAGACTCTAATATTAATTCAAGACATGGAACAGATGGTTAAGAAAAAATTCTGCTAACTGAATCACATCCTGATCCTGTATTCGTTTCACAGCCAAAACTCAATTTCAGCAGAAGTTTTTCTAGGTTCTAGTTTGTCATTGGATTTAATTTACATTCACACCTTCTCATGTGAAAATTTGATGGCAATAGGCCTTCTCAAAAGGGGGAGCAAAAGATAAAACACCCAAAGATCTTAGCAGATATATATTCAAACTTTTATCTTCTTCATTTATGCTTTTTTTTCAAGATACGTTTTATTTGTTCTTTTACCTGATCAATAATTCTGTCAACTGTATATCAATTTCCTATTTCACATTCCTTTGTTTTCCTTTCTTCTTTCCTTCCTCCTTTTGTCTTTTCTCCAGACAGTGACTTGGCCTCCATCCAGTGACTTTCTGTTTTATTGCAAAGAAAATATTTCTATCTACTCGTAACAGTGAGACCTAACTTCTTCACTATTCCTTTCTTTCCTCCTGCAAAGTGCTCTCACAGGTACAACTATGCAGAATTAATTTCACTTTTTGTGTCCCACTTGCTGGAGTATAAAGGGAAAAATGGAGTGAAATTCTCTATATTCTAACACAGTAAACTCAAGTGGTTACATATTTCTGTCTTTTGGCAATATTCTTCCCAAAAGACATGTTCTCATCAGCCATCTTGTGTTAATATGTGGCATGCTAGAAAGTGATAATGAGCTTCAAATCAGGGTTTTAAAAATAATGCTGTACACAGTTTTGGACTACTTCAGGACATATAATAGACATTATTATATTAATAGACATACATATAGATAGATATATAATATTAAATATGCTATATTCTTGCTGGAAAGAAGAAATTGCACTTACACTGCTAGTGAGGAATAGCCTGTATGGCTAGCAGAAGTGGTTCGAATATGCAGCTGGTTAAAATATTAATGATATCTGAAATTGCGCCTTTGAACAGTACTAAGACTACCGTAGCAATTCATCTAAGGATCACCCAGGTGCGTAGTGTCTTTATCGTTCCTTTAAAAATGTATTTCTCTTTTAGTTTAGCTGATACAGCTGGCATGACTTGATATCAGTTGCATGCCTAGAATCCATGTAAAATGCTGCTGTAATTGATTAGGAGTATTTTCAGCTGGATTTGCAAGAAAGAGTGAAAAGCAACTGCCATGACTTTGAGGATACTGGGATACCCATTTGCTGAGTAGACACTGATTATAAAAAGCAATAAAAAATGTTAATGTCCATGCCATTGTGCTCTGCCTCTGGCCAATGACTTTCTTGTGGAAGTGATAGACTGTCTGTCCATGGCGTTTCACTGAGGGAGAGGAGCTGGAGTATCACTATCCAGGTTGGCCTTACAGGTCACTACTAGTGCTCGCTGTATGCAGATGGAGAATGGGTCAAGAGGAGCTACAGACCTCCTCTGTCATTAACTGCCTCCTCAGAGGATGAAGCAGTTGATGGAGGAGTTTAGCTTGCAAAACTGGGAGAGGCTGGGCATGTAAACAATCCAAGAAAAAATCCAGGAAACTCTTTGGAAATGTAAATTACTTTCTATTTCTTTGCCTGGTTACTTTACTAATGTAGAGTAGGGGCACGAGCAGAGAAAGGATACAAAATGTAGCACAGACCTTAGGAGTTCATTTAGTTGCCTAAACTTTAAGCTGTTGTGGTCTCTCACCTGCCTCTGGGTAAGCAGTGCATCAGAATAAAGGGAAGTATGAAATGGAAAACCACGGTTTTGTTCTGGTGAAAAACATACGATCTCCTAGGCTAGAATGAATACTTTGTGGTCCGTATTGTTCTTTAATGTGGTCACTGTTTTTTTCTTCTCAAAATGGCATGCTAAGCTCAAAAATGAAAGTCATCCCACTGTCTCTTTATTTAGTGAGAATATGAATGAAATATGCTATCATGGGAAGACTTCAGTGCATTTAATATAATTTCCTTACATAATTTCTTTCTATACTCTCAGCTGGAATTTTTTTTTTTAAAGATAAAAATATGACCTTGCTAGTTGCTACAATTAGAGCTACTGTTGCTAAAGCAATTATCCATATAAATTAAACAAACAAAGAATTTGCAACAACCCCCAAGCAGACTAACATTTCAGTTTTAGAAAGGCAAGAAAAAAATTCACACTACTGGCTGCTACTCTATCTTCTGGCAGCGCCTTTATATGTTCCGTGAAGATTCTGGCAGTAGTCAATGTCATTCACTGTCACTATGCACATAGGGTTGGTGTTGAAATGAAAAGCCAAACTTCCATTCATTTTGTGGAGAAAAATGTATTCTCTGCCTTAATTCGATATATCTTTTATCACAGTTTATTTCATTTTTTGCTATTTATTTCATTTTTTTGTTATCATGTGAGAATAAATGAACTGGAAGTTCCTTTATTAAGGATTTAAGATCACAAGTTTATTTTGTTTTGTTGGTGTAAGTGATGCTGACAGTATTACTGAATATGGCTGAAGTTGAATATTTTTTAAGCTGAGTGTGATATTTACTTTATTCCAGTCCTTGAGCACCAATACCAGTGTTAAGGAAACTTCCCTGTCTGACCATTCAGGAGCCTCTCCCACACTCCCACCACCTGAGCTGGGATTGAATCCCCTTTGCACCCACACACCCACACCAGCCCAGTCAGATCAGGTTTCCTTGCTGGCTCAACTCCAAGCTTCCCATGGCAGAGCCTCTGATGTTCCAGTTCTTCAAACAATTAAATTTGGTGCAATAACTAAATAACAAAATTACAGCTCAAAACCGCCTGACGAGGAACCCTGAACAAAGGAGACCCTGGGCTTTTGCATCCTTATAATCTAAGAGTGGGAAAGTCTGGGGTTCATGAGCTCCTGCAGTGCCTCAGTGTCCAGCTCCTATGCCCTTTCCTGTGCCAAGGGTCAGCAGTTCATGGCCTCTTGCCTCGGACTCCCCCCAGAGCTCAACCTGCAGCTCCCACTGCAGCTGCACCCCGAGCTACTGACCCTGAATGTGTTCCTCAACACCAGTCACAAGGATAATTTGAAGGTTATCAAGAATGTCCTTGCACTGATATCAGGCACTGATATGCCTCAGCACCAATGTGTGTATCCCATCAGACCCCACAGACCTATGAATGCCCAGTGTTTTTTAAGCTCTCTCCAACTTAGTCTTCTTCTGTGAAGGATAAGTCTTCATTGCTCCAGACTTTTCCTGCCACGGATAGACAGTCTATCACTTCCACAAGAACATCATTGGCCACAGCCAGAGAAGATGAGTACCTTGGCGTATTTTGTATTCTTTATCACCAGCTCCCCTGCCCCATTCAGCAGCAGGTCCCTGTTCTTAGTCTTCCTTTTCCTGTGTATGTCCTTGTGAACAACATTGTTCTTTCCCTTTGCATCCCATGCTCCTTTACAGTTGACCTTGATTTTCCTATCCTCATCTCTACAAGACGTGACAGCAGCTCTGTACTCCTCCTGGGCCACTTGTTGGTGCTTCCACCCATTATACACCTTTTTCTTGTCCAAGTTTAATCAGGAGCTCCTTCCTCATCCATGTAAGCCTCATCTCAACCCTTGTTTAATTTCATACTTGATATAATGGGCCACTTTTGAACTTGGAGAACATGACCCTTAAATATCAGCCTCTGAAAGGCAAGTGGCATCTCTACGAAAACTGTGTCCATATGAAAAACCAAACCCTTAGAGAATACTTACAGAGACTGTGGAACCAAATTGGGGTTACAACACGTGGGCCAAAATTATCCCTTATTCACATTCACAGGTCAGTCCTTGGCACCAAGTGGAAAGATGTTATTTTTCATACGTTGTTTAAGCTGTCTTTGATATTTCAAAAAAACAATTTCCATGAATTTTTCACTTTTTAAGTAAGAACATTTGGTAAATTATATAGTGGTGACAACATCATCTCCTGAAAAAAGGAATAACAATCTATGGTAGGTACACCCTGAGAGCATCTGGATTAAAAAAAAAAAAAAAGAAAGAAACATTTCTATTTGCTCATTCCAAATACTCAGTCTCTTCCATCCCTGTCAGATAACCCCACTTTTTTCTTTTTAATTGCAGCAGATGTAGGCTTATTCAAAACTGTTCATGTTTCAAAGACATGATGGCTGTTCTTGCCAGAGTGATTTTGCTCAAATTTTCTGAATGTATTGTTCACAGTATATGCATCGACTGAAATAAAGGTTTTCTAGTATAAGATTTTCCCTCAAATAGTTCCCATGGCAGTCTATCCTTCCACAAGTCTCTGCTCCCCACCATTTTCTACATTTTCCTTCTGTATCTTCCACAAATATTTAAAAGTAAATATAATATAACTGCATTATATTAGCATGTTATATTATATTATGATATATGTGAATTCCATGTCTGAAATACAAGTCTAGAATGTCTGAAATTCAAGTCTGGAATTGATACAGACAAGATTTATTGTATGTTGCCCCTGAATGAGGCAGAGAAGATGGCAGAAAACTTAAAATATTCTTTCATATGTTACCTTCAACATCTAGTTCATAAAAAGTGGCTCTTTTCAGTAACTTTGAAATGACTTTGATCTGTTGAAATGACTTTGANTGTTACCTTCAACATCTAGTTCATAAAAAGTGGCTCTTTTCAGTAACTTTGAAATGACTTTGATCTGTTGAAATGACTTTGATCTGTTGAAATGACTTTGATCTGCCAGTAGGCTGGAACCATCCTCTTCAGGTCTAGACATGGTCCCATGTGAAGAGGAAACTTGAGTACTTTGGCCCTGCTCAGGACCAAGAGAAGTGGAGAAGTGCTCATGCAGACACAGCCACCTCCCCAAACCTCACATGATCATCCCTTGTCTCCAGCCAAGCCTTCTGCCAGAGAAGGGCAGGGGAGAGAGTTTTTTCTCTGCATCTCTTTTGCCCCCTCTGGGGAAATATGTTAGTTATGCGAGCTTAATGTCTTTCTCTGAAGCAAGTGCATCAATTTACTTGCACTATAGTAAGCAGATGAATTGAGACTGGCAGATTCATATGAAAATAAACCAGATCCTTTTTCTCTAGGAATAAGAGGAATATCGTGTCAGATCAACTGAGCAGCTCTTGAAGAATGGAGGACTGGGGAGAGAAGGAGAGAGAGGAAAGTCATTGATAAATCAAGGTTTCAGTCTCTGTGGCAGCTCAGGTGCCTGAAGCTACACAGCTATCCTTTGAAGAGAAACACATCAGGGCACATTTGTGCGGGACCCCAATCTGATGGTCAGCCACGAGTGTCCAGGGAACGTTTTGCATCCTCTGCAATGGCCCTTAGGGCAACATAGGAAATGTAACATTGAGTCATTATGTTTTGAAATACTGGAAAGGCTGATAAATCAATCTGGGAAATTATGAACCATGAGAATTGAAGTTGGCAATACAGTTGTTTCAGCAATTCTGCCTTACTTTGAAATGCTGTCTTCCTGACATTGTTGTGTTACTTTTTTCCCCCATTTCTCCATGCATTTTCAGTAATTTCTGAAGCATCTCTTTTCATCTTTTCTACTTGAAAAAGAAACAGGAGAGAAATCTGCTGGTAGATATCGGCATGAGCAAAAATAGAGGTAAAATGTTGTTAATTAAATACAGTAATTCTAAGCAAAATATTTAGAAAATTGGAATGAAAGTGTGAGAGTGAGTTACCTATTCCCGTTCTAAAAGCCTGTTTCTCCTACTTGGTGGGTTCATCTGTTCTGAAAAGCAAATTGATTACATATTTCTGAGTCTACAACTCCAGTGCTTGGACAGGTGGGCACTCTGACTCTCAGAAGGTTCTATGGCGTGCTTCCCTTATTTTCCCGTGGGCAAATCCAGTATTGCTAGGTTGAGAGAACTTTCAGTGAGAGCCTCAGCACTTGACTTGGCTTGCTCCAGAGCTGGTTTAGCCACTAATGCGGACCAGTACCAGCTGAGTTAAAGAGCTGAGAGGGTAGACCAACCTACGTTAAGCTGACCATTTCAAAAATGGTGCTGGACTGTAGGGTTAAGAATAATCTGGTAACACATTTATGATATATAAAATTACAATATTGCCTTTTAAAATTATTGGCTGTTTTTTGGTAAAAGTTTCAGGTTTGTTGCAATGTCATGTGGTTCTTAGAAATTTTTTGCACATCTGCAGTTCGATTTGAACAGTAAACAAAATTAATCCTGTTTTCCCCACTTGATACAAAAGAAGATAGGGCTTTAATTGCTTTGAATTGTATATTAAAAAAAAAAAAAAGAGAGAGACAGAAGGAAAAAATTAACAGTTAATTGCTTTTCTAATAGCTAATTCTCCACATTCTGGAGAAATTAATGTGAATCTGTCAGAAGCAATGTGTCTTTAGTAACATTTGGTGTTTCAATAAGTTAAAGAAAATTAAGGTCCTTCTTGTTTATAAAGGGGTTTTTAAATCTATTAGATGTGTGCCTTTTACTTTATGCATGCTTTTTGTGTGTTGATTGATTTTCTTTGGTATCAGTTCAATCTATCTATTTTACAAATGGCAAGAGGCTCCTTTCTTTGTGAAGAGTGTTAAGGTTGTTTGGAGCAATTAGCCCAATGTTAATGAGGTAAAGTCTTCTTTTCTCCTTGAAACGCGAAGAACTACTGCAGGGCTGAGCAGCATTAGCAAGAAGGAGCATGACAGATTTTGTATTTGTAGCTGGTCGTATAAAGTCTTGAGCTTTGCAGCAGGGAGGTTATGCCTTTCGAGGTGTCCAGCAGGGTAATATGGAATAACTAATGTATTTTAGCATTCCCACTAAAAACTGATGAGAAAGAGAAGGTTTTGTACATTTTGTTCACAGTCAAAGTTGTCCAAAGATGAGGATATGGTGCTGCAGTCTCTTAACTTCCATGTGGTGCAAGTTTTGATGTCCTGCCTTGTCCTTATAAGGCTGAGTGATGAGGTCCAGGATATACTCCCCTCAGCCCACGTTGCAATTGACAGACTTGTGTGATTTTATAGACATGCCACTGAATTATGTTTTCTTGAGGCTAACAAATGCTTCTTCACCATGGAACTGCAACATCCACCTCCCTGCTACACAGCATAGGAATAAACAAACCAATTTTTCAGTCTTTGTGGTTTGGGGCCTTTTAAGGGTTGCCATAGGACAATGTGAAATGTAGGAGAAGGTAGCCCCCAAAAAAAGAGTAGGTGGGCATTCAGTTGTCTGAATTTTTTTCTGTTTTTTTAACTTGAATTGTTTTGTTTTGGCTTGGTTTGGTTTGGTTTGGGTTTTTTTGTTTGGTTTTTTTTTTAATTGTGGGGGGTTTTCGTTTGGTTTTTTTTTTTTGTTGTTGTTGGGGTGTTTTTGTTGGTTTTTTTTTGGCTAGTCCTATTCCATATTTACACCACCCTGTTACAGCTGTTTCTACTTTCAGAGACATGCTCTTTGTGATGTGAAATGCCCTTGAGCCTGAGTACTTTTCCTTCACCATCTCTTACAACTGAGAAGCTAGCTGAGCGGTTGGGAAGGAGTCCACACCGCCTCACTGCACAAAAGTCTGTTTTCTGGTGTCTACTGCAGTTCAAAACAGCTCCTTGCAAACACAAATTCTCAAGGAAGCTTTCCTCCCTGCAATAAGTCTGTCATGGTGGCACTAATATTGCATTGCCAGTCCTTCGTCTGCCCCATTTTTCAAGCAGAGGACTGCCAGGACAGCACAAGTGCTGGGGAGGCATCTCTGGAACTGGTCATTTTGCGAACTTTAGCTTGTATCCGAGTTTGCTTCTGAATGGTTGATGCTGGCTGAGAAAGTGCAGATGGAGAGGAGCATTGTGGCACAGCCCTTCCTGTGATGGCAGCCTGGCTGCAGTTGCATTTTATCACCCACTGTTGTGAGGATTCTAATGGTGAAAAAACAGTACCTTTTGTTCCTGGTCTCTTGTTGCATCAATGTTAACACAACAAGATTTACCTTGCCATTTAGGACATAAATGAGCAGTGCAAGGGAGCGTTGGTTGTACTGGTAACAGATGTGTCAGATGGAAGTCGATGCAAGAGGAGCACTTTTAATGCCATTGTAATTACAGCACTGATGGCAGATTTTAGCAGGCTATTAGCATCAAAGAATTCCTATTTATGGGAAAGACAGCCTTAAATCGTGCGTATTTGTTTTCATTGCCAATTTCTACCAAGGCAGTCAAAAAGAAATTTAAAAAATTATTGCTTCAAACATATGAGAAGGCATACAAAAACTCAGTTCAGGTCATAATGACCGGTTTCTTATCCTCTGAGATCCCAGTAGAATAAAGCAAACAAATAGTACAGAGACCTGAAACACCCTGAACAACCATTTTGTGTCTCTACTTCATTTGATACTGGTTGTAATCTGGTCCTTTTATTTGTGTTCACAAAGATCCTTTTTACAGGAAAGTAAAAGAAAGAGAACAGAGAATTTCTGCCAAAAGAGATTTTATTAAATCAATCCCAAGCATATTCAAATGCAGTGAAAAGCAAAAGAGCGATAAATGCAGACAGGCAGTTACATGTGCCTTTAATTTATTGTATTTAATTTCACTGAGTGGCTTAGCTGCCTTAGTGACTCAGCTGTAGCTATGAAAATTGCCTTAAGGTTTGCACACTAACATACTTGATTTCAGCATAACTCTGCTTGGATTATCACCTTGCAATATTCTGGAATATGTGAACTAAAACCTGAATGAGTTTTCCTTTTACAACTCAGATACAGCAGAAGGCTGAAAATACAAAACTGAACCCAGCATAACAATTGAATACTTATGTTTGCTTTGGACAATGTCTTAAATCATCTTGGTTTGGTTTTTTGGTTGGTTTTTTTTGTTAACTTTTAGTCCACTGCTCTTCTCTCTGCTGTCAGACTTTGTTTTTTGGGGTTGTGACAATGAGTTAAAACAAATGTGCTGAAAATATCTGTTTCAAAAGTAAACATAGGCTTTCACTGGAAATTCAGTGCAGCTCCCCTTGCTTTCTCTGCTTGTCAAGTTTTCTGGGAATAGCAATGGTGAGATTTAATTGATGAAGTGATATAATTATTCCTTTGAATTGCTCTCAGCCAGATTTTGCAGTCCTTCATCAAACAAGAGAGGCTGGCTGTAAAACCATTAATGTAAAGAGCCAAGGACTGTGCAGTCTGCTTTTAATCAAAATAATTTCCAAAATGTCAAAAAAGGCATTTGTATTTTTTTGTTTACTAGTAGAATCTTTTCAGAAATTCCACTGAATGGCCTAAGACTGAGACCCGACAATCATTTGGCCTCATTTTATTTTGTAGCCCATCATTTCCTTTCCTTGATGTCTCATTGGTATTTTGCTGAAAACAAACTCTTAAGAAACAAATCTAACCCTTCAGACTGTGTTTGCTAATTCTTCATGGCAGATAATTACACAAGTTTCCCAAACGTGTGTCAGAAAGCATATCCGAGAACATCTCATGTACCTGAGAGGTATGAACTAAGCTAATAACAATAACCTAAAAATCAGGCCAAGCAAGAAAGTTGGAGCACTAAAAATCATTAATCACATTTTGACATTTCTTCAAAACATTCTAGTACATTCACCAGACTTTGTATAAGGGAAAAATCCTCCATCAGAAAATCTTGGCTGAAAACATCTCACCCAAGAGAGGAACAAAGTACGTACCCCTCTCCGTACAGTATTTCAAACAATTTCAAACTGTTGGATTAATCCTGCTCAGAGAATTATAATCTATAAATCTCCCTCCTCTGTGACTCCTCCTCCATAACTATGAGGCTGTAGAATCCAGCTACAAGTTATTGGTCTGACTGCTGCTTCCCTAAATTTTATGCCATTGCTTTGGGTTGGGGTTTTGGAGGTTTTTCTTTTCCTACAACACTTTGGAAGCCAAATACCTGACCTCACAGTAATTAATTTGTTTTACCTACCTCATCACTGAATTTGTCCAAATCAAATTTCCTGCAAACTTTGTGGAAGCTAATGCTTGACATTGCAGCAGACTAGTAATATTTGAATTCTTCTTGGGCTCTACATGTCTGAGGTTTTTTAAATTAAGTGGAGATGAATGAAAAGAGAGTGTGAGGAAAATATTTTTCTATGTCTTTTTTTGAAATGCATTTGTGGAGCTTTTTTCTATAATCCTCCTGTTTACTGAAGGTTCTTTCATTTCATAGTTCTACTGGAAGAATTTATAAAAGCTAGAGACTCCCAGGCATTGGCAGACTTATACCTTTTCACTTCCCATAAAACTGTGGAATTCAAGATGCATTTTATTAGGTTAACTTTGCTCCATGAAGCTGATCTCATCCTGTTTCCCCAAACAGTGAGCATTGGACCTGAAAATGGCTTGAATCACAGAAGAAAACTATTGTCAATTGTGGTGGGAGAAAATCCCACTCCCGCCCTCTGCAGGGCCAGCTCCACCTTCTCGGTGGGTGCCACCCTGACGGGGGCTGGCACAGAGATCTGAGAACTGCCCTGTGGGCGGGGAAGGAGCTGCCTATCATCCTAGCTCCACCCCTTTTTCTAGACTGTTCTTGACCGTTATGTTTGTGATTGGTTGATTCAAATATGTCTCTTATAAGCTTTGAGTTTATTGGTTCCGAGATGTGGACACCGCCCCTTCCCCACCCCTAAGCTTGCTCGCGATTGGCTAGTCGGCCGGGTATTTAACACCTTGCAAAACCGTTACTTGTCAGTTGGTTCGGCTTCGCTCGTCTGTGCTAACAGGGGCTGTTACTCTGTGACAATCCTGAGTTAGGTCTGGCTGGCTGGGATCCTAACAAAGGGTTTTGAGGAGAACAGCTCGCTCCAGCCTTTTACTTCTCCGCTGCTCCCGTTTTCTATCGCCTCTCTGCGCAGAGATTCTCTTGCCTGGGGCCGCGCCACCAAAGGGGCGACTCCACCCGCCTGTTCCGCCTAGTGCCAGGCGCCTGTGCCCAGAGGTGAGCCTGCCTGGGAGGAGGAGGAGAGTTCTCGCCGAGGACCGGTCACACCACTGACATCAAAGGTGTGACTACAACAGTCAATGGTGAAGCAAACACTATTGTTAGAGTTAAACAATTATTATGCTGAAAGTACTACCTCCTTGATAAATTGTCTCTATGAAATAAGCAACTTTCCTTTTTATTGGAGTTTTTAGATTCTCAGTTATGGGTTTATCTGAGCATGGAATTTGTGTTTGGAATTGTCCTGGGGTGGCATAAAGATATCTTGTATTCCCTATCGTTTTGTATGCTTGACCAGAAATATGGTCCTGTAGCTTTAACTGTGTCCCGCAGCTGGGAGCTCTGCCGCCAGCGCGGGATGTTTTGAAACTTTCCCCAGCTCTCCTACGGGGGAGTGAGAAGGAAGGGACACTTTTTTTTTTTTTTCCTCAGTCAGTTGCTGCTGCTGGTGGCTGGTGCTACTGGTGTGGCTGCTGCTTGGGTTGTTTTTTTTTCCCTCCCTGGGATTGTTTTTCATCGTTTTGGACCCTTTTCTTCGATTTGATTTATCATCCGAGAACCTGAGGAGCCCCGGGGGACAGCGGACGAGAATCGTCCAGGGAGCCACCGGAGGAACTTCACCTAGCCCTTCGGGCCCCCACCCCCGGAAAGGGGAAGCTACGCCCGAGGAAAAGGACACTAAGCTCATCAGCTGTTTGTTCAGGTTTTCTGACCCCTTTCCCCTTTTCCCTTTCCACTGTGTGGTCTGTTAATTAAACAGTTCTTCCCACCTTAGGCTGAGATATTCTGTGTTGTGGGGGGAGGGGTGCCAGAAACCTCTGCGGTGGGGGAGGCACCTGCTCGGAGTGCTTTCCACCTAGGATATTTGTCTAATCCAAGACAGGAATATGCAAGGAGAGAAATATGTTCACTTGTGTACTCAGAAAGCAACTACATTTGCTCATGCTGCAGGACAACGTTTGTGTTTTGAGCAGAGACCAAGTTTGTGAAATGCTGGCTTGAAAGACAAGTATTCATGAAGGCATTAAGATGTAAGAAAATTAGAAAAAAGTGAAAAGGGACAGCTAGAATGAAATTATTACTCAAGCCTTGGTTGCTGTGATCTGCCTCATTCCAATAGAATGGTCTGCACAAAAGAACAATAAATGTATATTTTTAATTTATTTTTAGCAAAGCTACTCTTCAGCAGGCTATTGGCCTTATGTCAATACATTTTACTGTAACAAAGACCAATAACTGCTTCTGTCACAGAATCATACGTAGTGTAAAAGATGAACAGGACCAATGTAATTATCGTTTTAATCATGATGTGACAGTGGTGTTTACACCTCTAATAAGCAGAAACTGGAACAGCATCAGACTCCCAGGACTGAGGACCTGCATTTTGATTAACTTAAAATGTAGAAAACTGTCTGTAATGAGCTGTTTCTTTTCTTTTATTTTCTTTTCAGATTATGTTTAATATTGCATAAAGTTGTGCTCTGTGGTTCAGTCTGCGCTATAAAACTATAATGCATTCTGACATATATGTTTTCTTCTGTCAAGGGGCTGCTTTGTACATTGTCTTTGCATTGTCTTTATTAAAATTTTTTTGCATTATGTGCTGTACTTGAGGAATAGTTATTGACATTGTTCTTATTTAAAATACTAAAATAAAGTGAAAATGGTGATTTAAAAGTGACTGTTTGAAAACAGCCATCATAGAAACAATAGTGTTGTTGAAGTTGGAAGGAATCTTTGGAGATCATTTAGTCCAACTCCCTGTTTAAAGCAGGATCAGCACAAGTGGTTTTTCTGGCACCATCCCTACACTCTTGGACGATGTCAGCATACATGTTCTGGGTCACCTGTCCCTGGTTCTAGTTCCTGTCCTTGTTTTGTTTGATTCTGGTCAGGAACTCACTCATCCATGCAGACCTCCTGTCACCCTTGCTTGGTTTCTTGAACCTGGATAATGTCCTTGAAAGTCAGATAATTCTTTTGAACCATCTGTTTTCTATGCCCAGCTCTCATGGGTTTATCCCAAGCAAATCCCTGAACAGACCCAAGATTGTTCTCTTGTAGGGTGGGGATGTGACCCTGATATTTATGGTTTCCTCCTCTCAGGCTCCTGAACTCCAGACTCCCTTGGTTACTTCAGTCCATACTGCCCTTTCATGCCTGATGGATTGTCCCTGTTTGTAAGAGTCCGATCCAACAGAACACCTTACCTCATCATCCACCCCCGGTCGTCTGTCTTAGGAAATTATTAATCCAATAACTTCAGATACTCTATGGCTGCTTGTATTCTGCTGTGTTGGTCCTGCAGTAGATCATCTGGGTGTTTCAAGCCCCCCATGAGGACCAGGGCGTCCAAGTGAGTCTTCTTCCAGCTGGCTGCTGAAGCCTTATCCCCTTTTCATTGATCAGACAGTTTGTACCAGACATCCACCACAATGCTGCCCACACTGGTTTGCCCTCTAATTCTGACCCATAAATGCCCAGGCAGCTGATCGCCTGTCCTAGGCAGAGCTCCGTGTGTTCTGCTGCATTTTCACATTCGCAAGAGTCCCTTCTCTCAGTGCCAGCCTGTCCCTTGCAAAGGGCCTGTGTCCATCCATTGCATCACTCCAGCCATGTGAGTTTTTCCACTGTGCTTCTGTGAACCAAGCAAGACTGTAGCCCTGCAGGGGCACACAGATCTCCAATTGCTTCTGTTGCTCCTCATCCTGACTGCATTAACATGCAGGCTCTGCAGAGAGGCCACGATGATTTCTTAGATTAACTGTGAAAGCTTCCCAAACAATGCTCTATAATTACTGTAAAAGTAGTGAAACTAATTAACAATCGATTTTTTTTTCATTTTGTCTAGGAGTAGACTCTTGGATTTTACTTACTGGCATGATTCCAAAGGATGCTTGGAAAGTCATACGAGTTATGTCATGTAAATTAGTCAAACTTTCTCATGCCTCTACAGAAGATATTAAATAAAACCTACGAGAGGTAACTGCTCCTTCTTGACAGCCTTCAGGGGAAACTAAACTTGATAGATCGATATATTTGTAATATCTATATTTTTACCCTTAAAACACACACACAGTTATAGAATCACAGATTTTTTGAGGTTGGAAGGAACTTCTGGAGATCATCTGCTCCAATCCCCCACTTAAGCATGGGAACCTAGAGCTATATACATATAAAAGTGTTTTTAAATCTTCTAGCTTTTGACAAAGCTGCTTACATGGATAATGCATCTAAATTGGAGAAAAAAAGTGGCTGGGTATGAAAACACTTGAACAGATTATTCTACAAAATCTGCTAGCAATATTAGGGAGACAAATTATTAGGACAGTAATAGAAACAGGAACAGTATCTTAGTATGAAGTTATTTACCCTAAGCATGAACCAGACTGCTGATTTATTTAACTTGTGTCTCTGATTTTTCCTGAGTAATGTCCTTCCTTGCTGCAGGAATGGAAAGTATACCAAGACTCACTGAAGAATAAAAAAGACATTAAAAAGACTGGGCAGTGAAAAAATGAGACAATGAGTGATTTTTTCAGTGACTTCTTAGAGTTCCCTCAGATTGAAGAAAATCCTTCATCTATCAATTCTTTTTATCCAGGAGACTGGAAGCTAAAGCAAATGCCAGAGAAATATGAAACATGTTTGTTAACAAATGTTTATGAAATTTCTGTATCTAAACAGAATTTGAATAAAATTTTAAAGAAAATTTAAAATATTAGAATAAGTTTTATGAAAGAAAAGGCACAATATATGCCTTCGAAATGAAAATGCGAATTAAAAGACAAAACCATCACAATTTCAGCATAGGTAGGAACAGAACAGATGTAGATTTAAAATTCCTCAGAGATATAATTTTCAGGTTTTTCATTCCCTTATAATATGGTTTCTTGATCAAATTCAGTGCCTGACAGGGTCTAGGCTTTTGCCTGGGTAGAGAAACTTGAGATTTTTATGGGAAAACTACTGGAGACCTTCTACACTAGTTCTTTGGAGGTAGTACTAAATTATCCAAATAGTTCCACTGAAGTCTCTCAGGAAGAGCTAAAAAAGATTTGGTTTATGCTGCATGACTGCAAATGAGAGGGCAAATCTCTTTCAGTATTATTAAGTGCAAAGAAGTACACTCAAGGAAAACTAACCTTATCTACACTTCATAAGGTACTCTAATAAAAAAAACACTGGTCTATTATAAACTGTTCTCTTGGGACCGGTTGAAGAGTTGGTCAAAAGGATTAAGAGCGCGCAGAGCTTTCTTGGGAAAGAAGAAGATAAAAATTTAGTGAAGAATAATGTGGTGTGTATACACCTACTTGTCCTATAAGCCTAGCACAAAACCTTTAGTCATCAGGCTGTGAAGGGGCAGAGTACAGGGGAGTTCAGAAGAGCATTTAAGTAAAGTAATGGAAGATGGATATGATAAGTTTCAAGTGTCTAGATATATCTATAATTTTCCAAATGTTAGAGCATCTCCTTTAAAACCACATTCTTTTAGACTTTTTCCTTAAAGTCATGGTGGTCAGCAGCACAGGACCTTAAAACATTTCATAGATTTCTATTCATAATATCTCCAGAATTATTTTACCTCACATACTGAAGTGAGAAATTCAGTATTATCTACTCATTCAAGAGAAGGAAAGGTGCCATGTCATCAGCTCACATTTTCCCCTCTACCAAGAATAAAGGTCTGTACATTGCCCTGCAGGGACAGCCGTACTTGCCCTCTTCATTCTGAGAAAAATGAGGTGAGAGAATAGAATTATACCTGTGAATAACTCATCTTTTCTGCAGAAGAAAAAGCAAAGGCAGTAAATTTAGAAAGCACAACAAAACTTAAGCCAGGATATAAATTATATATAATGAAGAGCATTGGAGGAAAAAGTCTATTATCATTGCTGTAGGTTCTTATGATGACAAAAATATGAGAGTTCAAGAATTTTTATTTAGGAAGGCCATTTTCCACTGCAGCTTCCAGGCTGTTAGTTTACAGATTTCTTTCCTAAAATGTCACATTTGTTTCTGAAGTGGCTTTGATGTGGAACATTGTCTGGTTGGTTTTTTCTGTATTTGGTAGAGTACTTCATTTAAGGTAATTGCATCTTTTGATGTATTATGATTTTGCATAATTTTATTAGTCACAGAGTAAAACCATGGAATTAGAGGAAAAAAAGAACCTTTGTAAGCATGTTTGACTGCTAATGTTGTCTATGGAAGTTATTGGTGTTTTGAATATAATACCATGCCTGCAGTGTTCAGCAATACAGATTTGTATTAAAATTGTACAGATTGAGAGCCATACAGCAAATGAAAACATGATCCACTTTAATGCAGATTTTAAAACTCTAATTAAAGGAATAATTTTTCTGACCCGATCACCTGAAAAAAAAGAAAAAGCTATGTGACCACATTAGAGCCCCAATACAGCACCTAAGTGTTTGCTCTGCAAAGGAAATGGTAAAATGTCTCTTCAAATGCAGCATTTATGGAGGGAATGCTTTTTTGAGAATTCTTTACACTGTAGGATTGGCTGAATAATATCTAGAAGGATACAAATTCCAAGTAAGTTAGAAAAAGAGTATAGCAAAAATAAATAAAAGAACTGCAGTTCACTATGTCTGTGGTGTTCCCTCTGACATTTTGATATTCCATTCCTATTTTGCAACAAGCAGTCCTTAGAAATGAAAAACAGGTTTATAATAAATAGCCTTTGCCATACATAAAGAACAGAAGAAAACCTAAGCACTGCTACCAAAATCCTTTACACTCTGAAATTCTTTTAAAAATATTTATTTGTCAAAACATCCAATTTCTTTTTCACTGTTACTCTGTTTATCCCAAAGTCATGCACTTCATATGAACACCACTTAGAGAAAAATTGTGTCCCCAGGCAACTGTCATTCTTCTCTGCAAAGGAATGACACACTAAGCTAACATATATATTACTCCTTTACACCCTCCAAGTGTTTGGGGCATCTGCCCTGAGAGATTCCACATGAATACTCCCTGAGCATTTTAAAGGCAGTGAAAATAAGAGATGTGCTGAGGGTACATTCAGTACATGTATTTTGAGTCTCTAACCCTTTAGAAACCTGTTCTATATCTTACATTATGTCCTATGATGAGCTGCCTTCCATATACAAAAGTTTGGTGCCCGTTTGGCAATAATGCTCTGAAACAAGCAGCTTTCCCCCCCTGCTGTCACCTTGGTTTTGCAATGGGATGCTAACACACGCAGGCAGACAGAGCACTCACTCTCAAGGATCTTGGCATCTAGAGTAAGCAGGGCAATTTCACACTGTTAAAAAACAGATTGCTTTCTGCGCATGAAATCAGGTCATTTTCCATACCTGCAGTTAGCCATGGCTGTATTAACAGTTTGATAACAGAGATACTGGAATCTATCAAGCTGGAAATAAGGCAAAATTGCCTGAAGAAGTGCTGTGGTTAGTGTCACATATGAATAAAAGAAATTTAACTGTAAAAAAATTTTTAGGAAGATGCCAGATCTACAGTGGAAAAAGTCTTTAGTTTTTAGAATGGAACAGATTTGTCAGATCTAATCTTAACATTGATTAAGACAACAAAATTATACAGATTAGTTATGTACAGTTTCATAAATATTTAGGTGCTCAAGTGCAGTAACAGTTCCTTCCTGTAAATTCACCAAATGTATGTAAAATATATACAAATGCACTATATAGCTCTTCCATGGCTTCCTAGGGAAAATCTTCAGCCTTTGAAGTAATGTAAATCCTTATAGCCATTGTTTTGAGCCTCCTGAAGTAATGCTAACCTGGGCCAATTCATTGTGAGTTTCGTGGCATTTGATGGATTTTCTTCCTTCAGCTGCCATTCATGGATTCATGAAGATGAGAGTCTTGCCAATGAATTAATAGGAGCGTACATTTGCAGTCAACAAAAAGAACCACAAATATGTAGGTAGTGCTGGGTTCAACAATCCTGCCTTCTAATGTGTCAGATATTTTTCTGCATCAGTCATCATTTCTCAGTGAAATTTTCCTGCTCCCAGTGAAATGAGAAAAGTGAATGTATGTGAAGATTTTGTTTTCTTTTCGTGTCTTCTTTAGTGCAGAGTGTTGCAACATTTTTCCTTCTACTTCCTCCTAAGTCGCGTGTTCAATGTTCCATAAGAAACATATTATTAGAGCTAGATCTTGCTCTAATATTCAGCTTGCATTTGGTAAACATAGATGCATAAACAGATGCAGTCTTCCTTAGCTAGCAAATAACCTTGATAACTTTCTCCTTTCCTTCTTATTCTCATTTTAGGTTCATAAAGCTTCACGTATTATAGTTTCCATACCATAATATACGAAAGCAAATTCTCTCCTGACTCAGTGGAGCTAGTTGAAACCCAAGAGCAAGTATTTTGTTCTGCTTAAGGAAGAACTTTATTACAGTTTGAAGTCTATATGAATAAAAGAATAGCTGCTGTGCGTTCTAGCACTGATGTCTTCACCAGTTAAAACATCTAATCTAAAATAATACAATATTGATTTTCTCCTTACTAGTCTATTACATTTCCCTTATTTGTATACACATGTAGTAAAAGAGACTCAAATAAGTAATTGCTGGGGATGTTTTCTCTTCCTATTCCTATATCTCAAAGCAGCTGGGGTAAACTGCTACATATGTGTTGAGGATAATGTATACTGTTTGAAAGCATGTTGCAAATAATTTCCTGTTAATTTCCCCAAGCTCCATCTAATATCTAAAACAAAGCATTGAGCCATGTTCATGTTAACACATTGCAGCTTGTCAGCTACAGGAACTGCTCTGGAAAATCCCTGTATTATCAAAATCCAGGCCAGAATGGTTATATAATCTCAAAAGGAATAGCACATTGACCTAAATCTAATAGCTTAGTAGCAACATAATATCCTGAATGTTAAGACACCTTGGATTTTAAGGAGAATTAGGGTATTACCAATCCTGTGTATTTTTCCAGTTTTAATTCTCTGTATTTTTCCAGTTTAAACAGTTCATTTTCCAATGAAATAGTGAGAGAACATGCATTGAACACTGACAATAAATGGAAGAAAACTTTTTGTCTTGGGAGTCTGACCACTGCCAGAGAGGGAAATTGCTTCTATTCCAACCAGAAGGCCCCATTTGGGATGAAGAAATTATTAAACGGAATAAGCAATGACATCCTTGTTTGTACACAAGGATGTCATGTACCAGACAGATACCTGTGTATCTGTTAGTCTGAAGAACAGAGTGTCAGGTCTGAGAATTATATCAAACCATAACATTAGTAGGTCATGACAGCTAGAAGATATAATAAATTACAGTGTGCAGGTTTTTTGCACAACTTGGGCAAAATCTGACCATCCTGTTGCAGTGATATGGAAGAACAGCAAGGAACAAGTTTAATCTTCTCTGCCATTGCACAAAATACCCAATCCCAAAACATGGTATGTGGGTTTTTTGCACTTGTGGCTGCTTGTGGGAAAGGTGGACAAAGCATCCTGGTTCATCAAGGATTTGTGATGAGTAATCTCACTTACAGCCTCTAGACAAAATCTATTTGGTTGTTATGTCAGATAAAGCTAGCTTTCCCTAATGGTAGCTGCTTAGGATATAACTCTGAACATCTGAATTTAAAGTTGAAGCAAGTACTTAAGCAGTTATTTGAAGATTAATCTTGCTACAGCGCTTACCTGAATGTGTGTCTACACATTTGGTGCTCTGAGCTGTGTTTCTGAGAGCTACTTCCCACTCACATCAGTTGAAGGGAACCTTTCCTGGGAAACTTCTCCATTATTTCACAGAAGGTGTGTTCCTTCAAGTGATCCAGTGGAGCTCCCTTTTAATAAAGAGATGCCAAAAGAGTATGAAGATATCAGGATTACAGAAAAAGTGAACTGCTTTTATTTTATGCGTTTTAAGTTTAAAGGACGTGAGACAGGCACCTGGCCCACAGGGCTTTTGCCATTCTGTTTCATTTTGGCTTTGTTGGTTCCTGTGGACATGAAGCAGCGAATAAAGCTCACGTCCAAGAGGATGGTATTTGGTATAAGTAGGAGGGGTACACTCTACTCATGGAATTGAAACACTGAGTAATGAGACCTGTGTGTATCACTACTGACTGCTCTCACACAGCACCTATCTTTGTCCTAACAAAATTAGTGTAAATAATGCCTATTTCTGAAGTAACCACATCATGCACTAAGCTCTGAAGTTGTAAATGATGTCTATCCAAATTTTGCAAACCTACCCAATATATTTGTACAGAAAAGCAGATCACACCTCTTGAAATTGGAAAAAAAATAGGAAAAAAATAACGTGAAGAGAAGAAAAGAAAGTTATCAAGTAATTTTAAATGAACACAAGATTTAAATTTAGATCAAGTTGGTGACTGCAAGGAGATAACAATTCTTTTGTATTCTAAGTAAGAAATAAACTTCAGCATTAAATATTCTCTATTTTGCATAAAGGGTGTTGCTGTACATATACTGCATATGGAGGTGAACAGGAAATTTTCACAGTAAGGCAAAATTGCACCAAGTAACAGTGTTTAATTGACAGATGTGATCATCATCTTTTTGATTAATTTTTCTCTGGTGTCTGTTGTTTGGGTTTTGTCTTTTCTTTCATTCCTCTGCTACCTCTGCTACCTTTTTAATAGTGATCTTATTTAAACCAAGAGGGATGTGATTAGAATATGTTAATTCTTCTATCAGGTGATATCCACGTGCATATATAATGTTTCTATATATACACATACAGACACAGGAAAGGAAGGGGTGCTTTTTTAACTTCTTTACCACCTACTCTATGTATTTAATAGATATGAAAAATAAGAAAACAGATAGTTTAATGATTATAGTCATGAAAGTTATTTGAATGGTGTCCCTGAACTCAAAGGTAATAAAAAGGGCAAGGCTTAGTTTTTATTTTAAGATTATTAATTTTATGCAAAGCATAATTTTTTTACCACTTGATCTGTATTATTTGAGGTCCCTAGGTAACAGATTTAAAATTAACCTTTGGCCATTTACATGGAAAACGAATACAATCTGATACAAAGTAAACATCAGCAGGAAAAGAATTCAGATTTGGGCCAACTCTGCAAAATATCATGAAAATAAGGTAAATTGATTTAACATTTCCTTATGGAAGTGGAAAGAGTGAGTTGTTTTCCTTAAAACAAAGTAGAATACGATTTGTTGTAGATCAGAGACCTGACACATCTACATTGACAGCAATACTTGTGTTAGTATTCAGAGCAGCAGAGAAAAATCAGGAATTTGTCTTCGTCTGCTTACATTTGCATAAATATCCATTGTACATATACCTGTCAATGTTTATATGTGGAAAATGTGTGAGCATTATTCCTCTAATTCTCTCTACATCATAGTATTCTTGGCACAATTTGCAGTAAAAATGTGTCTTTATGGTTACTGATAGTTTTGTATATGTTTCTGATTTTAGACAGAATTGGTTTGGCATTTAAGAAACATTTCCTGTAATTTTTAACTATTTGTTTACTCCCCTGCTGAGCCATTCATGTTAACAGAAGTCATTTGATGTACACCTATGCCAGGTTTTGAGCAGAGGCCAACTCATGCTAAGCTTTCAATTGAACTTCAGCCTACACAATTAGGTTCTAATATTCTATGAGTAAACTTAATTTAACTCCAAACAATCTAATTTTATGTGTTAGAGTGCGAAGTGCATTTTTGTTTAATTAAAATTTGTATTATTGTTAGATGTTTTATTATGTGTTTGTATAACAGCAGTGTGTTGAAAGTTAGGATCTAACTGAGACTTAGGAGCCATGACAAGGAATTTTTTTGCTTCTGTCTTATTTCCATTCCTACTTAGAAATGTATATGAGGAGTTGGTTAATTTAAAATGCACCAAACTGATCACCTGAAAAGTCACACCTGTTTTTCTTATTTTCCTATTTTTAAGGCTTAGTGTTCTCTTTATTGATCTGGATGACTGTGTGTTCTCACAAAAATTATATGTTTGCCCTATCAGAGGCATGGCTGAAGTGCCAAGGGGCAGCAAGAGGTGGCTTTCAATGCATGCAAAAGCCAGTTATGATACCCCAGCATGCATTTTTTGTGACTTGAAGTGAATGAAAGTTCTTGGGTGATGGAACCTGGCTTCTGGACGTGCTTGCAGCGCGGCAGCTGCTGAGTTGCTGCTGGAGATGGACTCTGCATGCCCAAGCTAGGTACAAACACAGGTTTTAGTGACTGACTGCAAAATAATGGCAATTGCTTTACAAATAAGACCATAAACTTGGGCCCAGATCTGGAATTTTTCTTTGTAAAATGTGATCTTGAGTCAGTGTTCTTGTTTGGGGAAGGATGGACAAACTGCAATTCTGAGCTCTTATTACTAATTCTTATCTCATACTCCCTACTCATGGACTTACTAGATAAATAAGCCCCTCTGAAGACTGGCTTATGCTAATAACATTGGAGGGTTTAGATTCAGCTTGGAATACGACAAGACGTAAAGCACTATCAGATTTGTGAATTGATTGAAATTCTATTATTTCATGTTTGGGTTTTTTCAAATCAATCATTATGGTTTTATATGTCAAATCTGGTATAACTGTGGAAAAAAATAGAAATACATTTTAGGCAGTAATGAATTTATATTTTATCTCAGTGAAATTATCACAATGTCTGTGCATAAATTCATAATCCCCATTTCACATTGCTTTACTTTGTGTTGTTCGGTGATTCTTAATACTAGATCAAAATACTACAGATCTGAAAGCAAAACTTTTCTTTTAGATTAAAGCCACACTCCTAAGAAAGTGCTATTATTAACAGAAACTTTTGCACAGAGACATCTTACATTGGGAAAATAATTCACGTGTTTGTCTGGGTGATGTGTTTGGCACTGATTTAGAAAGTTTTTCTGTTACTCTGCTGTGTTTCTGCTAGAGCTGGGGATTTCTGGCTTAGCTTGTTCAGGTGATGTCACATAAAATAGCAACGGTTCTGGGTGCTTTTCTCCATTAGACAAGCTCTGCTGAAAATGTAGGTTATAGGTTTCTGTTAGGTAAATGAGGTGATGTCTTAGAAAGTTTATTACTCCAGAGAGCTTTGGGTCTACTTAACAGGCACCGGAGGGGTGTAAAACGCAGGCTCCAGAGGCTATTTCTAGGATCTTTATGAAAGAGGAGAAAACCATTCTAGCTGGGATCTTGCCTTCACTCTCCATTTTACACCCTGTTGGAATTGATGGGGAGCCAACAAAACAACAGAGGTCAGGAGGTCTTGTTACAGGATTCGAACCTCATGTGACATCTGTGATAACAGCAGTATAACTTCACCTTTTTTATTTTTAAGGAAGAAAACTCCAGTGAATTCAATGCTCAAAGATACTTACAAGTTGTTCAGGCACTGTCACTTCGATACCACTACATAATCATCTACCAAGGCTCGGAACAGAAAGATGTTTCACTGGAAAGCTGGTTCAACTCGTAACATTAGTATCTGATGTCTACTGGTTTTATTTTTTCTCTCATTCTGCATAAGCCTTCCTCCTGTTTAGGGCCTCTTGTGGTAGATTCTTAAAGGTAAGTAAGATTGCCTTTCCAGTTGTCTCATTTTCTTCTCAGACACAGATGCATATGTTAAAAAGGACACAAGGTTTTACTTCAATAGTGTGCATTTGTCAATACTTCACTGGTATTTTGGAGATGTGGGTTGGTTTTTTTGGAAATGTGGGTTGCTTTCTTTTTCCATTTCCTTAAGGAGTGGTAGACTTAGAAATCAATCCAGAAAATTTTTATTCATTTTAAATTATAGATAATCTCTTCAGTTGAAATTAAGTAGGAGTCAATTGATAACTATTAATTCAGGATATTTGTTTGCTAGGCACAACTAGATTCAGAAGCTTTCCTCTTGCATCTGTTATAGACTGCATTTCTGATAGTTCTCAAACTACCCTGCAGTAGTAGAAAACAAACACAGCTTTCCAGACTTCCTAAAATTGCTTTCACATGTAGGGACAAAGAGAATATCTGCCATACAGTGAAGAATTTCAGCAATACTTATTATATTTGTCTGAGTTCAGAATAAGCTAATTGTTGCTGTGTGTCTAGTCTAGCACAAAAAAATCCCTAAAAAACCAGCAAAACCCCAACCCCCCCGCAAAAAACCAAAAAACTCCCCAAACCAATACTTGATGCTAAATTTTGAAACTGTCACATTAAAAAAAAAAAAAAGAAACAATGTCTTTCACAGTGAGATTCATCCACAAACTGGCAGTGTGTGGGAACAGAAATTGTAATGAAAACCAGTATTTTTTTATTCTTTCTGTAGTTGTGGTGGAATTGTTTTCTCCCTCTCACATGCCCTTCCACAGAAATTCTACTGGTTTTACTGCTGTACAAAGTGAATCTGGCAGGAGGCAGAGCCCTCTTGAAAGGGCCCTCTTTCCATCTGCTCTAGGAGTTCACCTTCATTCTCCTGTGAGCATTAGTCAGCAAGTTCCTTCTAGCTTAAATATCGTTTCTGCTGTATTTCTGGAAGTATTTTCAGAACTTTCAGGACTGTTCCAACACTTTATAAATCACAAGATTCACCATATTTGGATCTCGTTAAATTGACAGTCTCTAGGTTGACATTTGTTCTTTGTGCTGCTCGTGTGTGACACAATGACCATCCAACGCCATATCTGTCATTTGAATTAGTTTTCTAAAACCTCCTTCTCCCCTTTCCCTACACATCATTGTCAGGAAGTCATGAAGTTATATTTTCTAATCTTGGCCTCAAGTTATAAACTGAAATGAAAATGAAGGAATTATTAGCACAACTTAAAAAAGAATTTTTGCTTTAACATGAAAAAGCAAAAGAACATCTCATGTGCAGTGTGTCTTCCAAAAGTACTTTTTACAAGGATGTTCTCCCTGCATTTTCAGATTTATTGTTGAAGATGAAGTTTGTCTGTTACTGACTTCAATTTTTTTCATTGAATTAGTTTAATCAATAATTTGATAATTTTACCTCACTTCAAATTTTTGAAGTACCAATGTATCGTAGACTGAAGAGCTAAGCAATGTGTGTCAGTGCAGAAAGATGTTTTCCAACAGGTATTGGTTTTTTGGGGGGGAAGGAAGCAGCAGGGGGTTGGCACAGCAGAGTTTAATGCAAATTTAATGCTAGTTCAGCTCATTAATTAGTTACAGTATTTTCAATATCCTAAAAGTACAGGGAACAAATATACTTCAGATCCTGGAAGACATCTCTGTAAGAAATATCAAATACTCCTCTTTTTCAAAAGGGAAGCTAATATATTTGGTTCTTTTAACTACTTCATTTTAAATCCTTGCTCTCAGGCGTAACTGTCAAAGCTGATAAAGCATTCTGTTTATTGGTGCTACCAAAACCAGTGCAATGACAAGGTGAGGCTCTTAGTCACACAAACACCAGGGACAATTAAATTTCAGTTGCAATCAGTCTAATCACTGAAAAGTTCATGTTTTCAGCTGTTTTAAGATCACTGCTGGAAAGTCAGCTTGACTGAATTAAAAGTGCTTGTAATCCTGCAATGATGCATGCTGTCTCTCCTGATCTGGTCATACTGTACTCAGCAGAGATTGGGATGCTTCAAGGGTATTAGCAGATTAATGTTTAAAACTGATGTATCCCACAGCAAATCTATAATAACCATTGTACCAGAATACTGTAGGGAAGCATAGCTGCAGGTGAGGTGGTAATTCTTTTATTATAAACCCACCAACTTAGTGTTAATTTATTTTTGTGTTATTGTGGGTTAGAAAGACACAGTCTCTAAAGGTAAAGGGTTTCCTGTGAGTAGTTGTTAACGCTCAGGGATTTCACAGCCTTGTAATTTTGGAAATAAGTGTACGTGGCTCTCAAAAGAGGTCTCTTTTTTGCATTTGCTTCTTGTATTGGTCTCCTGTCATGCTGAAAGTCTACCTCATGTGAAATTATTCAATTTATACATATTGATGGATAACTTTCAAATAGCTTGCATCTCTGTGCTAATGAAATGCCAAATTTTAGCATTGGAGTTTCTGCGATTCTCAGGCTGCAGCCTGCCAGAAACATGAATTCTGCCTGTGGTGAGGTTTTCAGGGTTGGGTGTTCTCCTAGAGCTATTGTGTGAGCCTGGTGAGGTGTGTGACCAGGGTTAGGAATAGGCTAATGCACTTTTCAGGGCAAATGTCTTTTACAAATACCTACAGTGGTGGTACTTGCTCTCCTGGGGACAGAGTTTTAGTGCACCTCTGCTCTTACATGCAAGCATCTCCCCTGTGAAATTCTCCATAATATTTTGGTGAAGTCTAATATAAATGATGAGGTAGGAGTAAGACAGACACCAGTGGACAGACATTCTTGCCTGCTATGTGAGGTGCAGCTGGACAGCTTTTAGGGGAAGGTATCTTACAAACTGATGCATCAGTTCTTCAAGAGAACCTCCTTCTGTCATACACACAAAAACATTATGCAAAGAAGGTGAGGTAATAGTTGGGAGAAAACCTATGCTTCGCTACTCTTGGAGACATGTCCCTGCTTGACAGAAGAAATGGATGAATTATTCAAGAATAATTAATCTTCCAGAGATATTACCCATGTAATGCAACCAATGCTACTGTATTTTTATAACCATCATCGTTCTGAATTGAGGATTGCCAAAAGGAACATTATGTGAGCAAAATTCGTCCTCTGTACTTGTATTTTGCATGAGAGATAAAACTCTTCAATTAGTTCAGACGGATTATACGAAGTTTGTACAGTATTTTGGATTTAAGACCTAAATTCATTCTGGAAAACTACACAGATGAAGTTTTTTTAACACCTACTGTGGTTAATTACTACATATATTAGAATTAACGCCTCTTTCCCCTAAGGACACAGTAAATACAAATTACATTGCCAGTCTATGAAACTTTTTCCTTTCTCTATATGCCTTTCAATAACATTGCTGAGACTAAGATTAGATCATGTACTGATCAAAACAATGTGATATTTTCCCATATGTGATCAATGGAGGATCTTGAGTTTACTTTTTAAAATTATTTTTATTTTTTCTTCATCTATTCTCACATTAAATCCATCTGTATTACCAAAATTTTATTTTGACAAGATGGCTGTGAAGTTATACTGCACAATTTCACATAGCAGGTGGCGAACAGCTGGGTACTTCTTGTGAATGGATCATTCACTTTACAACGTATGCTCAGGAGTTCACACCAGAATTTTCCCATTTCTCTTTTTATTTTTTTTCTTGTGGGAACTGTGTGAGGTTATCTATCAGCAGATAGAGTGGAGTAAAGCAATATCAAATAACTGTTTCAGAGTTAAGACCTGAAAAAATGTGAGGAATAGCAAACAAGTTTCTGCAAAAATGAGCTGTGTGGTGCATGTTTTCTTCAGCTCTTCAGAATGTATCAGCATGAAACAGAAAACACAGTAAAGATATGCATCTGAACTAATGTATCTGAATAATGCAATAGGCAATATTATGTGTAATATGTAATACATAATATGTAATATTAATATGTAATATGTATCTGAACTAACTTAAACTCAGATGCAAAATACTCTATTCTTCTGTAGCCAAGTATAAGCAAAGCTTTTATGCAGTTATAAATGATGTATCAAGCTAGGGCTCTTGGTGTTGTCTATCATGTTGTCCTTCCTGAGGAATCCAAGGACAGTGTTATGTTGTGCCCCTTTCCAAAAAAATGAACCTGAGTATACAGTCCATGGGCACATTCCAGCCCCTGCGGTCTGCACCAGTCACTTGCTACAACGTTATTGAATAGAAAACAAGAAATCCAGCCACCTACAAGTCAAAGAAATAAAGCAAATTCATGACCATGTCTGCACCTGTGTCTGGAACATATTCCATGCAGCATATAAAAATGACAAAAAATAAATTTTGCAACCAGAAATTATTTCAACTGGATGAAGTTATAAGGAAATTACTGCTTATATGCTTCTGAGACCATAGCCTTATTTGGTTACTCAGGTATAAGCAGTGAAAAACTGAGGCAATTTTCAATGTAAAAGACTTACAGAAAATGGACAGTCATAATAGCAGCACCTTACAGGCAAGTCTTGTTCAAGTCAGGTTTTTTTAGTACAATACTTTTTGTCTAGTACTGCTTAGACAGCCCTGCTTCATCAAACTAATGGGAAATAAGATTTACCTGCCTTTGTTCTGACACATTGGTAAATCTGTTTTAGCTCCACTATCACTTATACAGTTAAAATAGGTAAGTCTTGATTAGATCTTGTGGTCAATGTTTTTACTGATTGCAAGTTTTTAATACGCATTCTTTGAAGTTAAATAACAACAAAAAACCCCAACAAAAAAAACCAACAGCAACAACAACCCAAAAACCCCCCAAAAAACCCCAACAAAAAACACCAAGAAAATCCCCCCAAAAAACAAACAAAAACCCCCCAAAAAACTGAAAACAAAAACACCTCCAACTGGTTAATTCTATTGTGTAATCTGACTTAAATGCAACATTTTATCCCTAGCAGAGGTTTTAGACCAAAATCAGCTTAGAGTTGTTGATTAAACTACAGTAAAAAGGTACCAGTTTTTTCTGCCTTTTGTTATATTTTCTTCTTAGGGCTTGCTGATATGAAAAGGGGAGGAAAAAATTATTTTTAGTGTGTCATAAGGTTTTAGTGTGTCGTAAGGTTTTACTCTGTCATAAAGTTTTAGTGTGTCATAAGGTTTGTTGTTTTATGCAGTCATTTGTCATTACCAGGAAACATTAGGATTCTTTTCTTTGCTGCAGCTTTTAATACGTAAGTCACAAACGAGAGCTTCCCTGGACTAAAGCTACAGAAATCCTTTTGCCTTCAACACACATTACTACTGTTTTGACATTTTAGCTTTAAAACTTGGGAAGAGCACATGAAAGAATGAATTACTTGATTGCTGATTTCCAGACAATTTAAAATTTCTGTAGTTTTATATGACAGAAGCAATGTGAACTGCATTGTAGCCTGAGTTTAATAGGCTCGTGAGGGAGATGACAGTTCAAACCATAGCTTTGCCAGTGTTTTGATTGTTCCTTTGTTTCTGGGTGTGTAGATGGTTAGTCAAACCAGACTGACAATCCCTTCTGATGTTTAATGGCTTAAACCATCCACAGATGGCTTTTGTAACTATCAGGGCTATATATGAGTGAACTTTGTCAACCACACAGTAAAAGCTATAAGTAGCCTAGTGGAGTCCCCCCAGATATGTTACCCTCAAAAGACATTTGTAAAAACTATGTTCCAAAGGGGAGTGAAGGCACGGAAAGAGATAAAAGATGTTGAATAGACAGTGACAGGAGGAAGAAAAGGCAGAAGACATCTCTAAGGTGTGATGGAGAAATTTGCTGAGAAGAGCCTTTTAGCTAATGTTTCAAATAATTGACCGATTGGTAGAGTAAGCATCCTGCAACTGAATTTGCAGCAGAGAATAAGGGTCATAAATCATATTCAGTGGGGTTTAAAAGAAAAGTCATTAGACAAAACAACACAAAATCAATAAAAACAATTGAGTGGGGAAAAAAACAACATAGCAATGAGGGTCAGAAAATAGCAGAAATACTGCTACTTGTTAAATTAAACTGTGCACATAATGGAGTTTCAGATGGAAGTCTGGCCCTGCTTGGCCTCTCCGTGACAAATGTGGAAACTACTACAGATCATGTCCTTTTCAGATAGGTATTATAGCCTGAAGGTTCTAGGCTTTCATAAGACACTTGTAATTCTGACAGAATTTGGGCTCTATTGAGGTGGAATAGACATAAATTTTAGGTATTTACTGAGAAGAAGCACTGTTAGCAAAGCCATTCTGCCATGGCCCTAATACAGTACCAGTACAGGCACAGCAAAGCCTTCGAGTACTGACTGTTCTCTATCTAGTTCAGCATATTATGCTTTCATTTCAATGAGGGGTTGCAGAATCAGGTCACTGCAGCTACGCTGGATATTCCACTACAGGGAGGAAGTGCTGAAGGTGTTTTGGCAGCAGCCTCTGGGTTCTTGAGAAGCTCCGAGGCTGCTTGTAGCACAGCTGGCTCAGTGCCAGATGCAAAGCTGTCAGAATTACACCCTGAGACACTTACACTGTAGGTGGAAGCAGAAGGCAGGAATCAAAACTACTGAGGTCAACAAGGACTAGGAAGGCCTCCAGAGGTGCTGAGTGGGTGCACAGTACTTGGCTCTAAAGCATTACCATCTCTATAATGTCTTGTATGATTTAATCCTCTGGGGTTTGTGCCTTTGATTTTCCCCAGTTTTCTGTGACTAAGAGGTAATTGCTCAATCAACGGAATATACTAGCATCATAGAAACACTTCTTTGTGCAATAAAGAAAAAAGTTTTCCTCATGAAATGCTTCACACAATAGTACCAGTTGAAAATGAAAAAGGAATTAAAATTTTATTATGTGAAATACAAGGTGGGAGATATCTATAGCAGGAGTGATAGGATGGAAATACTATTTTCTTTAAAGTAATGGGAATTCTGCAACAGATGTGGCCAGCAGGATGAGGGAGGTATTTCTGCCCCTCTGGTACTTTGGGGTCCCCAACATAAGAAGGACGTGGACCTTTTGGACTGAGTCCAGACAGGGGTCATGAAGATGATCTGAGGGTTGGAGCACCTCTCCTGTGAAGACAGGTTGAGAGAATTGGAGTTGTTCAGCCTGGAGAAGAGAAGGCTCTCAGGAAACCTCATTGAGGCCTTTCAGTACCAAAAAGGG